>VZQC01012976.1:1646874-1755536 GCA_009823505.1 Rhizomys pruinosus
GACCCTGTCTCAAAAAAACTAAAAAAAAAAAAAAAAAAAAAAAAAAAAAAAAAAAAAAAAAAAAAAAAAAAAAACCTCACTGGCCAACAGCTGTTGGTAGGGCAGCCCAGAGCTGGCACTGAGGCCTTTGTCTACCAATGCTTTTTATTTAATTGGAGGGCAAAATTGCATCCTGGTGGGAGAGGGTGTATTCTTTCCCCTTCTGGTTTTGTAATTGTCACTACAATCAGAACATCTTCTCCTATTTCACAGATCCCTAAATCCTGATTTATAGTTTTCCAGAAGGCAGGAGTTATGTCACATACCTATAAGCAGGAACCAAGCTGAAAGGGTTTACCACACCCTTTCAGACTGACTCCCTCTAGACCGCATACCACTGGTTCAAGGAGGTAGAACCCTGCTTTTCCTGAGTTAAATTATCTTGTTATATGGGAAAAGAAATATCAGAGTCATCCACTCATATCATACAGGGAAACATGGAGAACATTCATGTCCATTTAATCTAATAGCTGTAACTGGGACTCCAAGATATGTCAAGAGTGGATTAAAAATTAACAAGAATTCTGTATCTCTGATTAGCTTAATCATGTCACTATTTTCTATTCTGGAAATAGCCATCCACAGTAATTGTATACAGGAGGCTTTTAGTTAATGCTTGAGATTTACTAATGTTTTTTAGTACTTTTAGTTAATGCTTGAGATTTACTAATGTGTCCTGAGAGATTTGACCCTAATTATTATAATTTGTGATATATTCAATATTTATACATATATATACATATATATTTTATATATAGATGAAACAGTTATTTTGAATATACCACTATTAAGTATAAACTTTGAAATGTCCCTGCAAGTCTTGGGGTAGGTTCTAGATGACAAAATCTCTCCAGATGTGGTATTTTACATGGGTTTGACAAAAGGCCTGTTTGTTCACTCCAAAGATGTTTTACCTACTGTTCAAATGTCTTACATATAAAACTCAACTAAATGCCAAAATGAACAGCTTCCTGGAACAGAAATAATCATTGCTTTGAATTAACTACTATTCTTAAGGATCAAAAACCCTATTGTGATTTAACAATCTTAGTATACATGGCCATTTATTCATGAGTGAGTTGGTTACCAAAAACCTTGCCCCAGATTTCAAAGGAGTATAACCAGTAAATAGGAAGAGACCATATGTAGTTAGTAGAGAATTGAAATATTATATCTTTGTGATCCTGTTAGTTATTTTTAATATAGACATTGTGTACTATGATAGAAGTGGCAATAACTTTTGTTGAAGTTAGTTCATCCTTTAACTTTTCTCACTTTTGCAATGTCTGAAATCTTGGATGTGAAAATATATATATATACATTTCAAGGTATATTTATGGTGATAACAATTATTTTGATGTTAAGTCTCACAGAGACTTGCCTGTCTCTCTATTCTTCCCTAATCCTGAGAAATAATATGCTTAAAGTTAGCTGGACCTTCCCCCAGGGTTAGACTTTGTGAAGTGTCTCACACCCTGGCAAGCCCCGACCCCTGGCAATTATTGCTATCGACAGTTCTTTCCCATGACAGATGAAAGACATTCAAGTGCAGACGCCACATCCACTAGCAGAAAGAACGGTCCTTATAAGCGGGAGAGACCCTTAACATCAGGGCCATTCCTATTCTCTGACCAGTTCCAACTCCATCAGTCTTCTTGATGGTGTCCTGCAAATGTCAAGGTTCTGATCCTTCTAGTTATGTACATGACCTGCAGGAGGAACAGAGTCTCTGCAAATATTTTTAAGTAGTGGATTCAGGTGGACCCTAAGCTAGGCACTGCTGTCCTCCTAGGATGAGGATAATTTGGTTATAGAGAAGAAAATAGATTCAAAGGAGAGTCTGCCCAATGGAGTGCTGCATGTACAAGCCAAGCATCCCCTACAACCTATGAGAAGGAAACAACCTTTCAATGGAACTCTTTGTCTCATACTTACATCTTCTAGTGCTGTAACAAATACATGTCTGTTGTTTTAAGCCACAAAGTTCATGATAACTTGTTATTACATACTTGGGAAGGCAAAACCATCCATTTAAACTGATCCTATTGTCTGTGCCTACCTCAGGATTGTCACGACCATTTTTCCCACCGAATTGGCTCTTCTAGCGGTTTTAAGAAGGCATTGGAGGTGCTGGAGAGATGGCCTAGAGGTTAAGATGCACCGACTGCTCTTGCGGGAGACCAGGGTTTCGCTCCCCTATAACACACATGGGACTGAAAACCGTCTTATACTCCAGTTCCAGAGGAATCCAACACCCTCTTTGACATCCGTTGGCATTGCACAACAAAGGTGCACAAACATACATGCAAAAAAAAAAAAAAAAAAAAAAAAAAAAAAAAAAAAAAAAAACTTTTAAAAAGAAAAAAAATGAGATTGGTGGAAGATATCACTCTTCTTCTTAATCAGAAACCCTTTGCACAGTCTTGCTTTTGCCTTGTCAGAGCTCAGCCTACCATAGGGGATAGCTATAGCTAGAAGTAGACCATGTACAGTGTATGTGAGTGGAAGATGCTTTCTGAACCACCTTTCCTTCCAGGTGGGATCATCTGACATCCTTGCATGCCTAACAAAACTCCTAAATGCTGCCCTTTAGCCTTTCCCATTTACCCCACCTGTTCTGAAAGCACAAATATGCTTTTTGCAAAGCTTTCCTGGAAAGAGATAAAATTAAAAAAACTCTCATTTTTTTCCAAACTTATTTCCCACGAATTGATGACCAGAGCTGAGACTCAAGAAGACAAATTGATAGAAAGTAAGTGCTAATTCATTTTACCTGATTAAAGCCTGGCTCCATTGTATAGTCAGGTCCCTTATACAAGCAAGAAGAACAATCAATATCCAACAAGACAAGTCATTTTGTTCTATCCTCAATTTTGGTATTTTTGTATATTCTATGGAATTCCTCATGGAGGAAGGACAAGGATTAAGTCAAATATATCATACTTCTGGAAGGGAGAAGCTGAGGAAAGAGATTAGAAAAAGGAGAGGAAGCAGGAAAGAATAGTTTAGAAAGGATCAAAAGAAAAAATGAATCAGAAAGAACCATCTCAAAATGAAAAGGCTCCAGCCCTGAGTGGAGGCGTCAAGTGAGGACACCAGAGAAAATCAAGCGCAGCCTAGAAAACCCAGAGCAGCAGTGCAACTGTGCCCAGCCCACCCCATGTCTCACCTGTCTGTTGGATGCTTCACTTAGAAGAAACACTGATTTAACAAGAGAAGGAGTAGGGAGCAGGGAACCGATTTTCTGTCTTGTACCCATGGAGATCGCTACTACAGCCCTTTTGTCTTTATCTCCTCAGTTCAGAGATCACTGAAATAAGTTGTCAGGGCTGGCTAGAAGATACACTGTCAGCATCCTCGTGGAGAAGGCCGGACTGGAGACCCCTAAGGGCCTACTGCCACACAGAAGGCCTTGCGCATCCATTCGCAAGTGTGAAGCCCCACCTCTACATGGCGGCAGTGCTCTGTCCACTTCTCTGGAACCTCGGCCAGCAAATAGATGAAGAGAGCTTTTCAGGATGGTGCAGACCATGAATATGGGCTGTCACAGCATCTGAGGGCTGCTTCTCTGCTCTCGCTGCTCCCCAGCACTGGCTTTTGTCATCTCTCAGTTCTTTGCAACTGCCACCCTAGGCGAGCCCTCATTCCTCAGCCTCTAGCATGAGGAAACCTCTACTTTGTTCCAGTCCATTTGGGAAGAACCCCAGAAAACACCAGGACTCGCAGCCTCTGGCTCTACGTAGAGAAGTGTGTTCTAGATATGGCCGGTGAAGGTCCCAGTCAAGGGACCTAATGCGGAGGTTTTAGAAGTGTTGAATAAAACCAACAATAGATATTTTATATCCATCACACAACAACACATGCTGGAACACGCATATACTCACATGACTATACACAGGGATGGCAATTTCAAGATACCAAAATGGCTTTATGTGTGCCTATTTCTTTGGTTTATTTCTTTGTTTTAAGACAAGGTCTGTCTCACTGTGCGGCCCAGGCTAGCCTAGAATTAAGTGTTCTTTTGAATAAGAAATTATGCTTGGGGCTGGAGATATGGCCTAGCGGATTGAGAGCGCCGACTGCTCTTGCAGAGGACCCGGGTTCGATCCCCGCCACAGGGCGGCCGAGAACCGTCTGAAACTCCAATTCCAGGAGAACTCCAGTTCCAGGGGAAATCCGAGACCCTTTCTGACCTCCGCGCATTGCACGACACGGGTGCACAGACTTGCATGCAGACAGTACATTCATACACATACAGAAAAAAGAAATTAAATTAATAAAAAAAGAAAAATTTTTAAAAAAAAAGAATTATGCTCTTTTTTCCTGAATGTTAACTTGAGTCTGTTTTTCTAATCCGAGGGTGAGACGATCTTATCATTATTAATTCAGATTACAGCTACCAGTTATTATTGATTAGCATTACTGCTGAAGCTCCTGAGGCAGGATTTTTCTCCTTTGACCTCTTTGTTCCAGTGCCACACAGCCATGTCCCTGACCCCACCGATCAGAAAGAGTAAACAAGGGGAAGGTCAGTGCCCCCAGGCCACCCTGCTTCTTAAGCTTACCCCGGGCACTCTGGCTGGTCTGCAGATCCTGCCATGTCTCTGTTTGTAGCCTTGCTGCTGCTCTGGGGTACGGTTTCCTGGGGCCTGGGTGTCTGTGGGGCCGGAGGGATGTGAATGGGAACTCACAGGTTCTGTCTCTACAGGTTTCACCCTGGGCCCAGAAACGGATGGACATCAGGGTGAGTTCAGGGCTAGGGCCTGGGAACAGTGGGCTGTGGGAGCTCTTTTCCAGACAGCAGCAAGCTGACCCCAACTTCCTCCACTCCAGTCTTTCTGACTAAACCCAGCCTGTGGGCAGAGCCAGAGTCAGTGCTCGAACCTTGGGCCAACCTGACACTGACATGTGAGTCAGTCCTGCAGACGCAAGACTTCCAACTGCTCAAGAACGGGGTGGTCCAGGAGTCCGCCCACCTTGACAAGAATGCTATGAAGCACCGCTTCCCAATAGGAGCAGTGACAAGTGACAACCAGGGCCTCTACCGCTGCAGAGTACTCTGGGATTCCAGTAGATGGACAGAGCTGAGCAATGTGGTGGAGCTGACAGGAACAGGTAAGGAAGAGCTCAGAGGAAGTGGAAGGGGAGGCATCCCCTGACTCATCTGTTACTTCTGAGCCTTGACTTGCTTTCTGTCAAGTAGATATGTTCATGCCTCACCCAGAGGGTCGTGAGCACCAAGTCCCATAGGGAGCTGGGAACAGACCTGGCACTCAGTATTGCCCACCACTGTTCCTTATGCTGTCGGCCACCTTCACTGCAGTCCCTGCCTCCCTGCCTTCAATGCCGGCCCTCTCCCTACCATCCTTATGTTTTCTGATAATGGAGTTCAAGTTTTCCTTCTCTGCTGAGTCAGGAGAAAGCACTCATCAGCCCTTTCCTATCCACAGATCCCCTGCCCCAACCCCAGCTGTCTGCGAACCCAGTGCCCTGGATCACACCTGGCCTGGACACAAAACTACTGTGCCAGGTGGGACTTCACGATGTGACCTTCCTACTGAGGCAGGAAGGAGATGATGGGTTACTGGAAGTAGTTCAGGCTGCCAAAGATGGACAGGCCACCTTCCCAGTCCACCAGCCTGGCAACTACAGCTGCAGCTACCGGACTCATGTCGCAGGCAAACCCTCTGAGCCCAGCGCCAAGGTCACCATCAAGGAGTATGGTGAGTGTTGAAGCCCAAATGTGGACAGCCAGAAATGGGAAACGTGTTCCTGGGATGTCATCTGGAAGGCAGAGGTTTGGAGACTGGGCAGATGGCAGCTCTCTGGGGTTCCTGCCAAAGCAGTGTCACCTGGACCCTTGCCTCAGTGAGTCCTCTCCCTTGCAGCCACACCTCCTCCACCGGAACTTAGCTATCAGGGAACTTCCCAGGTCATCCTGGTGTCCAGACCCCGAATGACCCTTGCCTGTGTGGCAGCAGCAAGCGCTGCCGAATTCCAACTGAGGCAAGGCAAGGAGGAGCTGAAAGTTCGAAGGACGAGCACTGGCCCAGACAACACCTTGTTTGATCTGGAGTTGAAGGACATAAGGGACAACAGTCCCTTAACATGCAGGTACCGGCTGAGCAAGGAGGAAGAAACCTGGTCCGAAGACAGTAAGCCCTTTGAGCTGCTGTGGAGTGATGGTAAGCACACAACTGGGGCTGAGCTGGCTGAGATGGGGGGATCTCAGCGAGCAGGAAAGGGGCCTGGAAACAGGGTTCCCAGTCCTGCAGGAATCAATCACCCCTTGATTCCCCAGCTTCAAATGTGACAATGAACACATCCGCTTGGGGGTCTGCAGAGGTTACCAAAGAGGTCGGGCACAGACCTTGATGGCCCTGACCCTGCCGAGGCACCTTAGCTAGTAGGGGTCTCCAGCCTGCCCAGGGCCTGCCAAGGCCTGGAGTCCCAGTGGGTGGCATGGTTATAAGCACGAAGGTCCTGCCTGGCTTCCAGGAGCAGGCAAGAGGGGGCACTGGGAAGTCACAAAGTAGAAGACTCAGCAAGAATACAGCCAGAGACATGCGTGGGGGGTCTGTGCTGCCCCCTCAGACCAGGTCAGCCTGTCTTGCACTCCACAGAGACGCTGCCAGCTCCAGTGCTCAGGGCCGACCCTGAGGGTCAGAACCCTGCACCTGGCTCCCTGGTAAAGCTGCTATGTAAGGCCCCCAAGGCCGGCCTGCGCTTTATCCTGCAACGCCAGTATGTATATGAGCACAACCTGGTGCAGGTACTGCAGCCCACCGGGGATGAAGCGGTCTTTGAGCTCCCCAACATCTCAGCCGTGCACTCTGGGAACTACAGCTGCAGCTACATGGATGTCGGGCAGCCTTTTGCAGGATCCGCACCCAGTGCTAATCTGGAATTGAAAGTGGATGGTGAGCACCCGGGGAGTGTGGGCGGCCCTGTGGGCTGATCGGGACCCGTGGTTTCTAGGCTGTGATCTGTGAGAGACCCACCTTTCTGGGTTATCACTGAAAATGAGGAGCTGGATCTCAAAGTCCATGACACGAGTCCCAGCAGTGGAACGTGGCACTCTGGCTCTTCCCTGATAGCCTGAGCCAGAGAGAGGTTAGTAATGTTCAAGTGTGAAGCAGGGATCCAGAGTTTCCCTGTTCAAATCTGCCCTCCTGGACTTCCATCCCCTGGTGCATGTCACCTACCAATCCCCCTTTAGGGCCATCCCCACAGACTTGGGTTAATGTGTAATTTTCCGGAGTCCTCAGGTCCCTGAGGTCTATTTGTTCCCTTGATATCCTCACCAAGTTCTCCACGGGGCAGAGATCACCTCATAGAACCTACGCGGAACAGCTGAACAGGATGCGGTTCTGTCTCCAGACCTTTAGTCTCTACTCCTGTGGCTGTGCTTGCTGCATAATTTTCCACTCTCGGTAGATCCCATGGAGCCCTGGGATACGCCAAGGCCTAGGAACTCTCATGGCGCTTGTGGGATTGAGGCTTATAGACCCTTAGAATAGATACAGATGCGACTGCACAGGTGCCCAAGACACAGGGCAGAGCAGGGACTGCCTGGATCCGAGTGGGTAGAGTTCACAGGAAGTAGCTTAAGCAGACCACCATGGGGTGGTCAAGAGCTGCTGGTGGTGCACTCCTTTAAACCCAGCACTTGGGTGGCAGAGGCAGGCAGATCTCTGTCAGTTCAAGGCCAGCCTGGTCTACAGAGCAAGCTCCAGGCCAGCTGGGGCTAAAGGGAGACACTGTCTCGAAAATACCCCCGCCCCAAAAAAGGAGCTTCTGGGGGCTGATGGTTCTCTTCTGGCACAGGATTGGCACCCCGACCAAAGCTCCGGGCCCTGTGGACTGGTACTGTGGCTGCGGGTGATGATGCAGTTCTTCACTGCGAAGCCCCTGTATCTGAGGTCTCCTTCCATCTGCTGCGTGATGGCGAGAAAGCACCTTTCATAACACAGCTCAGACGGAGCTCCTCGACATATTTACTCTTGCCCTTCGTGGGTCCCCAACATACTGGAAACTACAGCTGTCGCTATGCTTCCTACCAGCTCGATGGCTTCCAATCTGAGCTGAGCGAACCAGTGGAGCTCCTGGTTGGGGGTGAGGTTTTCTCGGGGCTCTGAACGGTTCTGCCTATTGGCCTTGGCTGGACTGTGCACTGGTTAAGCGCCCAATCCAGCCTCATGAGCAAAGGCCCTGTGGCAAAGCACAAGATGGTGAGCTCATTTTTCTTTTGTCCAATTTGTCTAGGAAGATGATCTAGCTGTGTACCCGGGGTGCAAAGGTATCCTTGGAAAGAACTAGAAATACTGGTAGAAGTTCTGCCCAGGCCGCTGGAAGAAGCTTCTTCATTCCTCCCCAAGTTAATAAATATTAAGCATGAGTTTGTGTGTTTTCTACTTGAAGGTGCAGTGTGGAGCAGTTGGATGTGGAGGGAGGCTGTTCTTCTAAGTCTGAAGTCCAGCTGGGAAGTTGGGGAGGTGGGGTGCTCTGGCTTGGATCCTGAGAGGGGAAGGGTGGAAGAAGGACTGGTCCTGGGACCACACAAGTCTCAAGATCCCCTTCTCCAGCCCTCCTCAATCCAGCTGCCTCTTAGTATCCAGGCAGGTGTGGGGTGGGCAGTTAGCTTGGAGCTACAACAACTCCAGTCTTAACATTGGTTGACTTGGTCCTTACCGCAACAGCAGGTTAGAAGATGCTGCATTAAAGTGTTCTGGCTTTGTTTTTTATTTTATTTTATTTTTTTATTTTTTGGTCTTTTCGAGACAGGGTCTCCCTGTATCCCCAGCTGTCCTGGAATTCACTCTGTAGACAAGGCTAGCCTTGAACTCACAAAGATCCACCTGCCTCTGCCTCCCAAGTGTTACAAATATGCCATGGTGCATGGCTTCAGAGTGGACTAAATCGATGCATTATCTGAAGTGACTCAACTGGAACAAACAAGAAGAACTAAACATCTTCAGAGCTCAACCAATATTTTGTTCCCTTCAAGCCTCAGTAGAGTCTGAGATTGGAGCCCAAAAATCCTGATCCCAGGAACAAAAGGGAGGGCCCAGCTCAGGCTGTTCTGACTCCTTGATGTGTGCCCAGCCATTCCCAGATGCTCCCAGTCCCATGGTGGTTCTTGAATGCCCCAGGCCTCCTAGTCAGCAAGTGCTCATCCAGTGCCTTTATTCAGACTGTCCTTTCTCCCTTCTGTCTCACATTTGCATGCTAAAATACTGACTCTCGATTGGAAAAGGATCATTTCATTCATTCATTTTCTTTTTCAACAAACTCTATTTGGAGTTTCAGCGTAATCCAGGAGCCATGTTGGGGAACTCAAAAATGAGCAATATGTGGTCCCTGTTCTTAAAGAATATACAGACTAGGGCAAGTTAGGTAGCTTAGTGGTTTAAAGCTCTTCCCAAAAATCCTGTGGACCTTAATTGATCCCCTGAACCCGCATTTTTAAAAACAAAAGCAGAATGTATTGGCAAGCATCTGTAATCCCAGTACACTTGCAGGGAGATGGAAGGGAGACAGAAGAGTGGCCTGCCGATGGCCCAGCTGGCCTGGAGTATGCAGAACACAAGAGATGACAAGAAGACCTTGTCTCAATGACAGAGATGTTTTCCTCTTTTCTACACAGAGCACACACTATCACATACATGTCTAGGCTCACATATACACACAGTAGTAATAAATGAATAAATGAATGAATGAGTATAGTTTTGCCCAATGCAGTAGATTTTCCCAGTATAATGTACAGATTGTAACAATTCAAATGAGTTAACAGGGCATTATTGGTGCATAGACCCCTGACTCCAGTGCCTTGAAAGTAACAATGGATTATATAAGTCTCCTTGGAGGTGATTCCTGACACAGCTGGAGATACAAGAAAGAAAATGGGGACCCTATGGGGATTGCATCCATTTCAGTTAAATATCATTCTCAATTTAGAAATTGAAAAAAATTATATATATATATATATCCCAAAATGCAGTGTTGACAAATAACTGAACTGGTTTTGATCCAGTTCGAGATATATATAAGATATATATATTATATATATATATATATCTCCAAAGAAAGTATCTTAGTCATTATCCCATCACGTCCAGGCAAGGAGGGCCCCAAGGGGAGACTGTTTCTGTTTAGTCTTGAGACATAGTCTCTTGCTATATACCCTAGGTTAGCTTTGAACCCCTGATCCTCCTACCTCAACCTCCCAGGCCCTGGAATGTTAGGCAAGTGTCACTATTACCAATACCCTAGTGAAGACTTAAGAAGAAATAGAGGGCTGGAGAAATGGCTCAGCAGTTAAGAGTGCCAACTGCTCTTACAGAGGACCTGGGTTCAATTCCCAGCACCCACATGGCAGCTAACAACTGTCTTTAATTCGAGTTCCGGGGAAATCCGACACCCTCTTCTGACCTCCTCCGTACTGCACAACACGGGTTCACAAACCTACATGCATACAGTACACTCATACACATAAAAAATAATAAATAAATAAATAAATAAATAAATAAATAAATAAATAAATAAACAAGAAATGAAGAATAGGCATGGGCTGTTAGGGTTAAATACTAAGCTCAGAGCAGGTTGCTGGGGGGACAGGCATTATCGTAGGGGTAGAAACAAACCCTGGTGGGCTACGTCCCACTCTAAGACAGCCCTTTGCCATCTAGTCCATGGAGACCATGTTTGTCATATGCCATGCTGGTGGTCAGCAGGTCCTTGGACAATATACTTACCCTTTGTGGGCCATCAGTTCTTCCTCTATACTGTGGGGACAGGACTATCTACTTTATGGGGCGGTGATGAGGCTGGGGGAAGGGGGGGCACCAAACTGGGATGTGCTCAATTCACATTACTTTTGCTTATGTCTGGCAAATATTTACCCTCTCGCTAAGGAGAGGAGACAAGTCTAAGGCCCTCCACTTCCTCTGCCATGGAGCAGGCAGGAAACTGAAATCCAACTCCATCATGGCCGGGGAGTTCCAGACAACAACTCTACCAGGGAGTGCTTGAGAACAGATTCCCAGGGCACTGGGCAGAGCTTGTTAAAGGGAAAACAGGAAGAACAGAGTCCATCTTTAGGAGTTGCCAAGGGAGTGAGGTCCCATCCACTGCCTGCAGAAAGGAACGTTAATTATGTCATTAATAATACTTAACATTGCTACGGTGCTTTCCCGAGCCAGTTAATTCTGCTCCAAATCCTGGAAAACGAATGACTGAGTGTGTGAGAGGCAAATCTGTTTCTGAATTGGAAAGTGGGGAAGCCCATTCTCCACAGTGTTTGGAAGGAGTGGAAAGCTGGGTGATTGCTTCCTAGAACTAAGTCACCCTGGACAAGGAGAGGCCATTAAACCATGGTGGGTAGTTACCCCTTTACCACATCTATTAAAAAAACATAGTTATCCAAGGAAGCAAAAAGATAAGAAAGTACTACTTTGGCACTGTGCCCTAACCCAACACACCCTAACAGATGTTACCCAGAATGAGTAGGTTTTGTTAAGCTGGGACCAAGGTCTGAAAGTAAAGTTTTATCTATCTCTTTCCCTGGAACATATGATTAAGCCCTGGCACCAAGACAGGAGCTATAGTTACCTGCTGAGACCTGTAACCCCCTTAATACATTTAACTCAATGTGTCTCGCCAACCAAACCTGGGGATGGTAACAAAACACCCGTTATTTGTCTATGAAAGAGGACAGAGTCAAGTAGGAGAAGAACAAGAGATAAACAAAGTCACACCATAAGGGGAGTGCTCAGGGCACAAAAACAGACAGGAACAGGGCTTCTTTTGGAGCTGTCTGCAAATATGTTTGAAAGACAGCAAAAACAACAGCAAAGAAATGGACAGGTTGATAAAAGCAGAAATCTGCTTTCTTCTGGACATGACTACTGTTGTCTTAAAACCAAAGCAAGTGCAGTTTACATGTAAAACTCTCAAAAGACTATACACATAATCAGTCCTATTAACATTTCCTTGAAGAAGAGTGGTCATCAGAGTCTTGCCCGAGAGTCTAAGCACCAGCCTTCTGTTCGACCTGTACATGGGAGTGCTAGGGAGTGGAAGGTTGTGGGTTAGGGAGAAGACTCAGGGGAGGAAGCTTTCATGAGCAGCTGCACACACCAAGGGGGAGTCTCAGTGGTACAGCTGTCTGTGAGGCACCATGCTCCATAAGTAACCCCTATTCCATGCTTCTCCAAGTAACACCAAAATCTATTGGTTCAGCAAGCTGGTCTTGGATGGAGACATTTCTGTTGGTGTCCTATGTAGGAAGAATAGGCATTTCTATGCATCTCCCCAGGAAAAGTCACATAACAGTTATTCAAGTACAAATCAGATGTACAGATGCTTTACAGTTGAAAACAAAACAAAGTGTATTCAGAACCTGACCACAGTCCCCTCACATGTCGTTACATAGTGAAGAAACACTAGTGGGAAGATACAAATGTACAGATACGTGTAACAGATAAGGAGGGCCCAGAGGAAGGAATGAAAACGACATGGAAGAGTGCTTTTGCCTTGCAGGCTAGTAGTAGACATAGATTGGCTCACAGACGATGTTCTACCTGAATGAGGCCAATATAAGAATTCTTCATGGATGCTCTTGCATGAGTCTCTTCCTTCATACGGTTTTGATTCAATTGTTCTGGACTGGAGCCTTAAAAGCTAAACTTTAACAGTTATCCCAAACACATGTGGAACATCCATAGGCCACTTTCTAGGCAAGGCAGAAGGAAGTCCTGGTATCTAAGCTAGCCTCGGTATACCCCAACTCTAGAATATTCTATATTTGCAAAATAATTTCAAGTGTTCCAGCACCTGCTAGGAGGTATGCATGATACTGAGAGGAGGCTTTTGTGATGGTGCTAATTTCCTCCTCTTCCCAAATACAGAAAACATCCTGCTATATAAACTTCTGTAGCGCCTGTCCCATATCTCAAGTCTCCTAAGGGAAGAGGCACATCTTTTAAGAGGATACATCCAAGCACCTCACACAGACTTGGCAGGTGGATAACATATTTCTCCAGTGAGTGAAAATGACCTCCATTTCTTGAGTGGAAAATGTTTTTGGCAGAGGTTAGCAATCATAGTATGGGAACAATCTGCCTACGAGACTCCCTGTGCTGTTTCATCTCTTAGAAAATAAGCATCTGATCTGTAGTAATTCCAGGATCACAGATGCATGAGGAAAAATGATTCTATTGTAGTTTTGGTGTTATATTACCTACATAGAGTGAGTTGGAGTGGATCCTACACAGTACAGTGGACATAAGAAAACTCAGGTCTGTGCTACCCATGATCTCTATAATTCAATTTCTTCTTAATGAAACAAGAGTATTGAACTATTTATTATTGGCTCATTCAATAGCTATTAACCAAGTATGTGTGTAATATACCAATATATCATACTTTTAGAGAGTCAGTGGCCAACATAGCACTCTCTGTCCTGCCTTTGATGATGTAATGGTAGATTATGAGGCTTCTACTTTCCAATCATCTATGCCCAAACTTTGGAAACATCCTGGAACTTCTTTCTTTCTACAGTTCTACAAATCAGTCAGTCTAGATATTTCTATTCTCTAACTGTAAATGACTTCCCTATCCGTGTGGCACAGATAGACCATTCACTTCCTAAGTGTGCCCTCCTCTCATATCCTGCATGTTCATACACTCCCTTGATCCTTGGTGGATTTCCTCAGACATGAACCTGATTCAGTTAGCACCCTGTTTAAACACCTTTCTCTGATTTCTTGGAGTCATTAGACATTCGTTTTTTTGTTTGTTTGTTTGTTTGTTTTATCTTTTTTTATACTTAATTTTTTAATTGATGATTTGTGTATTTCATACATCATTTTCCAATTCAGTTCAGGTGTATATCCCCTTCCCTTCACCCCACCCCACCCCTACCCATCCCAGATCATGTATTCTGCTGTAACTTTTCTGCATCTTTCTGTTTTTTTGTTTTGTTTTCATTTTTTTTAACAATAAGTGATAATTTGTGAGTACAAGCATCCTTCATGTAAAACCAATTTGGGAGCAGTTGTGCCCAAACCCACACAGCTCATGAGTTCCACCATCCAGCAGTGGGGGCTTGTATGTTCAATCAAGTTGATCAAATGAGTGTCCAGTCTATATTGTTGTAGTTTCACCATTCACCCCAATCACAGCCCTTACATTCTACCACGCCTCCTCTTCTGCAGATTGTTCCCTAGGCTTAGAAAAGGGGCACAGGTGGATGAGATGCAAAACAGTCTACTTTCTCTGGAGCTGTTGTCTTGGTCTCTAGTCAATTCTGGCTGTTTTCTTTCATGGGCTGCCAGCTTGTCCAGGCATAACCTTTCAATCCTACTAATGAAGCACATGCAATTAGATATATAGGTATTTAAACAGTATAATATATAGCCTTTCGATCCTACTAATGAAGCACACACAATTAGATATATGGGTATTTAAACAGTACTAATTGTTATGGTAGGTTACTTTGGTATAGACACAGATGTTTGGATGGTATGTCAATTCATGATCTACATTTTCTTCTGTCAAGTATGGCAGGGTCTTCGTGTGGTTTATAACATCTCCTAACCATTAGAGGATGTAAGCTTGTGACATCAGCCGTGGGTTATTCCTCCAAGGAGAGAGCCAATAGCCAATTAGATTTGGGATATACAGACATATGGCTGCCACTGCTGCACAGTATTTCCAGGCAGATGAGGTGTAGCTGGTGCTGACGGAGGAGTCTTGCTTGACTCAAGGAGACCTATATTTGCTTTATTGGTTTAGTGGTCTTTGGTAACACTCTCTGGCATCCCAGAGACCATCTGTATACTTGCAAGTGCGGTCTCCATACATCTTTTCCATGTTTGTATCAGGTCTTCAACAGCAGGGCCTTATCGCCTCTCTTCCTGCAGATATCCCAGTTAGGAGGCAAGGAGCCTTTACCATTTGTGGGGGCTTGGATCCCCTGGCCAACATCTCCTTGGTAGAATAATCCATTGTTGATGTCAGAGCTCCTGTATTGATATATTTTGTTTAGGTGCATAGCTTAAGGAGACTTTAGCATTATATTTGGTTCTGAATAGAAAATAATCCTTTTCACAGTTTCTATGTCCATTAGTCAATTAAAGAAGGCAGTTTTACTGATTTTACAAGAGAACACTTCTATAACAGCTGGTTCCAATCTACAGCTGGAGAATGACCTCATCATCCTCTTATTTCTCTTTATTCTATGGGGGGGAGTTAAGAAAGTCTCTTGTATTAAAACCTTTGCAGCACCTAGAAGGTAAGCTTCGTTAGGAATCATTAAAAAATAGTTGTTACTAGTAGGATCCACAGAGGGGCCTGATGTCTGCAGCAATCTGAGGCATTTCTTCCCTTCAATGCGCAGAGGAGTCAATCCTTCTGCTGGCACTTTCTGGTACATCCTACTCACTGCAAAGCTGCATTTTCTTTCTCAGCCATTAAGTTGGTGATACTCTGGCCTGTTGGAACATACAAATCCTTTCCCATAGTTAGTTTTAAGATTTGGGTTGCAAGGTTTTTTGACAAAAAGTTTTCATATCTATCTATATCCCCCTTTTTTATTTAAGGTGTTTAGTTTTGACCCATGAGTCTCAAAAAAGCAGTTGTTTTATACATACCTATAGGGTGGAATCAAGGCACAGATTTCATCAAGTTCACCCATGCTGTTTTGGGTTACTGTATGTGATTAACTTGGGAAACAAAGTTCATTTTTGAGTTAAATCATCCTATAGGTGAAAGAGATTGCTACCAGGTGATACTATATGACAGCAAAATTATAGAGAACATTTGTTTATACCAATCCCAAAGTAATTGTTATACAGATTTTAGTTAAAGCTAATGTGGACAAGAGCAATTTATATCACCAATTAACTCAGATGCATTACCGTTTTTATCAGTCTTCAAACCAATGTTGTCCAATATGCCCATATTTACTTTTACTAAGTCCTAAAACACCATGTATCTTGTAGACAGAGTCTGGGCAAAACTGGATACTTGTTGAACTCATGTCAATTAAACATGCACCAATCGAATATACACCCGTGTCCCTCTCCCACCCCTCCCACCCCTCCCGAGTCACCATTTCAGTCAGCCTTCTGATGCAATCTTTCTGTTGTTGTTCTTTTAATATGCATCCCTCTCCACAAGAAATATTTATAACTGGGTTATTGGTACTAGCGTCCACATATGAGAGATACCATTTGTCGTTTGTTTTTCTGGGACTGTGTTACTTCACTTAACATGATGTCTTCAAGCTCCATCCATTTACCTGCAAAGTTCATGATGTTGTCTTTCTTTACTGCTGCATAGAATTCCATTGTGTACATGTACCACATTTTCTCTATCCACTCGTCAGTTGAGGGGCATTTGGGTTGATTCCAGTTTTTTGCTATTGTGAACAGAGCGGCAATAAATATAGCTGTGCATGTATCTCTGCAGTAAGATGAGTCTTGTGGGTATATACCCAGGAGTGGTATGACTGGGTCAAATGGCAGGATCATTTTGAGTCTTCTAAGGGTTCTCCACACTGTTTTCCATAGTGGCTGCACAAGTTTACATTCCCACCAGCAATGGATGAGTGTTCCCCTTTCCCCACACCCTCTCCAGCACTTGGCATCATTTGTTTTCTTGATCCTAGCCAGTCTTACTGGAGTAAGGTGGTATCTTAAGGTGGTTTTAATTTGCATTTCCTTAATTATTAGTGATGTTGAACACTTCTTAAGGTGTTTCTCAGCCATCTCTAATTCCTCCTCTGTGAAGTCTCTGTTCAGATCTTTGCTCCATCTTCTGAGTGATTCATTTGTTTTCTTTCTTCTTTGTTTTTTGAGTAGCTTGTATACTCTGGAGATTAATGCTTTGTCAGATGTATCTGCTGTGAAGGTTTCCTCCCATTCTGTGGGTTTTCTCTTCACTTCCTTTATTGTTTCCTTTGATGTACAGAAGCTTTTGAGTTTAATGAGGTCCCATTTGTCAATTGACGACCTTATTTCTTGTGCAGCTGCTGTCTGATTTAAGAAGTCTTTTCCTACACCTACGTCTTGTAGTCTGCTGCCAAGTTTCTCTTCTATCACCTCCAGAGTTTTGGATTTCACGTTGAGGTCTTTGATCCATTTGGAATTGACTTTTGTACAGGGTGAGAGGTAGGGGTTTAATTTCATTCTTCTACAGGTGGTGATCCAGTTTTGCCAACACCACTTGTTGAAGATGCTGTCTTTCCTCCAATGTGTCTTCTTGGCCTCCTTATCAAATATGAGATGGCTGAAATTGTATGTGCTCAGGTTTGGATCTTCAATTTTGTTCCATTGGTCAACTGGTCTGTTTTTGTGCCAGTACCAAGCTGTTTTTATGACTATAGCCCTGTAGTATAGTTTGATGTCTGGTATAGCGATCCCCCCTGTATTGCTCTTTTCGCCCAGAGTTGCTTTGGCTATTCGGGGTCTTTTGTTTTTCCAAATGAAATTGAGGATTCTTTTTTCCAAACATGTGAAGAAGCTCTTGGGGATTTTGATTGGGATTGCATTAAATCTGTATACAAGTTTAGGTAGAATGGACATTTTTACTATATTTATTTTCCCAATCCATGAGCATGGGAGGTTTGTCCATCTCCTGATGTCTTCTTCAATTTCCTTCTTCAGAGGTTTAAAATTTTTGTTGTAGAGGTCCTTGGTATCTTTGGTTAGGTTTGTTCCTAGGTATTTTATTGTTTTTGAGGCTATTGTGAGTGGGAAGGTCTCCTTGTATTCCTTCTTCAGCTGCCTACTGTTGGTGTAGAGAAAGGCTACTGATTTTTCTAGGTTTATTTTGTATCCTGCCACCTTACTGAAGCTCCTAATCGTTTCTAGGAGTTTCCTGGTGGAGTTCTTAGCATCCCTTAAGTAGACAATCATATCATCAGCAAAAAGGGATAGCTTGACTTCCTCTTTTCCTATTAGAACTCCTTTAATTTCCTTTTCTTGCCTTATTGCCCTAGCAAGGGATTCAAGCACTATGTTGAAAAGGAGTGGTGACAGGGGACAACCTTGCCGAGTTCCTACCCTTAAGGGGAATGCTTCTGTCGTTTCCCCATTTAGGATGATATTGGCTGTGGGTTTCCTGTATATGGCTTTGATTACATTAAGGTATGATCCCTCCAATCCAATTCCCTCTAGGACTTTAAACATGAACGGATGCTGGATTTTGTCAAAGGCTTTTTCCGCGTCAATTGAGATGATGGTGTGGTTTTTGTCTTTCAGTCCGTTTATATGCTTGATGATATTTATTGATTTTCGTATGTTGAACCATCCCTGCATCTCTGGTATGAATCCAACTTGGTCATGGTGGATGATCTTCTTGATGTGGGTCTGTATGCGATTTGCCAGTATCCTATTTAGAATTTTGGCATCTGTGTTCATTAGGGAGATGGGTCTATAGTTCTCCTTTTTAGTTGCATCTTTGCCTGGTTTTGGTATTAGAGTGATGCTGGCTTCATAGAAGGAATCTGGGAGAACTCCCTCCGTTTGTATCCTTCTAAACAACTTGAATATTAATGGTTGTAAGTCTTTTTGAAATATTTTATAGAATTCTGCTGTGAAACCATCTGGGCCTGGGCATTTTTTGGTTGGGAGGCTGCTTATTACATCTTCAATTTCTTCACATATTATTGGTCTGTTTAAGCTGTCGATCTCTTCTTGGTTGAGCTTTGGTGATTCCCAAGATTTCAGATATTCATCCATTTCTTCTAGGTTTTCAAACTTAGTAGAGTATAGGTTTTTAAAGTAATTCCGTATGATTGTCTGGATCTTTTCATTATCTGTTGTGATATTTCCCCTTTCATCACAGATTCTATTGATTTGGAGTTGTTCCTTCTTTCTTTTGGTTAACTGGGCTAGAGGTCTGTCTATCTTGTTTATTCTCTCAAAGAACCAGCTTTTGGATTCATTGATTTTTTGTATGGTTTTCTTTGTTTCTATTTCATTGATCTCTGCTCTGATTTTTGTTATTTCTTCTTGTCTGCTGCGTTTAGGGTTCATTTGTTGTTGTCTCTCAAGTACTTTTAGCTGGAGTGTTAGATCGTTCACTTGTGCTCTTTCTGTTTTTTTAATGTAGGCACTTAGAGCTATAAACTTTCCTCTTAGGACTGCTTTTAAAGTGTCCCATAGGTTTTGCTGCGTTGTATTATCATTGTCATTCAGTTCCAGGAATGTTTTTATTTCTTTCTTTATTTCTTCCTTGACCCATTCATTATTCAGAAGAGTGTTGTTTAGTCTCCATGTGTTCTTGTAGGTTGTAGGGTTTATTCTGGTGTTGATGTTGAGTTTTATTGCACTGTGGTCTGAAAGAATGCATGAGATTATTTCAATCTTTTTGTATTTGTTGAGTTTTTCCCTGTGTCCCAGTATATGATCTATTTTGGAGAAAGTTCCATGGGGTGCTGAGTAGAAAGTGTATTCCCTGGTATTTGGGTGGAATATTCGATAGATGTCTGTGAGGTCCAATTGGTGTATTGTATCTTTCAGTTCAGATGTCTCTCTGTTTATCCTTTGTCCTGTTGATCTGTCTAAAGGACTTAGTGGGGTATTGAAGTCCCCTACTATTAGTGTGCTGGGGTTAATCTGAGCCTTGAGATCCTGAAGAGTTGTCTTTACAAAGTTTGGTGCACTGGCATTTGGTGCATATATATTCATGATTGTGAGATCTTCATCATCAATTGTTCCTTTAATGAAGATATAATGGCCCTCTTTGTCCCTTTTGATTTCTTTTGCTTTGAAGTCTATTTTGTCTGATATTAGAATAGCGACACCTGCTTTCTTTTTGGTACCATTTGCTTGGAATGTTTTCTTCCATCCCTTCACCTTAAGTTGGTGCCTGTCCTTGAAATTGAGGTGGGTTTCTTGCAGACAGCATATGGATGGATTTTGTTTCCTAATCCATTCTCCCAGTCTATGCCTTTTGATTGGGGAGTTCAGCCCATTGATATTTAAGGTTATAATTGAAAGATGGATGTTGTTTCCTTTCACCTTATTATCCATTTGGACTTTTAGACTCTGATTCTACTCCTATGGTTATATTTTTATTAGTTTCTTTTCCTAGGTGCTTGAGGATAGTTGCTTCTCTCTTCTGCCCTTTGAATTGCTTCAAGCATTTTCTGGAGAGTTGGTTTTCCAGACATGTATTCTATCATCTTGTTTTTGTCTTGGAAGATTCTTCTCTCTCCAACTGTAATTGACATTTTTGCTGGGTAAAGTATTCTGGGTTGGCATCCATAGTCCTTTAAGACTGGGAATGCTTTGCTCCATGTTCTTCTTGCCTTCATGGTTTGCGGCGAGAAGTCAGTTGTAATTCTGATGGGTTTCCCTTTGTATGTTTTTGTATGATTTGTTTTTCTTTTGTGGCCTTCAGAATTTTATCTTTGTTTTGGGCATCTAGCATTTTGACTATGATGTGGCATGGGGAGTTTCTTTTCTGATCTTGTCTATTTGGAGTCCTATGTGCTTCTTGTATTTGAATGGGTTTGTCTACTTTTAGTTTGGGGAAGTTTTCATCTATTATTCTGTTGAAGATCTGATCAATATTATTCCCTTGAGATTCTTCTCCTTCCTCTATTCCTATGATGCAGAGGTTTGATCTTTTCATAATGTCCCATATTTCCTGGTTGTTCCAGTTTTTAAATTTTTCACAATCTTTATTTGAGTTTTTTAGTTGCTCTGTATTATCTTCCAGATCTGATATTCTTTGTTCTGCTTCCTCCATTCTATTTCTGAGGCTTTTTCCTTTCCTTTCTTCCTGGTTGATTAAGTGTTCTATTTCCTTTTTCATTTCATCCTGTGATTTCTTTAATATATCCATTCCCTTTATATGTTTCTCAATCTCTTCTTGGTGCTCCTTATTTAGTTGGTTGGCCTCCTTTTTCAGTGTTTCTACTTCCTTAAGGTGTTTGTTTTTTTCTCTCTCTCATTCTTTCTGGAGTTTGTCAATCTCTTCCTTCAGTTTGTTATTGTATCCCTCTAGGTCCTTTTTGAGTTTTTCATTCTCTCTCTTTACTTCTCTGAATTCTTCCTTTAGTTTGTCATTGTATCCCTCTAGGTCCTTTTTGAGTTTTTCATTCTCTCTCTTTACTTCTCTGAGTTCTTCCTTTAGTTTGTCATTGTAACCCTCTAGGTCCTTTTTGAGTTTTTCATTCTCTCTCTTTACTTCTCTGAATTCTTCTTTATGTTCTTTAATTTCTCTGCATAGGTCTGCAATTATTCCTCTAAGGTCTGTTTCTGGGGTCACCTCCAGGGGGATCTGATTGTAGCTGTCTCCTACCGGGTTGGTAGAGCTTGGTGCGGAATTATCCTGCACCTTTCCCATGTTGTCTCTTCGTCGTCTCCCTGGCATGTGGGTTTCCCTTTTGTGATTCAAATCTCAAATGCCTTTTCAGTTTGTTGAAGGCTGAAAGCTTGTTTTATTTTGCTTGCCTCCTTCCAATGCCTTTTTTCCCCCTTCCTTCCCTCCTCGTTGTTTATGGAGTGTTGACTTGTCTAGTTTTCAGGCTTTCACTTTTGTTTATATATTGGATACTGGAAGTCTCTTCCTTTCCTGTTCTGAATGTTCTCTTAATCCACTGGATACTCTCTCCTCAATTCCAGTTGTTGTTGTTGGTGGGGGGGGGTGTTATTCCTGACTTAGCCCATGCCCCGGTACCTGCCTGCAGCAGTGGTGGGCTGCTCCCTGTGCAGGACCAGCCAATGGCGACTATGCCTGACCCCAAACCCAGGACCAGTTTGCGACTGGGGGGGGGGGCACCCAGCCAGGCAGTCACACTCTGGCGGGATTTAGGAGTCAGATCTAGGCCCCTCTGCTACAACTCAGCAAATCAATTGTCCTGCACCCGTGGGTCACTGTCCTAAGTTTTTACCTGCCTGCAGCAGTGGCGGGCTGCTCCCTGCGCAGGACCAGCCAATGGTGACTATCATCATTAGACTTTCGTAACAATAGCTAACATCGATTGTGTGCTGCTGCGTGCTAAGCTTTGTTGGAATGCCTTTACAGACTTGACTCTAGCTCATAAGGTAGGTTTCACAACTACCCTCATGCATGATGGTGATTTTTGGTTAGGTGACAGCTTCATTCCTCCTCTCCCATGTTCTCCTCTATACCAGGCAGGGTATGTGGGAGCCTGGCTGAGTCAGCTCTGTACTGCAGGACTTTGCCAGTAGGAAGCACTGGGGAGATACTGGGAGACTGAAGAAGGAAGAAGCCAGCTTCTGCGTTGCCGCATATTTCCTACTTTTGCTGGTGCCTTCCCCAGTAGCTACAGGAGATGTCGAGGTACAGCTTCTGGTCTACACAGCTGGAGGAACCAACCAAGAGGAGAGCAGGAGGAGACCAAGGCACAGACAGGTGGCCCAAACCCAGACAGCAAACCAAGCCACGTTTCCTTAAGCAGGTTGTATAAAGCCCCCCTTGTTACTTACCTCTCCCCATCTACATCGCGCAGTCAAGTAGGAGGGAGACATGTCACAGAGGATTGTTTGCTAGCTAATATTCCTAGTAAAGGGATGAACCTGTGAAAGATGCAACACTATGGTATCAAATCCCAGTGGGCTCTGCAGTTGCAGTGGAGGGTGGATCAGTGACTGAACAAACAATAAACAAACAGAAACGATTCGAGCACAGAAGAAATCAGGCTAGGGAGTGAGTCTCCTGCTGCCTCTGTGTTGCTCGTACCCCTGAGTCAGAGCCTGGCTGCATCGAAGAAACTGAATGCTCACATCCCTTATACAGAGTCAGCCTACAATAAGTGCATAGTTCTTAAAACAAATAAATCACAAAAGCAATCAAAAGTGCAGTCAATCACTCCATTGCACAATGATGTTGAAAATTTGAGTTTATTTATATACAGTTTTCTAGGAATGAGACAAAAGCAAAACACTGAATTCTCCTAAAACTAAAGGCCACCCACAAAACAGCCAGCAAGTAATTAGACATTAATGTCTCTACCTGAAAAGAAAAGGTAACCTGGTTAATCTCAGGGGACACCCTGTAGGAACAGGGAGATGACGTGTCACAGATTCTAACCTCCTATTTATAGCCTGGGCCCACAAATGATATGTTGGAAAAGGAGGAAAAGGCCATTAATCTCCAAACTCAGGGAACAATTTTGTATTTTGAATAAAAACAAAATAAACAGCATTAAGGAGGGAAATAAATCAGATATGCCGTAATTAGTTTGAAAGAGCCGGATATTGCTGCCGAGCTCTCTTTCTCTGCAACTCCAGTCTCATCCATCAAAGCCAAGTGTATCAGATGACATGGAGATTTTCCTCTCCCTTTTCAGACTGAATTAGTCAGTTTATCTGAATGGTAATTTGACAGGACCCCGAAGGGAGAGCACGAGTGATAGGATTATAACAGAGATGGGAGAAAACGCTTAATAAAGTTCGGCGATGCCCCTGCCCTGTGCTGCGAACCTTTTTGCCTGTGTTGTATGCTTCATTCATTTAGCTGTTGTTTTGTCTCTGAGAGATCTTAGGAGGCTCAAGATTTGTTCTAATAGGATCTGAGAAGGATTATACTCATTTTGAAATTCTTTACAGATTCAGAAAGCTCAGAGACGGTATCTGGTTTGTTTGGACAACACAGTCGGCCAAGACCCTAGGGCCAACCTCCTGGGCACTCGCCCCCAGCCTTGACCCGCACAGCTCAACAATGACGGAAGTACAGACAGGCGGTTGCAAAGCAGTTCAGAGCTTGTTGGAGGTGAGGGCCCCTTTATATTTCACGATGTGGGGGTCCTGGGTCTTCCTTCCTTGGGCCCCACACTTCCTGCATGCTGCTTAGACACTCCTCTAAACAAATGATGTCCCTAGACTTCTGTTCACAGATGCCTACTTTATTCTGCTTTCTAATACTTGTGTTTTCCTTCCCTGTTACTTTGGAACATCCTGATGAAAGAAATTTTTTTTTCTGGGAATAGTTAAGTAGTGGAGTCAACAGAGGTAGCAGCAAAATAAGTATGTCCAGCTATATTTACACAGGGCTCTGTAAGTAGGTGCAGGTGAACACAAACGATGCAGAGACATTACCAAATGGGAATTACTGTACGATTCCGCTCTGCATAGAAAGCAAAAACAAGCAAGCAAACAAAAACAACAGACTTTTTTTTTTACAGAAAAACAGGATGATATTGGCCAAATAATGCAGATTGTTATATGTTATGTATACTCAAGTTTGTTAATAGTGGTGGTGATTGAACCCAGGGCCTTGTGTATGGTAGGCAAGCACTCTACCATCGAATTTCATCTGTTGCCCTAGAAATGAATTTTGTATTATGTTTTGTGATACTGTACATACATTCCTTTTAAAAGAAAAACAATGGATTGTTATTTTTAATATAAAGTAAAGCACACAAGGAACTGACCTGCCTATTTGAGAAACAATGTAAGAAATTATATCCAATAGTTCTCTATGGACATGCAAATACTGAAAAGCAGTTTGAGGAGCCTGTGGGCCCCATGTTTGTGTTGACCACTTTGCTTTCTTTATTTTGGTAGAAGTTCCAAGGACAGATGTATACATGGGCATTGGGTTGTCTTCGTCTGTGACTATTCTGTAAGTAACAGCTAAATAAGCTAAGAAAGAGCAGAGAAAATCAAGTCTGTCTTCTCACCAGCTCCCTAAGTAACAAACACACCCAGGGTACAAGCTCAGCTGGTGTTGTGCTTGCATAGTGTGTCCCTCCTCTACCTCAGTTCATAGGTCACAGTCCTCACACCTAGGATCTCAGCCCATGACTTCATTTAGACATAAGGTAAACACAGAAATGGGAAAGTAAAAATAAAGTTAATGAGTGCACTCTGATCTCATAAAACCTATGTTCCTATTAGAATAGGAAATTTGGACATAGCCAGAGACTGAAGTAAGAGGATGTGAGACGCAGGGAGGATATAGTCATCATAAGACAACAGGAGGGACCTGGAAAGATACTCTTCAATAGTTTTCCAAAAGAACCAGCCCTTGATCTTGAACTTCCATCCTCCAGAATTCTGAGGGGAAAATATCTATATTTTAAGCCATTCAGTTGGTAGTGCTTACTATGGCAATCTTAGTAAACTAACAGGACATTGAATGTCGGTTTTATGGGAGAAAGGGTACTCTTAGGAGCATGGGAAATTTGGGTCTAGTCTGTGTAGAAGCGTAAGACTAAAGGGAGGATGAAATAGAAAGCAGGGGCAGAAAATAGGTCCCAGAAAGCTGGTGGCTTGGTGCCTGTGCCAGCCCTCCTACCGCCAGTAGATCTGAGGAGACAAATTATTCAGACTAATGCTCACTGGGACCAGACATGCATTATTTATTGTTTTTGCAACAGATGCACCTTCATAATTCAGTTTGGGTTTAGGCTAAAATTATGATATTAAATTTTAATATTCAAACATAAGCATGAGTTTATATTCCTTGGATATCCACCCACTTCCCTCTTCAGACATAGGCAGGGATGTAGGAAAGAAGGACCCAAAAAGGACTGGCCTAAAAACAGATGCTCTTATCCCTGGACCTAAGTGGCTGTGTGACCTTGAACCCACGGCTTCCTCCCATGGAGGTTGGCTGTCTCCTCTGTGGAGTAATGGGGATGTCCTGGATCTTTTTAGGCTTCCCTCAGCTGGTCTTTGTCTCAAATCCTTGTGTCTCAGAGAGTAGAGGGAGACAAGTAGGGATGAACAACAGCTGGCTGAGCAAGAATTGATCTTCACAGTATTGTCATGGTCAGAGCTGCGAAAGTGAGCTGTGCATGGACAGCTACGCAGCCTGGATACACTCTCTGTGGATATCTAGTAACAAGTTCACAATGGCTGCTTTCGCTCTTCTTCTGTAAAGGACAAAGTGTAAAAGTCACATCTATGCCCAAAACAAAGATTTCCTGACTGCACATCCTTGAATTATTTACTGAAGCTTCTGTGGCTGTGTGAATGTACACATATGTGCCTTTGTTTCCAAGGCATCCCAAGCAAGTTCCTAGTCTTTCTTTGAAATAATGATGCTTGGAAAGTAGGGGTTTGAGAACTGGTTCTCTTTTTCTGTTCGACAACTACCTCTCAATTTCTTCTGTCGGCCAGACTATTACCAAGGATGTCACCTTTGTAAAACTTGTATTTCCTTTCAGTCCTGGAACGGTCAGTTTCCCTGCTTTGGCAGATCTCCTCACTGACATCTGCCCAACAGGAATTCTTTGCCAGAACTTGGAATGAAACTGAATAAAGCTGACTCATTTCTTTTTTTGCTCCTTCTTGAACAGCTCCACCAATCAAATCAAAAGTCTGCCAAATACATGTTATGGGTTAGGTGTTAAAGGTCCCCCAGAAGATGATGCTATTTTAGAAACTTGTGGGACCTTTAGAAAGTGGACTTTCCAGGCATGGTGGCGCACGTCTTTAATCCCAGCACTCAGGAGGCAGAGGCAGGCAGATCTTTGTGAGTTCAAGGCCAGCCTGGTCTACATAGCGAGCTCCAGGCCAGCTGAAACTAAAAGGAGACTCTGTCTCAAAAATACCAAAAAATAAAAAATAAAAAAAGGTGGACTTGGCTGGAGGAGCTGTGCCTCTGCAAGGCAGACGTTGAGACGTTGAGGTAGTTAACCTGCTTCCTGCTCTGCCTCTGCTACCTGATCTTCCCTAGATGTGAGCCGGTAGCTCATGCTTTGCAGCCGCAGCTGCAAACCACTCATCTTCTCCACAATGATGGACCGTGCCCTCAAACCATGACCCATAGCAACCTTTCCTCCCTTATGTTGCTTCCTATCAGATAGGTGGTTCATCAATGAGAAGAGTAACTGATATAATTCTTTTTTTTTTTATATTGGTAAAATTTCTTAAAGTTGTTTACTTTTAGATACACAAAACTATACAAACCAGTGTAATGAATTCCCAGATAGCTATCACCCTTAAGCCAACAACCACCAACCCATACAAATCTGCCCCAACTACAAACCCACTCACAAGGCCCCCTCCCCATATTACCTTGTAGCAAACCTCAAGTATCACATCATTTTATCCATAAATAATGTATCATACAACTCTAAAAGAAAATGTTCTCTAATATTACCATCATGCTATGACCACATTTAAACTATTTTAATTCTAATTACTTAAAACAAAATTCCCAAGTAGTATTCTTATTATCTGAATTGTGTTTTGTTGTTGTTGTTGTTTTATTTTATTTTATTTATTTTTTTATTGATGCTTTGTGTATTTCATACAACATTTTCCAATTCAGTTCAGGCATATATCCCCTTCCCTTCCCCCCACCCCACCCCTACCCATCCCAGATCATGCATTCTGCCGTAAGTTTTCTGCATCTTTCTCTGCTTTTTTGTTTTGTTTTTTTCATTTTTTTTTTAACAATAAGTGAAAATTTGTGAGTACAAGCATCCTTCATGTAAAACCAATTTGCAAGCAGTTGTGCCCAACCTCACAGTCATGCGTCCCACCATCACCCGGGGGGGGGGGCTTGTATGTTCAATCAGTTGATCAAATGAGTGTCCATCTTATATTGTTGTAGTTTCACCATTACACCCCACAATCGAAGCCCTTACATTCTACCACACCCTCTTCCGCAGATTGTTCCCTAGGCTTAAGAAAAGGGGCCAAGGTGGATGAGAAGCAAACATCTGCTTTCTCTGGAGCTGATGATGCCAGAGAGTGTCACCAAAAGCCACTAAACCAATAAAAGCAAATATAGGTCCCTTGAGTCACGCAAGTCCTCCTCCTCAGCACCAGCTACACCTCATCTGCCTGGAAATACTGTGGCAGCAGTGGCAGCCATACTCTGTATATCCAAAATCTAATTGGCTATTAGCTCTCTTGGAGGAATAACCATTGCTTGATTGCCACAAGCTTACATCCTCTAATGGTTAGGAGATGTTATAAATCCACACGAAGACCCTGCCATACTTAACAGAAGAAAATGTAAATCATGAATTAACATACCATCCAAACATCTGTGTCTATACCAAAGAAACCTACCATAAAAATTAGTACTGTTTAAATACCTATATATCTAATTGTGTGTGCTTCATTAGTAGGATCGAAAGGCTATATATTATACTGTTTAATACCTAAATATCTAATTGCATGTGCTTCATCAGTAGGATTGAAAGGTTATGCCTGGACAAGCTGGCAGCCCATGAAAGAAAACAGCCAGAACTGACTAGAGACCAAGACATCAACTGATATAATTCTACAGCCAGACTTAACTGCAGAGTCAGGCCATGAAGAAGAATACTGTGTCATAACAAGAGCAAATGGACTTTTCAGTTGACTTAAATCTCCTTGGAAAGTGCTTCTATTCTTAAGCCTTGGAGAGGACAGCCAGTTTGTCACACAATATATTCTAGTCAAAGAAATGGCACATCCCATGCTCTTTGCCAAAGCCCCAGGATAAAGGCAACTCAACTCTACCTATGCTGTGGAAAAACAGAAACACATTGGGGGGAGGGGTTACTTGAGAATGTGTCTACGAAATCATTCTTCTGCAAATGACTGTAAGACTTTGGGGTAGAACTCCACCTTAGAATGTTTTTGAACCCTTGTCAGGATAGTCACGTCTCTCCATAGCCCAGTAGCCCAAGCGGTTGACAAGTTTATTACAGGAGACAAGGGAGGGCATAACTAGTGCCTGGTTTTCATTCCCCAAATTCCATAACACCAGGCAGCCAGGAATTTCTTAAATGAGGAACTAAATGAGCCATAAAAATAACTATCAGCCACATCTTTGGGATATCTATTGAATTCTATTAACCCCACTAAATACTTCTGCTATTTCATTAAATAGTTTAAGCACCAATTTTTAATCCCATTTTAAGACAAAAAAAACCCTGGACTTGTAACTGAGATTCAAGATCACCAACTTTTGCTATGTAGTATCAAGCACCAAGCAAATGGCAATTTGTTTAAACTCCAAGCACTTCTAGGCACTGTCCATCTGCTACTCAATCTCCATACCAGTTCCATGGGTGGTGCGGTGGTTTGAATGAGTGTCCCCCATAGGCTTTAAGTATTCAGACATTTTGTCTCCAGTTGGTGGCACTGTTCTTGGAGGTCTTAGAAGGTGTGGCTGTGCTGGAGGAAGTATGTTATTGGGGGCAGGCTTAGTGAGTTTAACAAGCCTTGCAGTCTCCAGTCTCTCTCTCTCTCTCTGCTTCCTGTGCTCATTGTGAGACGCGACCCTTGGCTTGCTGCTCCAGCCCCGGCCACCATGCTTCCTGACACAATGGACTCTGAGTCCCTGGAACTGTCAATCATAAGCTCAGATAAACTCTTCCTTTTATAAGTTCCCTTGCTCATGGTGGTTTTATCACAGCAACAGAAAAGTGACTAATGCAGGTGGCATCTCTATCAACAGCATTATGTATGAAGAAAATGAGGTTCAGAAAGGTGAGATGAGTTACCATACAATTGGCAAGTGTCAAGGCTAAATTAACCCAGAATTCATAGCCTCAAATTCCAGAGCTTTAGCCTCTGCTGTTTACTGCTACTTCCTCAAAGGAGAAAAGGGGATTTTACATAGTCTACATTCCCGAAGGCTAGCACAGTAATCTAGAATAGGCCTTGGTAGTTATCTAAACCTAAATGCATGAATAACTGGATAGGACTTAACATATATGACAGAATACATGAAAATCTAGTGGGGGGGCTATGGGGGCCAGGGCAGAGGTGGGAAGTCTAAATTTGATTACAATGTATTATATGAAATTCCCAAGAACTCAACAAAATATTAAAAATGAAAAAGTGCATGAATAAAAGAATGAGCAAATGTATAAATAAAAGGTTCTTCATCAACTATCTCTTCTTTTAGAAACAATCTGCTGAGTTTGAACAATGCAGCCAAATAAGACATCTCATACAAAACAGAAGAATGAGGACAGAATTCTAAGATACATATTTAAACACTAAGCTAATCTGACTGCATATTTGATGAGATGCAGTAGATCTCTGCTGTATCCGTTTCCTACTGTTCTTACAACTAATTGTCCTGCATTTAGCAGCTTAAAATAATGCTGCTTTATTACCCTATAGTCCTAGAGGCTGAAATAGCTATTGGGTAATCAAGGTGTTGGCAGTTTCTTCTGATGTATCTAGACTATATTTCCTTATCTTTTCTATTTTTATGTGTATGAGTGTACTTTCTGTATGTAGGTTGGTGTACCCATGTAGTGCAATGCGGTGGAGGTCAAAAGAGGGCATTGGATTCCCCTGGAGCTGGAGTTAAAGACGGTTCTCAGCCGCTATGTGGGTACCTCTGCAAGAGCAGTCAGCACTCTTAACTGCTGAGCCATCTCTCCAGCCCCTTACTTGGACATTTCTAAAGTTCTACCTCTTTGCTGCACTCTTCCTCCCTGTAAAGATCAACTTTATGTGATTATACCCCACCAACCAGATAATCTAAGATCCTTGCCTTATTTTAAGGCCAGCAGATTGGGAATCAGAATTATATCTGTGATCTCCACTCTCACCTACCACATAGAGCCACATATCCAGTTTCAGGGACTCTTCAGAGGTGTATTGATTCTGGGGACAAAAACTAACAGTTGAGAGTGGGTCTAAGAATCATGCTGTGATCATTATTTTTCTGTTTCTTTCCAAAATACATATTGTATTGTTTACAGATGGACACATGTGATTCTTGAGATTTCCTTCCAAGTAACACAAAGAAAGACGTTGAGGACAGGGATGAAGCAAACTTGGCCCTGAGCTGAGAGTGTTTGAAGCTGTACCTGTTCAGGCACACAGTGGCTCACTATGGTATTCTTCACTCACTTTTAAATACAATTAAAAATTTGCATAATAAAAGCACTAGTTACTGAAAAGAAAGATCAAGTTGATAACAATTCTTGGCATTGTTCACTAATTCTGTGTATACCAGAGTCTCATTCATAACAGTCCTAGGAAGAAAGCATTAATAGTACATTTCCAACAAGAAACCTGACAATTTAATAGGTTATTCACCTGCTGAGTACACTGAGAAGTAGGTACTGGGTACAGGATCCCATTGATTTTAAAGCCTAAAAATTCAATAAATATTTCAATCTAAATCAGCAAACACTGGTTCACTCGTTCTATAAGAGCTGATACAAAGCTTCAGTAAAGTGTCAATGTTGAGAAGATGTAAAGCTTGCCAGGCAGGAAAGGTGGCCTTTAATCCCAGCACCAGTGAAGCAGAAAAAAAAAAACAAGTGGATCTCTTTGAGATCTAGGACAGTCTGGTCTACATAGGGAGTTTCAGGCCAGCTTGTGTACAAGGAGACTCTATCTAAAAAAAAAAAAAAAAGGTGAATTATCTGAGTTCTCTGAATTTCATGTACTAGCCTCATGAAAACTGTTCAGCAAATCACAGAGGATGGAGAACAAATGTGGTCACTTAAATCAAAGCCATTAAGATAAAGAAAGGTCTGTGTAGGTAAAAAGGACCAAAGGCAATGACACAGGGAGAATGTGGATGAATACATAGCATTCTCAGGTAAATATGAGCAAAGTACAATGATACACATAAATGCATGTGCAGAAATGTTATCCTCACATTGCTATGCTAAAAATTAATTATAAAGAAGAGTGCTCTTGGGTGGAAAGGAGGTCAGTTCAATGAATTCTAGCATGTCCTTCTAAGTCACATGGTTCTTCATAAAGAGACTCAAGAAAGCCATGCACAAGAACGCTGACCCTGGGAACACTTGGAAGAACACATATTAGTACAAATGTGCAGAATCTTGGTTAGCATATTAAAATTCCCTTGACCTCAGACACTGTGATATGGTGACTTGAAAATTGTGACATAGTATGTGAAAACCGATGGTGTCAGATGCATATTCGTCTTCAATTTATGCTGAAGGAGCTGGTCCAGTTTTAACCCTACCATATGAATACCCTAGGCATCTACCCTTCAATCTCATTTGACCCAAAATACATTCTCTGTGAAAGACCCTTACCTTCTTAGTTACAAATCTCTTGCAAGAATATCCTTTGTCTCCCTCTTGCCTGGTACCTTCTCAGTCTATAAGATTTAAAACTTCCTTGACTCCCAAGTTAAATTAAGTATCCTTCATTTCCATTAGAAATAATGAAGGGCTGTGACGGTAAAGACATTTTTATTTTAATTAAAAATATTCTATTAGCATTTCTTACTTTAAGAAGTAGCATGATTGCATTGAAAGGCTTTGGATAGATTGAAGAATTTGGAAAGGGAGTGAATGGCAAACTCACATTATAGGAACAGTGACAAATTTCACATTGTTGAAACTCGGTATTACAGTTTTGTCAGTAAACAATATTCAAAACTATGACAGGCAAATAGAATTTCTAATTTATATTCGAAGTAAGTAAAGGCCTTTTAAATGAGAGCTCACACTCTCTTATTCAGCTTCTATTAAGTCCTGAGACTTCCAGCTGCATTTTTGTTGTCTGTGTTGGTATTAAGTGATACCGAGGGCAGTGTCTGATGCTCACTGTTGTTATCTCTAGGGTCTGCAGAAGCAAAGAACATGTATCAGTGATTTGCAATTATTTATTGCATGAAAAATGACATATATGTCACAGACAATAAATATTGTTTACCTTACTCTTCCTTTTAAAGGGATCATCAGTTCTTTGTCATTTAAGGTTTCTTTTCTGAGCAGTGCATGGATTTTAAGCCTACAAACATGGAAACAGCCACTAAGATCTTTATTGTTCATCATAATAAAGAAGAGTGAGGTTTAAAGGAACATAATACCAGACATGGAGAAATCCTGCGTGGGACGGAGGTAGCATATTACTTTTTGAAATGTCAGCTGTTGTGAAACTTCACAAGATGGAAATTTGTTTATTTTTCTTTTTTTGTTTATTTTTCATTCACATGTTATCTTCATTTACTTAAAATTTGCTTCTTGGGGCTGGAGAGATGGCTCAGCGGTTAAGAGCACCGACTGCTCTTGCAGAGGACCCAGGTTCGATTCCCAGCACCCACATGGTGGCTAAGAACCATCTTTGAGTCCAGTTCCAGGGGAATCCAGTGCCCTCTTCTTACCTCTACAGCATTGAACAACATGAGTGCACCAACCTGCATGCAGAGAGTATACTCATATACATAAAAAAATTAAAAAATAAGTAAATAATTTTTTTAAAAAAGCTTCCCAGAGGAATCTTCTTTAAAAATTTTGCTTCTCACACATTTTTAGAACCCCTAAACACACAGGCACACATGCAAGAACTAAATGACAAGGGATAGAGGCATCAGTTAGCATTTCGATTAGTTCTGTTGTGCAGATGTACTGGGAACCAGGTGACACTGTCGACAGTCCCTAGACATTAACATCTGGGCAGCAGAGGGTAGAAGACAGAAGATTGTCCCTGGGAGGTTACTGTGAGCATGGTGACCAGGATGCATCCCATCTACCCACACTCCACTTACTAGACTCAGTGGTCTACTCAGTGGCAGCATCTATCTGCAAAGGAATCTGGGAATTGTGGGCTATGTGCATGTCCAGGATCAAGAGAAAATCACATTTAATGAACACAAGACTGCTTCAACCACAAAGACTAGGGGTTAGGGAATAAAAAAATGATTTAAAAAATCATAAGCAAGCCTGAAATAAAAGAGGAGATGGGCATAGACCATAAGAGAATAAACAGCAGAAGAGCTTTTGAAGGAGCTGGAGGCAGAGTGGTGTTCAGCCTCTATTCTTCTCTGCCTAAAAAGTCTTCAGTGTTCCCCAGTGTTCACTAGTGATGTGTCCATGAGTGGAAACATTTGGAAAGAAGAATAAGAGAGCTAACATATGGGCTACAGAATTAATAATTTTGAAAACATGTACATGTATGTTCCAATGATGATGGATTTGTCAAAGCATGACTGACATTTCTTTTGGATAATCCCCCCCCAAAAAAAATCCCATTTTCCATAGAAAACATTCGGCCTTTCCCTTCTTTAAAAGAAGTGGTACTAAATGAAGACCTGAGGAATGGCATGGCCAAGATTAAAGCCTGCTTATGAGTCTGGTTGTCTCATATTCTACAAGTGAGTAGTAAACATGTGAAATATGACACAGGAGGAATTCCCATTCCCACTGCAGACAACTCAACAACTGGTCCACCCGCTTATTTACCTCATGTCTACTGCACATCTCCCTAAATCCCTCTAAACCCTCAGTAATGTAAGGGCCACTTTTCCACTTACAGATGAGGTCTGTAATGAGTCTGGGATTGGCCTCCTCTTTCCCTGTGTTTCACTGAAGTCATCCGTCAGTCATACTCTACTGTATCTTGACTACACATTTGTCTTAAATGGACCCATACAAAGTCCCAAAACAGAATGTATTATGGAGTCTCTAAATCTTTTTTTTTTTTTTTTTTTTTTGTTTTGGTCTTTTTGAGACAGGTCGCCCTGTAGCCCAGCTGTCCTGGAACTCAACTCTGTAGACCAGGCTGGGCTGAACTCACAAAGATCCAACAAAGATCCGCCTGCCTCAACCTCCCGAGTGCTAGGATTTAAAGGTGTGCGCCACCATGCCCGGCCAGTCTATATTTAGACTAGTAGAAGTTCCTCTTCAAATGGATGAGCATAGAAAAGAAAAGAAAAAAAAAGAGAAGACCATTCCTTCCTTCTACATGGGAAGCTAATTATCATTAGATGCTTAGAAATGTTTCAATTCCAGCCAAAGCGTGGTGGCACACACCTATAACTAGCACTTGGGAGGCAGAGGCCAGGCTTGAATCTTGTGAGTTCAAGAAGGCCCAGCCCTGGTCTACAGAGTGAGTTCCAGGACAGGCTGGGGCTACAGGGGAGACCCGTCTCGAAAAGACCAAAAAAAAAAAAAAAAAAAAAAGTCTTAATTCCAACTCTTAGAGTCATTCCTGAGCAAGCCAAGGCTGTTCTTTATCTGTTTCTATTTCTTACATCTTTGAGGTGGTATATCTTATAGGAAACTCTCCTTTCTTCCCTGGAAAGAGTAAGACAGATAATACACACCCTCCAAATTTCATTTTCCTCTTAATTGGTCAAAGCCAAGTCATTCATACTATTTTTCTATTTTTAAGCCACTTCCTATAGCTGGTTAAGGGCGACATGAGAAGTTTGTTACCATTGGTGGAATGAGGATCCATCATATGGTCAATGGGTTGTCCAGTTTTATCATCCATAGACACTTAATGGACTGAAGAGAACATTGCTTACCTTTGGCAAGTTGCCTAAGGCAGGCAATGGAGGTTAGGCACCGTTAGGAATAAGCAGGTCTCTCTCTGACATGTGCTGCTCCCCAGCCAAGAGGATGAAGGGAAGTCATAGACAGGTGAAATGAGAAGCCCCTGGGGTGAGCTGGGGCAGCGTTCTCAAAGGGCCTGCAGCTTTGAATGCTGTGGAACACAGTTCTGGACAGTGAATGCAAGTGTGGAACAGAAGCAAATTAGCTCTACAGATGTCGAAGTCGGAAATGAGACCATACTAGAAGGCCAGGCACATAGGAAAAGTTTACCTGGGTCAGATCAGAACTTTGAGGGGAAAATAGCTATTACCAATGCCTCACACTCCTGAGATTTCATTTTATGGTTTTATTCTTTTAGCTGACTGCCTATAACAAATTTTCCAGCCCTGTGTCTTAGGTCAGATTGCTGCGATAGAGCAGCATGCTGGGTGGCTTAAGCAGGTGTTTATCAAGGTGTTGCTATTTTTAGAGACCACTCTTCTGAGAGTTCGCAGATGCTTGACATCTTGATAATCCTCCCACAGTGACAGTGTTCTGGAGTCTCTTCCTTTGATAAAATCAGGCATCCTCACAAGCCTCCTAGTCTCACAACCTCATCTGATCTTCATCACCTCCCAAACACCCCTCTTGCTAATGCCATACCTTATGGGGCCCAGAACTTTATCTTTTCTAGGAGTTCCAGAAGCCCTTATGCCCTGTCCAATGCTAAATTTGCCCTGTGGCGTCACTCAGACTCTACCATTAAGTGTGTTTACCCAGATGCTGTTTACAGGTTTTAATAAACTTTCCATTTTGGAGTAATTTCAGCTTAATGAAGATTACAGCCTAGTACCCACATGAACTTCACGCAGGGGTCCCTTTTATTAACAGCCTTCATTCTCATGGCACATTTGCCCAAAACTATGGAAGCCACATTGGTAATTTATTTTTAAGTTAACTCTAGACTTTCTTTGAACACACCAGCTTCCCAATGATGACCCCTTCTGTTCTATGATCCAGCCTAGGATACCACATTGTGTTTTGAGAATAAGCCTCATTAGTGTCCTCTGGTCTATGACAATATCTCAGTGTGAATGGGAACGAGATATCACCTACTGGCTGAGCCTCAATTTCCTTCCCCCCTGTATTAGTCAGTTTTCTGTTGCTGTGATAAAACACCAGACCAAGGAACTTATAAAAGGAAGAGTTTATTTGAGCTTACGATTGGCGGTTCCAGGGAATTAGTCCATTGTGGCGGAAGGCATGGTGGCTGGATCTGGAGCAGCAAACAGAGGGTCACATCTTGCAAAGAGCACAGGAAGCAAAGAGGAAGCAACTGTATACCACCAGGCTTGTTAAACTCACTAAGCCCGCCCCCAGTGACACACTTCCCCCAGCATGGCCACACCTTCTAAGACCTCCAGAAACAGCACCACCAACTGGAGACAAATGTCTGAATACCTAGAGCCTATGGGGGACACTCATTCAAACCACCACATTCCACTCCCTGGCCCCCATAGGCTCCTGACCATATAAAATGCAAAACGCATTTAGTCCAACCTTAAAAGTCCCCATAGTCTTTACCAGTTTCAATGTCATTCAAAAGTCCACAGTCCAAAGTCTCTTCTGAGACTCAGGCCAATCTCTTAACTGTAAGCTCCTGTAAAATCAAAAGGCAAATTACATACTCCCAATGTACAGTGGAACCGAATACACATTCCCATTCCAAAAGGGAGGAATAGAGGCATAGTGAGGAAATACTGGACCAAAACAAGACCGAAAACCAGCAGGGCAAACGCCAAGTCCTGTAGCTCCACATGCGACTTCTGGGACTTGACTTCCAAAGGGCTTACACGGCTCAGCTCTTCCAGCTTTGCTTGCAACATACATCTCTTTCTTAGGCTGGTACCACTCCCCGTATGCAGCTCTCCTTGGCAAATATCTCACAGGTCTGGCATCTCGAAAGTCTTCTTGGGGTCTCCGCTGCCAACCAGGCTTCATACTCACAGCTTCACGCAGTGGCCTATCACGGCCTTCTTTATTCAGGGACACCCCTGCTGTACTCTTCCTGGCCTCTTTGGCTCTCTGAAACCGTGGAGGAAGAGCTGATGACCCCTTCACTCTTGCAAACTTCATGTCTCTAAAGCCAGCACCACGTGAATGAAATTGCCGAATCTGGCTGCAAGTTCGGGCCAGACCCTGGCCCATTTCAACCACATTTGCTACTTTTCTCTGCCCTGGACTTGCTGGAGGATTAGCTGGGTGTGGTCTTGCCCTGAAGGTACTGATTCTTTTGTTTACTTGTAAATCTCGAAGCCCTTCCTTAATCACTTTAAACTCCTTATCAAAAGGAAACTCTCCTTCACAAGCCTTGGCCCCACCTTTAATCTTCCTAGTGCAGTTTTCAGATCCAACCTCTCCTTCACATGCCTTGGCCCCACCTTTAATCTTCCTAGTGCAGTTTTCAGATCCAACCTCTCCTTCACATGCCTTGGCCCCACCTTTAATCTTCCTAGTGCAGTTATCAGAGCCAAACTGTACATTTTGCATTTCTTTCTGCTCCATCTGCTCTTTTTCACTGTAGATCTGTATAATATTCACCATTAAAAGCCATGCCACCATTTCTACATTAGGCTGTCTTGAAATATCCTCCGCCAAAGACATCAGTCCACTGCTTTTCAACTTAGCATCAGGCAAGCATCTGGGCTGTGGGCAAACTGCTGCCAGACTCTTTATCAAAATATCCCGGTTGCTGCCTAAGTCTTTATTTTCCCCTGGAACCACATCTTTTGCAGCCATGCTTTCTTCCAGGCCTCCACTAGAATGGCCCTTTAAGCTCTGCTTATAATAGTCAACAGCCTTTCCAGCCCAAAGTTCCAAAGTCTTCCACACTTCTCCAAACATACACATGGTCAGGTTCTTCACAGCCAACAGCCCACTCTCTGGTACCAATAACTGTATTAGTCAGTTTTCTGTTGCTGTGATAAAACACCAGACCAAGGAACTTATAAAAGGAAGAGTTTATTTGAGCTTACGATTGGCGGTTCCAGGGAATTAGTCCATTGTGGCGGAAGGCATGGTGGCTGGATCTGGAGCAGCAAACAGAGGGTCACATCTCGCAAAGAGCACAGGAAGCAAAGAGGAAGCAACTGTATACCACCAGGCTTGTTAAACTCACTAAGCCCGCCCCCAGTGACACACTTCCCCCAGCATGGCCACACCTTCTAAGACCTCCAGAAACAGCACCACCAACTGGAGACAAATGTCTGAATACCTAGAGCCTATGGGGGACACTCATTCAAACCACCACACCCCCCATGTCCAAACAGAGTCCCAGCATGGATTTTGTGAGCTCCGCTGAAGATGGCAAAATGGCAAGCGTGCAAATTACCACGAGTCCTCATTTATTTGCCTCTGGACCGACCTGAAACACCGCCTCCTTGGCTTCCCAGAGTTCCCCATGCGTTCCCAGTGAGCACTGCCCCAGCGCTTGGCTTTGCCCTTACCCCTCCCTCTACATAAACTCCAGGAGTCACTGCATCTGTGACTCCTCCCTTCCCTTCAGAAGAACAAGTCCATTTCGAAATCTTAGAGAGGCTGGAGCTCTTGTGCTTGAGGAAACCTTCAACATCAAAAGTCCATCCTTTTCAGAGGACCACCCACCTTACACTCAGTCTTTTTTTTTTAACCAATTTTAAAATTTTTATTTTATTTTATTATTTTTTATGTGTATGAATGTACTATCTGCACGTAGGTTGGTGCACCCCTGTCTGCAATGCTGTGGAGGTCAGAAGAGGGCTTTGGATTCCCCCAGAACTGGAGTTAAAGACGGTTCTTAGCCACCATGTGGGTGCTGGGAATCGAACACAGGTCCTCTGCAGGAGCAGTTGATGCTCTTCACGGCTGAGTCATCTCTCCAGCCCCCTTAAACTCAGTCTTAATGATTTCTGATGTTACAAGTAGGATCCACAGAGGGGTTCAATGTTTGTAGCAATCTGAGGCTTTTCTTCCTTTTAATGTTCAGACGGGTCAACCTTTCAGTTGGCACTTTCTGGTACATACTACTCAATGCAAAGCTGTATCTTTTCTTTCTCAGCTGTTAACTTGGTGACATTTTGACCTGTTGGAACATACAAATCTTTTCCCGTAGTTAGTTTTAAGATTTGAATTGCAAGGCTTTTGACAAAAAGGTTTCATGTCTATCTGTATCCCCCCACTTTTTTTTTTTAACCCATGAGTCTCCAGAAGACAGTTGTGTTATACATACCTATAGGGTGGAATCAAGGCACAGATTTCATCAAATTCACCCATGCTGTTTTGGGTGACTATATATGATTAACTTGAGAAGCAAACTTAATTTTTACGTTAAATCATCTTATAGGTGAAAGAGAATGCTGTACAACAGAGAAATTATAGATAACATTTGTATGTGCCAATCCCAAAGTTATTGTTCTACAGATTTTATGTAAAACAAATGTGGATAACAGTGATTTATATCTCCATTTAACTCAGATGCATTACCATTTTTATCAGAGCCTGTAAACCCATGTTGTTTAATATACACATATTTACTTTTACTAAGTCCTAAAACTTCATGTATCCTGTAGACAGTGTCTGGGCAAAACTGGATACTTGTTGAACTCATGTCAATTAAATATGCATTAATCAAATATACACCTGTGTCCCTCTCCCACCCCTCCCCCCATTCCCAATTCACCATTTCAGTCAGTTTTCTGATGCGGTCTTTCTGTTGTTGTTCTTTTACTATGCATCCCTCTCCATGAGAAATACTCTGGGTTATTGGCACTAGCATCCACATATGAGGGACACCATTTGTCATTTGTTTTTCTGGGACCATGTTACTTCACTTAACATAATGTCTTCTAGCTCCATCCATTTACCTTCAAAGTTCATGATGTTGTCCCTCTTTACCACTGCATAGAACTCCATTGTATACATGTACCACATTTTCTCTATCCACTCATCAGTTGAGGGGCACCTGGGCTGGTTCCAGCTTTTTGCTATTGTGAACGGAGCTGCAATAAACATAGCTGTGCATGTATCTTTGCAGTAAGATGTATCTTGTGGGTATATACCCCGGAGTGGTATAACTGGGTCAAAGGCAGCTCATTTTGAGTCTTCTAAGGGTTCTCCACACTGCTTTCCATAGCGGTTGTACAAGTTACTTCCCTCCGCACTGGATGAGTGCTCCCCTTTCCCCACAACCTCTCCAGCACTTGGTATTCATTTGTATTCCTTGCTCTAGCCAGTCTTATTGGAGTTTTTTATCTCTCAAAGTGGTTTTTAATTTGCATTTCCTTAATTATCAGCGATGTTTGAACACTTCTAAGTTGTTTCTCGTGCATCTCTAATTCCTCCTCTGTGAACGTACAAAACTGTTTATAATAGTCCTAATGTAAACTTACCTTCTATGGTGCCGCAAAGGTTTTTAATACGAGAGACTTTCTTGCCTGCCCACCATAGAACAAGGAGAAAAAGAGATGATGATGAGGTCGTTCTCCAACTGTAAAATTGGAGACAACTATTATAGAGGTTAATCTCTTATAAAACCGGTAAAACTGCTTCTTCTTAATTGACTAATTAGGACATAGGAAACTGTTGATGAAAGGATTATTCTCTATTCAGAACCAAATATAATACTAAAGTCCTTAAGCTATGCACTTAAGCAAAATATATTAATACAGGAGCTCTGACATCAGCAATGGATTATTCTACCAAGGAGATGTTGGCCAGGGGATCCAAGCCCCCACAAAAGGTAAAGGCTCCTTGCCTCTAAACTGGGATACCTGCAAGAAGAGAGGTGATAAGGCCCTGCTGCCAAAGACCTGACGTTAACATGGGAAAGATGTATTGAGACCACACATGCAAGTGTACAGATGGCCTCTGGAACACCAGAGTGTTACCAAAGACCACTAAACCAATAAAGCAAATACGGGTCTCCTTGAGTCAAGCAAGACTCCACCATCAGCACCAGCTACACCTCAGCTGCCTGGAAATACTGTGTAGCAGAGGCAGCCATATGCCTGTATATCCCAAATCTAATTGGCTATTGGCTCTCTTCTTGGAGGAATAACCCACAGCTGATGCCACAAGCTTACATCCTCTACAGATTTGGAGATGTTATAAGCCACAGTAAGACCCTGTCATATTTAACAGGAAAAAAATGTAATTCATGGATTAACATACCATCCAAACATATGTGTCTATACCAAAGTAACCTACCATAACTTTAGTGCTGTTTAAATACCTATATATCTAATTGCTTGTGCTTCATTAGTAGGATCGAAAGGTTAATCCTGGACAAACTGTCAGCCCATGAAAGGAAACAGCCAGAATTGACCAGAGACCAAGACAACAGCTCCAGAGAAAGTAGACTGTTTTGCTTCTCATCCACCTCTGCCCCTTTTCTAGGCCTAGGGAACAGTCTGCGTAAGAAGGGCATAGTAGAATGTAAGGGCTGCAATTGGGGTGAATGGTGAAACTACAGCAATATAGTCTGGACACTCATTTGATCAACTTGATTGAACATACAAGCCCCCCCCCCCACTGGATGGTGGGGCTGTGGGGGTTTGGGCACAACAGCCTGCAAATTGGTTTTACATGAGGGTTGCTTGTACTCATAAATTATCACTTATTGCTAAAAAATGAAAAAATAAACTGAAAGATGAAGGACAGTTATGGCAGAATGCATGATCTGGGATGGGGTGGGGTGGGATGGGGGGGGAGGGAAAGGGAAATATGCCTGAACTGAATTGGAAAATGATGTATGAAATACACAAAGCATCAATAAAAAAATAAATAAAATAAAAAAATGATTTCTGATGATTCACAGTTTTGAAAAGTACAGGTTGGATATTTTGGTTTTGGGCTTTTGGTTTTCTTGAGTCAGGGTCTCATCATGTGGCACTGGCTGGCCTATAACTCTGTGTACATTATTCTGGCCTCCAACTCACAGAGAGCCACCTGCCTCTGGTGTCAGAGAACTGGAACTAAAGGCATGCGCAATCATACCCAGGCACCGTGCCTTCAATTAGAGTTTCTCTGATGAAAAATAAATAAATAACAAGTTCTAGTCAGTGATGCATAACTTGTAATTTTATTCTACTTTGACCCAGTGACACACAGCATAGCATACATAGATTATTGGCTCATGTCTGTAAAGTACTGTGGTTTTTTTCAAATTTTATATGTATAGATATTATTATGACTCTATCTTCAGATTCTCCAGTACTAATGAATGTCTTACCCAGAGGAAAAGTGTGTTAAAATGTAGATTCAAACTTTAACTCCATATTTTACATAATAATTTGAATTTGGGGCAAATTATTCTACTCCTGTGGATATTGGATTATTCTTTTTTAAAAAGAAAAGACAATGCCAAGCATGGTGTCTTTAATTCCAGGACTTGGAAGGAAGAAGCATGTAGATCTCTGTGAGATCCAGACCAGCCTGGTCCCAGGGTAGCTGGGGGTACAGAGAGACTCTATCTCAAAACATAAAAAAGTATGAAAACGAAAAGATACGGATAAAACACAGTTCTTGTTAACACTGTGCAGACAAGGTGAACTGCATGCGTGGCACTTAGGGTATGATGCAGCACATGTGGGTGTTTAATGGGTGTCAGTGTCCCTCACTCACATTTGTTCTGTATAGTCACTTGACAGCTTTCTCTAAACTCAATGGTAAGTCCCTATTGCTGAAGAGATTACATACACAAGGGGCACAGCAGACAAGGCGACTGGTGCTGACTTGAAATCCTCATCTCTACTGGCTAATGTTCATAGCACTGGAAGGTGCTGTGAGTTCCTGAAAGAAAAAATAATCAACCTTACCCCTGAGCATCGTGTGCACAACAACTGGCCTGCCAAAACATGCCCACACTTGCAACAGTGGCAGAAATGTTCTGGCAGTAACCAACTGCTTCCAAGTTGGATCTACGTTCTGCTTCCTAGATAATATGGAGCCCATATGTGACATTGATATCAGGGACCTGAAATTAGATAGGCAACAGGACATAGGGGAGTGCTTCATACTAGTTTTCTACTAAATAGTTATCATATTAAACTGACTCCTAATGACTTGTTGGTATACCCATAGATTACTGCATCTCCCAGCTCTCACCAGAGAAGCTTCCTTCTGCAGCAGATGGTGATTAAGACAGAGAACCACAACTGGCCAATGTGCAGAGAACAAGAGGCTTCAGAAACTTATCTCTGAATAGGACACCTGTATCAAAATTCTGCCTCCCAAGGCTCTCTGATCATTTTGGAAGTGGGGGCAGAAAGGTTGTAAGAGCTGGATGTGTTACTTGATCACAAGGAAGCAGTTTTCCACACAGCTGATCAGTTACTCGTATGAACTTACAACAGTGGTGACAGAATGCACAAGTCTCATGAAAGTTTGAAACAGAGGAAATCCTAACATAAACATGGGAAATTAAGAAGAAACCTCAACTCAGCCTACAGAACTTTTGGCAAATGATGGCTGTTAGGAGGGAAAAAAGAAAAATTTCAAGGATAGGGCTCTTGGTAGGTTGAGTGGATAGACCCACACTGAAGGATATTTGGAAACACAAACTAGACTCTACAGTCATTAAATTGGGCAAGGGCAATAAGGAGGGGTGTAGATAGGGGCAGGGGTCTAAATACCATCAACGAAGAAAATGGAAAAATTCAATTAAAAAACTTTCTCTAAATTTCATCAGCTGCCTTTTGTTCTTAACCAGAGTGAATGAAGGCCTAGGGAGATAATTCAGTCAGTAAAGGGCTTACCTTGCAAGCACGAAAACCTGAGCTCAATCCCCAGAGCCCAAGCAAAAACAGTGTGGTGTTATGGGTATGGACTTGCCATCCCAGTGCCGAGATGACAGTTAGAGTGCACAAGCATCTCAGCCGATTGGATGTTGTGAATTACTTTCATTTGGACTCCAGGTCAAAAAGATATCCTGCTGAGAGAGAGAGAGAGAGAGAGAGAGAGAGAGAGAGAGAGAGAGAGAAAGGAGGGAGGAAGAAAGCAAGAAAGAAGGGAGGGAGGGAAGGAGGGAAGGAAGGAGAGAGGAAAAGGAAGATGGCTGATACTGAATAACAATTAACTTTACTCTATGGCCTCCTCATGCATCTGCATGCACATACACTCATAAGCACACATACAAGAATATATGGAAAATACAAAGTGAAGCGTCTACTCAGTTCACAGTTGACAGTTCTCCCATAGACATGTTCATTTTTATTCTAATAACAGACCCCATCTTCCTGGCCACAGAGGGACATGTGGCCACTCAGGGTCTGTCCCCAGCTGTAGCAATTGGCTCCACACCAGGTGAGCAGAGCTCTTCCCTGGAATTTTTCCCACTAGGGCTGACAGGAGAAGGTTCTCTTTACTCCCTAATCACACAGTAAGCATGAGTTGCTTGTAGCCACACTTCCTGTTCTTTGGAGATGCCAGCATGAAAACAAGAAAGAAGGGTGCACAAAGTGTCAGACCTGGGAGATGGAAACAAAGTTCAGTGGAATTCTAGCACTTGGGTCTTGTGTTCCCTGTAGCCAGTTCACATCTAGTATTTCCCGTAGTGTAGTGACTTAAGAAAATCAGTTAGCCTTTTTCCTTAACCTAGTTTAGATTATGTTTTTACAAAAATTAAACTAAACGTGTCTTTATAGATTGCTATCTTGGTCCAAACTTAACATGAATTCTTTCTGTTGCCCAAACAAAATGCCTGAGATCGCATAATTGATAAGATAAGAGGTTTATTTACTACCTAGTTATGAAACTCTGAGAGCACAGTGTGAGGATATCTACTTAGCTTTGAGTGGGAGTTATCTGTTGTTCCATGTATCATGGAACAGCAGAGGGGAAGTGAATGCACTGTCTCACTTTACAAAACCTGCTCTCGCAACACCAAAATCATTATTAGAGAAACTACATTAATTCTTTCAGATAGATAGATAGATAGATAGATAGATAGATAGATGTAGAGATAGAGATAGAGATGTATGTATATATATTAAATTGTTTTGAGAATTTTGTATGTGAATGCTTACATCATTTCTATTCCTCTAACTCTCAAAACCTTTCATGTCCTTCCATTTCCTTTCAATGTCTTGTCCTCTTTTCTTATTTTTAAATATTATTATTATAATTTTTATGGATTTCATACAATATACCTTAATCCTATCTTACTCCCCTCTCCCTATCTGCAACCTCTCGTAGCCCACTCACAGAACTTCATGTATTCTGTCATATATGTTAAGGCCTATAGAATCAAGTTTGTGTACCCAGAAGTCCCTTGGTGTGAGTTCATCCAATAGAGCTGTCTCAGCCTGTCTAGTGTCACTCCCTTTAAGAAGATCAACTCTCCCTCACCCAGCAATAATCAGTTGCCAATAGTTCCTTGCCAAATTTCTGCACATTTCCACAGTTCTATGCTGTGATTCTGACTGCTCGAGTTTGCATGGGTCTTGTGCAAGCTGTCACCATTGCTGCAAGTCCACATGGCCAAGGTCCCAGGAGCCTATAAGACTCTGTTTCCATATGGTCATACACCTCCTACCCTAGCTTTTACAATCTTTCCGCCCCATCTTCTGCAAGAGGTCTCTGAGCCCTGGGTGCATGAAGTCTAATACAGCAGGCTTGTCCAGGAACCCATGCTCTGCAGACTTTTATTTCTCTTACACTTTGGCCATCTGTGGCCTTTTGTGTTCATTGCCTTCTATTGAATGAGGAAGCTTGGCTAATGAGAGTTGAGTAACACAAGAGACAGGTATTCTGAAGGGGGAAATGAAGAAGATAGAGGTACTGGAAGCCTCCTCCCTAACACTAGCTTTCATAGTTTTGGAGAATACTATGCAAGCTGGTAAAGGAGAAAGTCGATCAGTGATCCAACCCCAGCTTTAAAGCTTAATAATAACCACAATTGTCTTCTTATTTTACTGTGATTATTACACAAAAACATATTGACACAGACATATATGTATATAATACACCAGGTCCATTTAATGGTGTTCATATGTATATGTGTTTAGGGCTACCATTTGGGATTAAATAACCTCTCCTCAGAGAGCTCTTCAATGGAGAAAACTAGTTCTCCCTGCCTTGGAAGCTACTGAGTACCTGTAACTCTTCTTCATCTAGGGATGGGACCCTGTGAAATTTTCCCCATCTACATTGGCATGTCAACTAACGTGATTATGCATGTCTTGTTAGGCAACTCGGTTTCCCTAACAAGTCTAGAACACATTAAGTGGCAGCAAGTGTACTGTGCCTCTGGCTCTTACAATCCTTCCACCCCCTAGTCCTCAAAGTTCCCTGAGCCTTAGGTGCAGAGACTACATTGTAGATGCATCAGTCAGGGCTAAGTACCACACAGTCCCTTGTTATCTATATTTTGATCAGTTGTGAAACTTTATAATAGCCTCCATCTGTTACAAAAAAGAAAGCTTCTTTGATGAGTAGTGACAGCTTTACTTATCTGTGAATATAAGAAGTATTAGGGAGTCAGGCTTGGTGGCACTTACCTTTAATCCTAGCACTCAGGAGGCAGAGGCAGGCGGATCTTTGTGAGTTCAAGGACAGCCTGGTCTACAGAGTGAGTTCCAGGATGGCTAGGGCTACAGGGAGACCCTGTCTCAAAAAACCCCAATAAATAAATAAATAAATAAGTAAATAAATAAATAAATATCTTGTCTTCCAGTTCTAGGGGCAACAAAGGGCTGTGCCAATAGCCCATGCTATTTTGTGAGTCTCTTGGATGGACCATACCAACAAATTGAAGGGAGATTTCCTTGCCAATTTTGTTATACAGCCTTCAACTATCCATGTATATTCAAATATATGTTATACGTGTATTTTCAGTAGGTCTATGAAATCATACATTTTCCACTGGTTTATCACACCACCAAAGTATAATTATCTCTTTCATTGCGCCCCCATATAACACTCCTTCATCACTCTCCAGTTAAAGTACCCCAATTTTTTTTTCCATTCCCCCTTAATAGTGCATACTTCTTAAAGCTCCCAAATCCTGTGATTCTGCCATAAGAACCAAGCCTTAACATGATAGGTGGAAGTGACTCTGAAGACTTTGCTCTAGAGACCATAACTCTTCATCCCTTCACCTATGGCTTGGTGGCAACAAAAGTGTTTCTCCATTTGGCTCTTTTCCACTCTCAAGTTAAATGAGGAAATTAATTTGAGATGGACAAACCACCAAACAAATGAGAGTCAAAGGTGTGAGAGTAATTTGGTAAGAACTGAGCCTTCTGTTCCATTCATCCTGAGCACTAATTGGGAGCTCCTACATCCAGTTCACGTCCCATTCTGCTAATCACCGGTAGAACATCTTCAGATGACCTATAGATGTTCAGAGCCTCATTTTCCCACAGGATACATGAAGCCGAGGATGCATTTCTCACGCAATTTTATGTGGATACGACAGAATGAAGACTAAGATTTTCTTAAGAAAACTGAATCCACTGACCAGTCTTACCCACGTGAACAGAGAGCTTTGTGGAAACACAGAACCACTGATAGAGACTCTGATATGAAAGAAATTCCGAACCAAATCCAACATTAAGAATCTACTCATGGGGCTAGAGAGAGATGGCTAGCAGCTAAGAGCACTAGCTGTTCTTATAGAAGACCTGGGTTCAATTCCCAACACCCACATGGTAACTAACAACTGTTTATGACTCTAGATATTTCCAGGGGGAATCAGGTGCCCTCTTCTGACCTCTGCAGGCGTTGCACAACAGGGGTGCACTAACATACATGCAGGCAATACACTCATACACATAAAATAAAAAATAAGGATAAATAAAACATTAAAAAAGAATCTACTCACAAGAAATATGTGTGTGACATAGCAATAAGCCAACCAAAACTACAAGGAAGCCAAGAGACATATCCAGAGTAAGAGACATTACTAGAAGAGAAATGCCTTATTTCTACAGTGAAATCAATTGAGGGAAACACTGAGGACATGGAATCAATTGTGACCATCCCAACACCTTCCCATATAAAACAGCAGTCACTTGATCACATAGTTTGGGTTCTTCTCCTGTTGCAGTTCCTATCACTGCACCAATGGACATGGGGAGCTCCTGACACAGAAGGCAGGGGAGTCAAGGAGTTTGAAATCTATATGAAATTCTGTAAGCACTGCCTCAGTTTCTAATGAGTAGATACTCGTGCATTTCTCTCCCTTTGCTCATTTGTCCCCATGAATTTGAAGCATCTCCATGGCCTGCCCTTCTCCATGTGTTAATTTTTTCAGTGGAAATGCTTTTCTGAATATCAAGGGAGGCTTGAAATGGAAGCATTCATAGACAGTAAGAAAAGATCTTGTCCACAACCATTCATAGTGCAAAGAAAGTAACGGTGACAGACAGAGCAAATGAAGGTAGAAGCAACAAAATGTGGCCTAGGGTTTGGGTAGGCATGCACGCTTTCAAAGCCCATCATTAACAGACGAGTGGATAAAATCCATTGTCTTCCTGCTATCTTCTCAAAGAGACAGACACATCAGAAGACCATCAAAGGACTCTGGTGGCCTCTGGCTCTACACCAGGTGTTGCCCTACAAGGCCAGCTTCTTCCCTAAGGCAGGACTTGGGAGTGGCTTCATCTTAGCACTTAAGGGTGCTGCCTCTGTTCAAGGCCCCTTATAGCACAGTTTTCTCCTTCCCAATCCCGCAGGTCTGTAGAGAACAGTCCTGGCATGAGCTTGTCCTGAGCTAACACATCCTCTTCTGTGGCTTTCTAGTGTCACCCACATCTTTTTAATGTTTGTACAGTCAGTGTTTAAAATGTTATTGTCTGATGGGTGTGGTGTTGCACACCTTTAATCCCAGCACTGCAGAGGCAGAGGCAAAGGAATCTCTGTGACATGGAGGTCTACATAGCAAGTTTCAGGACAGCTGGCGCTACAGGGAAATCCTGTCTCAAAACAAAACAAAACAACAACAACAAAAAAACAATTATTGTTACTGTTAATTTTATTATGGAGTTTAATTATGGAATTTCTATTCATTTTTTGTTATCCCCTTCCTCGTCGCTTCTTCTTTCTTTCTTCTCTCCACTGCTGGCTTTCTGCCTCCTCATGAAGAGCTGTCCTCTCATTTCATATACATAAATCTAGATGCCATGTATGAGAGAAGGTGTGATATTTCATCTTTCTCCTCATCATTTATTACTTTACCTCCCTTTAGACCTCATTCTTCCTTCTTATAGTCTCCGTTCTATTTTCATATTGGATACATGCCTATATAATATATGTTCTTCATATGAGACAAAACATGCAATATTTATTTTTCTGAGTTTGGGTTGTTTTACTGACTAGGATTTTAATTTATTTTCTATTTTAAGAAGTATTTTATTTATTGTTATTATTTTATAGGTGTGAGCATATTGCCCACATGAATCTTGTGCAATGCCTATGGAGAAGAGAAGAGGGTATCAGATCCTCTGCAACTGGAGTTATGGATAGTTGTTAGTGGGTACTAGGAATCGAATCTAAGTCCTCTGCAAGAGCAGTCAGTGCTCTTAACCACTGAGCCATCTGTCTATCCCAATTTACTTATTATTTTATCTGCAGTTGTCTGCACTTTTCTAAATACTCATCTTTTTAATGGTTTTTGAAGTAGTCTCCTCTTTTAGGTCCTACTGGGACCATGACTAATCCACACAGTTGCTTCAAAAATTCACTTACACTTTCCCAGACTTTGTTTCCTTGATTTTAAAGTAGATTAAATATAAGGCTTCCTTCCTGGTCCTGGATGAATTTAGCTTATAAAAACGCTATTGAATATGATAAAGTGCATAAGCACGGGGGGTTTAAATCTGATTTTTGTTCTTATAAACAGACTAATGTTGGGCAGTTCAAAGGGGGGGGAAACTATTTCCAGTTCAATCATTGATAAGTAAAAAAATAATAAAGCAAAACAAAATACTGTAAGAAAAGAGTAATCAACATTTTCCTTCCCAGTTGTATCAAGGTAGGGATGGGGGCAATAGTCCTCTGTAAATATTTCAAAGGGAGTCTTGTCAAAGCTAGTCTTATGCAAAATATTCAGATCTGATTTTTGTCTATACCGAATCCTCACTACCCCTGTGCCTGTCGCTGTTCTACCCACCTGAGTGCGGCTCTTCATTGACAGAGGGAAAGAGAGTCATCCTGACCAAAGAGAACTGGAGTTATTTTTATTATTATCTTTCCAGCTGTTCCTTAAAATACACCTTGTATAATTTATAAAACATTCCAATAAACCCTGCCAGATAGTGATTCTTTAGCATTTTGAGGTACATGTGTAACAGGGGAATTTGTGGGAAAGTCTAGGAAATTTTCCAAGGAAAACAAGGCCATAATAGACACCAATAGAAATTATGTTAAATACCAAATAGCTCATAAGCATTCTCCACAGAATTTTCTAGAGATCAGTAATTCATACCATCATTGAAATAACAAGGCCAGGTACCTTCCCAGGCAGTGTGCTAGCCATCAGTAACAAGCAAAGGATCACTGAATCCAAAGGGGCCTTCTTCCCTTCTCTAGGGTCTAGAGGGTAGACCAGTTGTACAAACTAGTTATCAAAAGGTTTGTGGCAAATATTTATCAATGTTAGTTATACCTGAGATTTCAGTAAGCTTGCTTTAATCTCATCTGAGTTTTATGGTTGTAATTTATAGCCACAAGGATATCAGAATGCACAAAATTTCTTTCTGTCACTTGAAATAATTTATACAAGTTGAGCATCCCTCTGCGTGTGTGTCTGTGTGTGTGCGTGTGTTTGTGTGTAAATGCATGTGTGTATGTGCTTGTGTGTGTGTGTGTGTGTGTGTGTGTGTGTGTGTGTGCTGGACAAGCACTATATCACTATACTGTACACCTACCCCTGTACAAATTTGATCAGTTTTTTAAGGGCTATCTACTAAACCTTTTGATAGAAAGCAGCTGCATAACCTCTTTTTCATGGCCCTCATCCAAGCATCTTTCATCACTTCCACCATTCCGGCTATGTGAGAGGGTGAAGATCACATCTTAGAATTACCATGCATCCAGACTGAAGAGAGCCCCTGACCTGGGAGCTCCTTGTCATATCAGAGTTGGGGATCAGGCAAGGAGGTCAGACTGAACAGGGAGAAGTAGTCTGTGTCTTCTTATTGAATGCCATAATGGCTGTTTTACTAGTAAACATATAGGTTTAGAAAAACTAGTGGTGGTATACCACTAATGAGAGTGGAGATGTAAACCTCTGAAGGTGAGAATTAAAATGGCAGAATTTTTTTAAAAGCTTTTATACGTTAAAAGAAATTTAATGACAAAAGAAAGAGTAAGAGAAAAACATCATCACAAGTAATTAGATGTGAAATATTTTAGCACCCAACTCATGACCCAGTGTCACCTGCCTTAGGAATATTCAGCAAAGCCCAGCAGTCAGAGATTTTACCTCTGAGAGAGTGTAGTGAGGTGGATTCTGAACCTTCCTTGATGACACTTAGAAGGGAGAGAGTGAGCATGCCCTGTTCTGTTGGTTTAACAGCAGAGACCACCTTGCTACCTGGTGGTGTACCTGATAGCTTTGTCTTCTGCTCGTTCCTCAAGTGGGAAGCTTAAGAAGAGTATTTGTGAGGCTGGAGAGATGGCTTAGCATTTAAGAGCGCCGACTGCTTTTGCAGAGGACCCGGGTTCTATTCCCAGTACCCACATGGTGGCTAAGAACCATCTCTAAGTCCATTTCCAGGGAAATCCGACGTCCTCTTTGACCTCCGCGGCATTGCACAACACAGGTACACCAACCTACATGCACACAGTACACTCATACACGTAAAAAAATAATAAATAAATAAAAAAGAAGAGTATTTGTGAGGTAACACAGTCCCAGAAAAACAAACAAAGCATGGTGTCCCTCATTTGTGGATCCTAGCACCAAATCTCTTTTTGTAAGGAAAACTGAATAATTCTTTTTTTTTCTTTTTTAGTAAATATAATACTTGATGTTACTCATCGACTTGCTATGTAATGTAGGAAAGTAAACTAATATTTTTTTTCTTTACTTGCATACAACTATACTGTCAAAATGTGAATCCTTAATATGTTTTGGAATTAACCTATATTTTATTGTCAGATGTCATAATCTTGGTATGTGTGTGAAGTGTATATATGCATATTTTGGAGAGATAAAAATTGGAAGGAACAACAACAAAAAAACTGGATCAAAGAACTGACTGAAACAGTAAACTTCTGCATCGAAAATTTTTTTAAAAGACTGAGGAAAAGATGCAAGACATGTATGGCAGAATGCATGAGCTCTGTTGGTGTCGGAGGCAAGGAAGGGGGAAAGGGTTTAAATTTGATTAAGAAATGTTGTATGAAATACACAATACTTCATTAAAAAGAAGAGTAGTTCTTCACAGGAGCTGCATAGAATACAGTTGTTCAAACAAAGCAGATGGCAAAACATTACAGCATCTTGAGTCAAACTCCCTCTCCATCATATCACTGTCACCATGTCACTGTGGCTACGATGTTGTATGCAAAGCCGTGTGTTTATGTTGTGTGTGAGACTGCTCAATGGCACTGGAACTGCAGGAACTTTTTTTACTACAAATTCTCTGATGTGAAGAAGTCTAAGGTTTAGAAAGTACAAAGACTTTCATCAATAGAAAACAGAACTGGAATAACATTTCTGACGTCACTGGATCTCAAAATCTTTGCACTTCCAAATACTTATACTACTTCTATTAAACTTAAATTTTCTGCATTTTCAGATATTGGTTACCAAGTACCGGGTACAAAGACATCATCTAGAACACGCTCACCACCAGATAAACAAACCACTTTTCCTGCATGTCACCAAGCCTGTGTTTTTGATTACCAAATACCACTGCCATAGTGAACAGTGTCTGATGAATGAGGATGGTTTCTCTCTGAAGTTTTTTGTGTATATGTGAGTGTATGCATGTGAGTATAGTGAGTGTGTGTGGTGTGTGTGTGTGGTATAAGTGCACATACCTATAAACAGTCATGGAGGCCAGAAGGAGATGCTGGCTTTCCTGCCGTATCACTCTCTGCCACATTCCATTGAGTCAGTGTGTCTGAATGAACTGGAGCCAACAGCCAGCAAGCCCAGGAACTTCCTGTCTCTGTCCTCTACAGCGTTGCTGTCACAGGCGGATTCTGCCCATACCTGTCTTTTTTATATAGGAGCTGAGATCCAAACTAGGGTTCTAATTGCTAAGTAGCAAGTGCTCTTCTTACCCACTGAGTCATCTCTTTGGCCCCTTTCTCTGGTTTTTATGAGAACTCCATGGTAAAATATCTAGGAATTTGCTTTAAACACAAAAGTACTATGTTTAAAGGGCAATAAGTTGAGAAAGCAAAATTAAAGGAGTACTAATCGGAAAAGAGGAAGTAAAACTATCCCTTTTTGCAGATAATATGATAGTTTACCTAAGGGTTACTAAAAACTCCACCAGAAAACTCCTAGAAACTATTAAAAATTTCAGTAAAGTGATGGGATACAAAATAAACCTAGAAAAATCAGTAGCCTTTCTTTACACCAACAATAAGCAACTGGAGAAGGAATATAAGGAGACCTTCCCAATCACAATAGCCTCAAAAAAAAAAAAAATTAGGAATAAACCTAACCAAAGACCTCTACAACACAAATTTTAAAACCCTGAAGAAGGAGATTGAAAATGACATCAAAAGATGGAAAGGTCTCCCATGCTCATGGATTAGAAAAAATAATACAGTAAAAATGTCCATTCTACCCAAATTAATATACAGATTCAATGCAATCCCAATCAAAATCTCCATGGAGATTTTATTCACAGACTTGGAAAAAAAAAAAAAAAAAAAAAAAAAAAAAAAAAAAAAAAAAAAAAAAAAAAAAAAAAAAAACCCGAACAGCTAAAGCAACCCTGAGAGAAAAGTGCAATACAGGGGGGATTACTTTACCAGACTTCAAGCTATATTACAGGGCTATAGTCATAAGGACAGCCTGGTGCTGGCAAAAAAACAGATCCATTGACCAATGGAACAAAATTGAATTTCCAAACTTGAACTCATATAATTTCAGCCACCTCATATTTGACAGTGGTGCCAAAAACACTCAGAGGAGGAAAGATAGCATCTTCAACAAGTGGTGTTGGCAAAACTGAATAACCATTTGTAGAACAAAATTAAACCCCTACCTCTCATCCTGGACAAAAATAAACTCCAAGTGGATCAAAGATCTCAGCCTGACACCCGAAACCCTGAAGGTGATAGCAGAAAAAGTCGGCAGCAACCTATAAGACATAGGCATAGGAAAAGACTTTCTAAGCAGCAGCTGCACAGGAAATTAGGACAACAGCTGACAAGTGGGACCTCATCAAACTCAAAAGCTTTTGTACAGCTAAAGAAACAATCAAGGAAGTGAAGAGAAAACCCACAGAGTAGGAGGAAACCTTTACCACTAATACATCTGACAGAGCATTAACATCCAGAAGATATAGACGACTTAAAAAACAAAAAAGAAAACAAATGACCTACTCAAAAAATGGAGTAAAGAGCTTAACAGAGACTTCACCAATAAGGAAGTAAAGATGGCTGAGAAACATCTTAAAAAATGTTCAACATTGTTAATAATTAAGTAAATGCAAATTAAAACCACTCTAAGGTATCATCTCACTCCAATAAGACTGGCCAAGATCAAGAAAACAAAAAACACCAAATGCTGGAGAGATTGTGGGGAAAGGGCAACACTCATCCACTGCTGGTGGAAATGTAAACTCATACAACCACTGTGGAAAGCAGTGTGGAGAACCCTTAAAAGACTCAGAATGAGCCTACAACCTGACCCAGCCATGGGTATATACCCCTAAGACTCATCCTACTGCAAAGATACATACACAGCTATGTTTAATGCACCTCTCTTCACAATAGCAAAGAGCTGGAACCAACCCAAATGCCCCTCAACTGATGACTGGATAACAAAAATGTGGTACATCTACACAATGGAGTTCTATGCAGCAGTAAAGAAAGATGACATCATGAACTTTGCAGGTAAATGAATGGAACTCAAAGCCATTATGCTAAATGAAGTAACACAGTCCCAGAACAAAAAAAAGTGAATGGTTTCCCTCATTTGTGGATGCTAACACCAAATCCCAAGTTGGCAGGCAAACTGAGCAATTTTATTATTATATTTCATTGTATCTGAAAGCAACTGTGCTATTATATTGTGAATCTCTTAATGGGCTCTAGAATTGACCTACCACTTATATTCACACATTGTAATTACCATATATGGGTGGAAGATATGTATTCGTATTCTAAAAAAAAAAAAAAGGAATGTAAAGTTATATTTCTTTTTACCTTCATGAAACTTTACTGTTAAAATGTGAATCCCTAAATGTGTTTTAGAATTAACCTATAGTTTATTTTCAGACTTTGCAATTTTGATTTGCATGTGGAGTGATTATATGCGTATTTGGGAATGATATAAAATTAAAGGGAACAAAAAAAGACAGAGGAAAAACCTGTTCAAAGAACTGACCAAAACAGTAAACTTCTGCTTCGAGAAGGTTATAAAAGATGCAAGACAGGACTTAACATATATGGCAGAATCCATGAACTCTGGTGGGGGGCAGGGGGCGTGAAGGGTGGGCATGGAAGGGGAAATGAGTCTAAATTTGATTAAGAAATGATGTGTGAAATACGCTCAATAAAAATTAACTTTAAAGAAAGAAATGAAATGCAGTTTTATCTGATATCTATGATATAAAAAAAAGTGGCTGCTTTTGTTGGGCTGAAATGATGACATTCATCTTCTACCTGAGGTCACCCAAAGGAGACTTCAGGAACTATCCAAACTGCCATTTATTATTTTTTAAATTTTTTTATTTGTTTATTTATTTTTGTATATGTATGAATGTACTGTCTGCATGTAGGTTGGTGCACCCGTGTCGTGCAATGCTGCGGAGGTCAGAAGAGGGTCTCAGATTCCCCTGGAACTGGAGTTCTCCTGGAATTGGAGTTACAGATGGTTCTCAGCCGCCATTAGGGTGCTGGGGATCGAACCCAGGTCCTCTGCAGAGCAGTTGGTGCTCTTAACCACTAGGCCATCTCTCCAGCACCACCACCCCCCAAACTGTCATTTATAAACTTCACATCTCTCCTCTGTCTGAGCTGACATCCATGCTACGAGGAGCTATCTGTATCTGATATCTATGGTCCTTATGCTGGTTTACACTAGAGGGCTCTCAGCTATGCCCATTTGGTCCCTTGGGCCTCTAAGACTGAAGGATGCAGGAGCAGAGGGAGACAGGCCATTTGAGGAGACTGTGTCATTGAAAGGATCTCCAACATGCTGTTACTCAGCATCAAGCAACTTTTTTAGTAATGCCCAATGTTTTGGTACAATCTGGTTTAATCTCAACTGAGACTGAGGATTGTAATTCACATTCATAAGGATATCATAATTCACATTTACCTATTTTCCTTCTGTGATGAGGTATTTTATACAAATGTGTGTGGGGAGTTCTGCTTTTAAACCCTTCATATGTACTAATATACTTTTTTTTTAATTTTATTTTTTTATGTGATGAATGTACTGTCTGCATGTAGGTTTGTGCACCTGTGTCGTGCAATGCCACAGAGGTCAGAAGAGGGTCTCGGATTCCCCTGGAACTGGAGTTCTCCTGGAATTGGAGTTACAGATGGTTCTTAGCCGCCATGTGGGTGCTGGGGATCGAACCCGGGTCCTGTGCAAGAGCAGTCAGTGCTCTTAACCGCTAGGCTATCTCTCCAGTCCCACTAATATACTTTTATGTCTATGCCATCCAGGCAACACTCTGAAATATGATGTGTGAGCCATCTGCTCCAAGCGGAACACTGGGGCCCGAAGACGCTGGCAACCAGAAGAGGTTCAGTCACAGGTGTGATCCACCTGATCCCTAAATCCATTATTTTTCTAAACAATGAAGGTGAAGATTAACTGTTATTTTTTAAATGTCTGAATAAGTTACTCATACGCTTTTTCTGTATTTGTGGACATATTCCAGACAACTGAAGTTGAAAGGAAAATGAGATGATTAGAGTTAATTGCCAACATGACAGGATCTTGAATCACGTGGGAGATGGACTTCTGTGCACGTCTGTGAGGAAGAAATCTGATTAGGTTAATTGACATGGGAAGACCCATCTTATGTGTGGGCAAGGTCATTCCCTGGGCAGAGGTTCCTGGACTGCGTAAAGTGCAGATAGAGAGGTGAACACTCGCATGCATGCATTGCTCTCTGCTTCCTGACCGTGGAGGCAATGTGACCAGCTACCTCTACTCCTGCGGCAGTGACTTCCTCACCATGAAGGACCATAACCTCTACCTTGAGCTACCTTTGTCCCATGTTTAATCGCAGCCTGAGTTAAAAGAGACTGAGACAGTAAATGAGCCCTGAATTAGTAAAGAAAAATGGGATTTCTTTCTTCTTTAAATTAAGATAGAGGGCAAAAACAGCAGAAACTTTTCCCTTTCTGGCTTACGTTAGTGCCTGCAAAGCTGCACAAGAGACAGTAGCTTTGGATGGACATGGGAACGCCCTCAGGACAGAGGGGTGTGGGACTAGAAAAGGCAGGGACCCTGGGACACAACATGTCTTTTCAGAAGCCCAGCACCACCTTCTTTTTTTATTTATTTATTTTGATGTGTTTGAATGTACTGTCTACTTGTAGATCTGCGCACCCATGTCCTGCAATGCTGCGGAGGTCAGAAGAGGGTGTCGGATTCCCCTGGAACTGGAACCAAAGATGGTTCTCAGCTGCCATGTGGGTGCTGGGGATCAAACCCTGCTCCTCTGCAAGAGCAGTCAGCGCTCTTAACTGCTAGGCCATCTCTCCAGCCCCACAAAACCACCTTCTCATAGCACCTGGAACTTTGTTTATGAGACAGAAACAAGACTCTGGAGAGGAAACCAACATCCCCTTTCCCAACCCATATTTGAAGGATTGATTGGCAGGAGCCACAGGCATGTATTTGCATTACTATAGAAGTACAGAGGAATAGTTTCAAAGGCTTGTGTTGAGTCTGGGGAAAACTACAATCATTGTGATTAGACACATTGATTCAGGGTGTTAGAGGTAGAAGTAGCACAGTTGATCTTAAATGGTTAATTTCTCCTATTTCTTGCAAAGCCATTAAATGAGAGTCACAGTGAGTACAGCCCGTGGCTGAATACCTCACCACCTCCGTCGTTCTCCCTCATGGTGTCTTCACAGAGCCCCATTGCTGGCCTAAGGTTGCTGATTTCAAGGCACTTCAAAGACAAAAATAAAAATCCCATTTGCTTTCTGCAGAGGATGATGATCTACTCCCTTTGAGCTGGGCCAGAGGGAACATTTGGAATACATTGCTGGAAGCAAATGGAATTTTTCAGCTATTTAAATTGCAATTCACCCCTGAAAACTCAATTTTATCGAAACTCCTGGTTAATACTATTTTCCATGCTCAGTCATTCTCCTCAAATGCACAGGAAGGAAACGCAGGGACCCAGGCAGAAACTGCTGCAGGGACAACGCCCCCTAAAAAAAAAAAGGCCTCAAGTGCTAATATCCTCAATGCCTGCTACAGAGAAACAAAATCCTAGTGACCTCGCCTTTACTGTGTGTGGTAGGCAGAAGCAGAACACAGACCACCCTACTCGGCATCAGAAAAGTGATTTTGCCTGTCATTAGCTGAGTGCTTATGAGCAAGTTATACAATTTCTCTGAGCTTTTTTTATTCAAATTTCTGAAATGGGATTAGGAATACCTTCCCCACCTGTATCAGATGGTTCCTCTCTGGACTGGATTGGATTAATTATGTGAAATTGCTATATAAATCAATGATATACAAACGAAATATAGCTGAAGGTTGTGTCTTCTAGCCAAAACTGAGATTCCACAATACAGACTATGGAAGGCAGAATTCTAAGCTAACAATCATGCTTCTCTTTTCCACTTTTTAAAAAATTATTTATTTATTATGTGTATGAATGTGCTGTCTGCATGTAGGTTTGTGCACCCATGTCATGCAATGCCTCGGAGGTCAGAAGAGGGTGTGGGATTCCCCTGGAACTGGAGTTAAAGACAGTTTTCGCAGTGGCGCACACCTTTAATCCTAGCACTTGGGAGGCAGAGGCAGGTGGATCTTTGTGAGTTCAAGGCCAGCCTGGTCTACAGAGTGAGTTCCAGGACAGCTGGAGCTACAGGGACACCCTGCCTTGAAAAGACCAAAAAAATTAATAAATACAAAAAAAAAGATTGTTTTCAGCTGCCATGTGGGTGCTGGGAATAGAACCCGAGTCCTCTGCAAGAACAGTCAGTGCTCTTAACTGGTAGGCCATCTCTCTGGCCCATCTTTTCAACTTTTTAACATTTGTATTTATTAATTTAATGATAATGAGTGCTATTCCTGCATGTATGTAAGTGCAACCATCTCATGTGATGCCCACAGAAGCCAGAGAAAGCATCAGATCCCCTGGAACTGGAGTTACAGATGGCTTTTACCTGCCATGTGGGTGCTGGGATTCAAAACTGTTTCTTCTATAAGAACAGCCAGCGCTCTTAACCATTGAACCATCTCGCCAGCCCCACAATCATGCTTTGTACTGGAGATATCATATCCTGTTCCTCATTAGTGTGAGCAAATTCTGAGACTCTGATAGGATAGTTACTTGTGTGATGCATTCGTTACATTTTCTGCAACTGTAATACATATCTGAGAAAGGCAAATTAGAGAGAATTGTTAATATTGGCACCTGCTTCCAGAGACAGCAGTGCGACAGCCTCATTATCTCCACTGATTCCGAGCCCATAGGCAGGCAGAACACTGTAATGGTGGGCGCATGTAGCGAAAGCTGTTCACTCGTGTCAGACAGGAGCCAGAGATGGATGAAAGGACCAAGTCGAACGTTCACAGATGTGCCTTCAGTGACCTACCTTCTCCAACTAAGCAGCAGCCCTTAAGGTTTCCATAACCCCTTCCCAAAATATCACCAGCATTAGAGCCCAAGTGTTAAATGCAGGGGCCTATGGAGGAAATCTTATATTCAGACATGAGACATCATTAAGTTATATTAAAATGAGCCCAGGCTTAATCCTAGCACTTGGGAGGCAGAGGCAGGTGGATCACTGTGAGTTCAAGGCCATCTGGTCTACAGAGTGAGTTCCAGGACAGCTGGGGCTACAGGGAGACCCTGTCTCAAAAAAAAAGGCCCCCAAAAAGATCCCCCCCCCAAAAATGAGCCCAGGCTGAGACTGAAGATTTTTTACTGGAAAGAATAAGCTTCTTGGGCAAGATAAGGTTCTTAGGGTGGCCTCTAAGAGCTAAACGTGACTGTAGGCTAGCATCCTCCAACTGTAAGATACTGAAATTTATCAATAATCTGAATGAATATGGAATAAAGATTTTGTGCTCCAGAAGAAAATACAGTCCAACTAACTTCTTGATTTGGCCTGGTAAGTCTGTCAATAAAAATCTCTATGACAGATGTTTTGACCTATAAAAACTATGAGACAATAAATGAGTATAGTTTTAGCTGCTAACTTTATGGTGATTTATCACATAGCCGTATAGAGCTAATAAGTAATTGACTATTCTGAAGTAGTGTATTAAAGACCTTTGAAGCCGGATGTGGTGGCACGTACCTTTAATCCTAGCAATTGGGAGGCAGAGGCGGGTGGATCTCTGTGAGTTTAAGGCACCTGCCTTCTAGTTTGTGATTGACTTTTTGTTCTTTTGTTCAAATATGCAACTGAGCTCCTCTAGCTCTTTTTCACCTCAGTTTATTTATTTATTTATTTTGGTTTGTGAGACCAGATCTCACACAGCCTCTACTAGCTGCAGACTCGTTAGGGAGCTGATCCCCTGCCTCCACTTCCTGAATGCTGGGATGACTTACGTGAGCCACCATTTCCAGATTCAACTACAGGCTTTTTATTTGGCTCTTTTACAATAATTTCTATCTTTTTTTTTTTTTTTTTTTTTTTTTTTGGTTTTTCGCGAGACAGAGTCTCCCTGTAAGTCCCAGCTGTCCTGAAAACTCAACTCTGTAACCAGGCTGGCTTCGAAACTCACAAAGATCCGCCTGCCTGCTCCTGCCCCCAAGTGCGGGATTAAGGCGCGCCACCAACGCCCGGCAGATAATTTTATCTTTAGGTTGAAAACCAAGTTAGTGATGCTTTTGCTCTCACCACTTTTCCTTTAGATTTTCTAAATGTGATTAATCTTTTTCTTTTTAATAAGTTTATAAAAACTAATTTAAAATCTTTGCCTACTTTTAAGCCCAATGAATGGGCTTTGCCAAAGAACGTTTCTTTTGAATATTTTCTCCCTGTTTATGCACCACATATTCTCATTTATTTGGATTGCTTAAATTTTTGGTCGTGGTTAGCTAGACGTTTTACAGAATATAACTAACGGACTGACTCTGGAACTCAGGATTTTTCTTCCTCCATTCCCTGCCTGGCTGGTTGTTGTGGTTTTTCTTGCTTTACAGTGACTTTTCTTCGACTCAATTTTCTAATCGTCTGCATTCTTTTGTCCTGTAGGGGACCTAACTGAACCTCTCCCAATAAGTAGCATAATGGCTTTCGCCTAATTATTGGATGAGGTTTTTGGATATAAAAGTGCTTAATATCCTCAGCCTGGGTGTGGTGGCGCACGCCTTTAATCCTAGCACTTGGGAGGCAGAGGCAGGTGGATCTTTGTGAGTTCAAGGCCAGCCTGGTCTACAGAGTGAGTTCCAGGACAGCTGGGGCTACAGGGAGACCCTGTCTCGAAAAGACCAAAAAAAAAAATAAATAAATAAATAAATAAATAAATAAAATGTCTTGATATCTCTCTCTCTTTTTTTCTGTATGTGTGAGAGGAGAGAGAGAGAGAGAGAGAGAGAGAGAGAGAGAGAGAGAGAGAGTATGTATATAATTCAAGGCCCCTGTGGACATCTCATAGATCATTGGTTAGACTGTGCTTAGCCCTAGGTGTTTTCCTCTCCTCTATAAACTATAATATTAAGTATTTCATTGCTCATATTTGACAGCTGTCTGTGTAGATAGGCTTCTTCTCCAAGAATGAACTCTGATTGGATCAAATAAAGAGAACTGTTGAAGTTGGAGCTTTTCTGAGTTTTTGAGACTTCTGGAAAACTCAAAACCCATTTTTCTCCAGTGTTTACTAACTAGCTAGTTTTCCTAACTACCATGATTGTGTGGCTGATGGCTTTCAGTGTTCCTGAATGAAATTCAGTAATTTTTCCTAAATAACTGGATCTTTGCCTACAAGCCTTTAGTGAATTTCTAAAATTCTTAAAGCACACCCTGATTGTGAATGTTTCTACTACTATTCTCAGGGCCTTTATAGAATAATGGATTTCAAAGGTATTTATTTATTTATTTTAAATTATTTATTTTTATTATTTTTTTGTCTTTTTGAGACAGGGTCTCCCTGTAGCTCTGGCTGTCCTGGAACTCACTCTGTAGTGAGCTCTGAACCATCTCTCCACCCCCTACCTTGCCTTTCCTTGTTCCACTCCCATGCCTGCTGGGCTCCTTACTCTTCTCAACCTGCCTTCTTTCTATTGTCACATATTTTTCTTTGTTTATTTGGTAGCCCAATGAGTTCTACTAGGGTTCCCTACATGAGCTTTGGTGAAAGGTGATTACATACATGAGCGTGAACAACCTGTTATCAATTACTCCACAGAGGAAAATAATCTCCCTTTAACAATTGGATTTTTTTCTCTTTGATTTCATTTAAATAGAATAACTTTATTATGAAACTCTTCATGTTTCTTCACTACATATAGTATGGATTAATTAAAGGAAAAATATCAAGAGGGATTTCTGTCACTCAAACATGCTGCTGAGGTTGTGTGGTAGATCTTTCCATATGCAAAGAAGGGTTCAGTTCCCAGCACTCAAATGGCAACTATCATCATCCTTACCTCCAGTTTCAGGGTATGCAATGCCTTCTTATGGCATCCAGGAGCACCAGGCACATATATGTGGCACTTACATACAAGGAGGCATTCACACACATAAAAATAATTATTTAATAAAGAGAAGCCAATTTCAGTAAACATGGTCAGAATACTATATACATTTGTGAACATGTCATGAAGAAACCATTATTATTATAATTAATATATGTTCATAAAAGTTGGCACTGTAGAGGTGCTTCAGTGGGTAAGAGCACTTGTTCTTGCAAAGGAACTGGATCTGTCTCCAGCACCCACATCGTGGCTAAAAACCATCTGTAACTGCAGTTCCATGGGATCTGATGCCTTAGGCTAGCCTCCAAGGGAATTGCACAACACAACAGGTTTACCTACGTACATGTAAACAAAACACTCATATATAAAGCAAAATGAATAATTTTTAAAATCCTTGAAGCTACATCAATGTATATTATTCAAAAGAAAAAAAGAATGGAAAGAAAGGAAATGGAAGTTCAAAAACTTGTAGGACACAGTACTATGAGCTCCATACTGCACTGATACCAAAACTAGCAAAGACATAAAATTAAAAAAAAAAAAAAAAACCACCTGTTGCCAAAAGGAGCTTCTTTGATAAATGGTAAGAGGTATTCTTATCTGTAAATATAAAGATACATATTTAGAATACAATAAGAAATTTGTCTAGGGATGTGACAGACAGAAAGGGTTTTCTCTAGGATCTATGACCTCTCCAGTCATATCTATTTGGCTATGTTTACAGTACCATACATGACTTCCCTCCCATTGAGTGGGACTTAAACTCATCTAGATAGCTGTTGATCATCCCCTGGATAAAAGTGCCACTACTGCACCAATATAGTTTGCTGTGCTGGTCATTGTTATGGTTATTAGGCCTTAAAGCTAGGATTGAACTACTGATTGTTGTTGTTTGTTTGTTTGTTTGTTTGTTATTCATTTGTTGGTCCCATTCCCCCCCCTCCCTGCAGCTTGCATAGTATCCTCCAAAACTATGAGAGCTGGTCTTCAGGGAAGAGGCTATCAAGTCAGTTCTAGCTCCATCTTTCCAAGTCCTGTATCCAAAATATGTCTTGTCTTCAGCAATAGGCTCTTAACCTTCAAGTTCTGAGAGGCAATCAAGGGCTGTGGCAATCACTTGTGTTATTTTGGCAGTCTCTTTGAGTACCCTGACCACCAACTTGAAGTGAGGTTTCTCTTGTCTGGGACTGTATATAAACACACTCATGTATATAGGATGTGTATGTTTCCATTTCTTTCTTTCTGATTTTTCACACAACCTAAGGATTATTTGTCTCTACTTTCTCCCCTATATAGCCCCTTTTCCTCCCTCCTCATTCCCCTATTGATAGCACCTGTTCCTTACTGTTCCACTATCTTGTGTGCCCTCTTCCCATTTACCATTGCGGTTTCTTGTTTAACCCTCCTCCTCCTTTCCCAGTTAAATACCGCTATTTTCCCCTTTCTTCCCTTGATAACAACTGTCTACTACTATCCTCCTCTCTAGCTTGCTTTTCCCCTTTACTTTCATGGCTCCTTTCCATTTTCCTGGCTCCTACAGTTATACCAGGTATGTACTCACATCTACAGATTTGGAACTAAGATCCACAAATGAGAGACAATCTAGGTGAGTTGTTTCTGAGTCTGTGTTACTTCATTTATTGTAACACTTTCTGCTTCCATTCATTTACTGGCAAATTTCGTGATTCACTTTTCTTTACACCTGAGAAGAGCTCCAAAGTCTCAGGGAACATAGCAGCACAGGGGTAGAAAGAACATTAATCCATCTCTCAACTCTTTTGTTTTTTTGATGAGAAAATCTCATTTATTGAACTTGCATCCTATCTTTTACCTACCATTTTACTACCAACACCACTGAAGGAAGCAAGAAAAGCTTTATTAATGATCACTTGGCTTGCCTCACCTGTTGAAATGAAGCACTTTACAGTCTTTGTGGCAGCAGAATATACTTCTCCATGGTTCATATCAATGCTAAATTCCGGCAGGGAAAAAAATGATATGTTAGGCACCTGAATCTCATCTCTCAACTCTTACCAGCAAATCCTTCTCCTGCAACAGATGGTGATGGATGAAGAAAGTCACAACTGCCCAAAATGTATAGAATAAGAGACTGCAGAGTGTGTGTCCCTGGATAGGAACCCTATATTAAACCTCTGCCACCTGGGTTCAGGGCCCATTGCGGAAGAGGGCCCAGGATGACTGTAAGAGCCAAGGTTGCTGGATGACCACAGGAAACAGCTGTCTGGGCAAGTAGGAACTTACTCATAGGAACTTACAGCAATGGTATCAGCACACACAAGACCCATGCAAACTCAGTCAGACAAAAAGAAAATCATAGAACTGGGAAAATGGGCAGAAAGCCCCAACCCCAGCCAAGGAATTATTAACAAATGGTTACTGCTGGGTGATGGAGAGTAGATCTTTGACGGAATGACTCTAGATAGGCTGACTAGACTCCAGTGGATAAACTTGTACTGGGTTGGAGAGACAGCAGTCCTGTAGGGTTTATTGTTGCTGCTTGTTTCTTTTTCTGTGTCATATTCTATTGCTTAAGGCTGAAAACTTTCTAAATATATGAAACAAACTTAGTTGAATGTGGTTAATCCTGCTGAAGAGCCTAGCTAAAATACCAAAAGATAGTAAATTTTATGTTATGTGGTTGTTCTAGTTTGCTTTTCCATTGTTGTTGCAAACACTCTGACCAATACCAACTTGGGGAGGAAAGAGTTGATATATCTTACATCTCCCAGGTCACAGTTCATCACTTAGGGAGCTAAAGATAGGAACTCAGGGCAGGAACCTGGAGGCAGGAGGTGAAGCACAGGTTGTGGAGGAGTGCTGTTTACTGCCTTGCTTCCCTGGCCCATCTTTCTTATATAGTACACAACAACCTGTCCAGGAATGGCACCACTCAGAGTGGTCTGGACCCTCCCAAATTACTCAGCAATCAAGAAACTACCCCACAGACATGGCCAAGGCCAGTCCAGTGCAGGCTATTCACCCACTGAGGCTCCCTCAACCCAGGTGTGTACAGTTGACATTAAAGCTATCCAGTACAATTGACCCCTTATCAATTTGACACACAAAACACATCGCTATTAAGCAACAACCTTTACCTTTCTTGTCCTCAAGATTTGAGGTTAACATTAATATCACAACATAAGCCCCATAGTCCTTAAAAAATCCAACACTTAAAAGTTCACAGTCTCTTTTAAAAGTCTCTTAACTGTGGAATCATGTAAAATCCAAAACAAGTACTGTCCTCTTTCAAAGGGAAGAATTGAGCACACTTAAGCAAAACATAAGTCCAGCACAGTAGATCAAGGATAGACATCTGGGATTCACTCATGGCTCTCTGAGATCCAAAGGGTTTCACCAGCTCCACTTCTCTGAGTCTGCCATCCACAGAACACATGACTCATTTTGCTGGTCCAGGCTGGCTCCATTCCATGCCTGTTGCTGCCCTTGGTGTTTGTCCCATGGTTCTGGCATCTCCAAAAAGCTGGGGTCTCTACTGAAACCGAGGCTGCACTTTCACCAGTAGACTCTTCTGGCCTCTTTTGGTGCAAAGCCTCTTCATGAACCCCTGCAATCCTGGGGTCTTTGCTGCAACCAAGGTGCACTTTCTTTTTTTTTTTTTTTTTTTTTTTTTTTTTTTTGTCTTTTTTGAGACAGGGTCTCCCTGTAGCCCCAGCTGGCCTGGAACTCGCTCTGTAGACCAAGCTAGCATTGAACAGCCTCCTGAGTGCTAGGTTAAAGGCATGTGCCACCACACCCAGCTCCGAGGTGCACTTTCACCCAGTGGCCTTTCCTGTCCCCTCACTGTGCCAAGCCTCGGGTGCTCTCTGTGATTCCATCACAATTTGAACAACAGAACCATGCGGGAGACTCTTATACATTACAAAGTCCTGCTTCCAGCTTCAGATGGAGGGTTGGGCCCCTCTAGACCACAGCTTCTGTGTGCTAACACTCAGGAAGTTGCTCCCAGAAGATTTACCACAGTGATGCTGGTCTCTTGTTATTATACCTGATTTTTTTTTTTTCAGCTCCAGCTAACTAGCATCAATTTTCCCAGTAAAACAAAGGTTTCACTTCAGGTTCTGGTCTCTTTTTAATAACAGCTGATTCTTCAGCCCCAGCTTACCAGAATCCATTGATTCTCAAATCAAAACATCATACAAAGCCCTGATGGTCTCCACTTCCCTTTGAAGGTTCACAAACCAGGCCTCCATTGCCTACAACTCTTTCAGCATAACTGTTCCAAGCTCCACAGCAACAAACTCTAAGCACGGAATTACTTTTCTAGCCCAAAGTTCCAAATGCTTCCACAGTCCTCTCCAAAATCAAGGTCAGTTCTGTCACAGGAATACCCCACTTCTGGTACCAATTTCTGTTCTAGCTTGTTTCTCCATTTCTGTCACAAAACACTCTGAACAATACCAAGTTGGAGAGGAAAGTGTTTATTCATCTTACATCTCCCAGGTCACATTTCACCAGTTAGGAACTATCAACTAACTGATAGAAGTAAATCTGCTCTAAAAGAATAAAACACAAAACACCTAATTGCACAGCCAGAAAAATAATTTTTTTCTACTTTGATTTCTGTTGTGGTAAGTGTGGTGATTTGCATGAGTGTCCCCCATAGGCTGTAAGTATTCATACATTTGTCTCCAGTTGGTGGCACTGTTTTTGGAGGTCTTAGAAGGTGTGGCCATGCTGGGGGAAGTGTGTCACTGGGGGCAGGCTTAGTGAGTTTTAACAAGCCTCGTGGTCTACAGTTGCCCTCTCTGTTTCCTGTGCTCTTTGCAAGATGTGACCCTCGGTTTCCTGCTCCAGATCCAGCCTCCACGCCTCCCACCACAATGGACTCTAATTCCCTGGAACTGCCAATCGTAAGCTCAAATAAACTCTTCCTTTTATAAGTTCCTTGGTCATGGTGCTTTATCACAGCAACAGAAAGCTGACTAATACAGTTGTTGGTACCAGGAGTGGGGTGTTGGCTGTGAAGAACCTGACCATATGTATGTTTGGAGAAGTGTGGGAGACTTTGGAACTTTGGGCTGGAAAGGCTGTTGACTATTGTAAGCAGAGGTTAAAGGGCCATTCTAGTGGAGGCCTGGAAGAAAGCATGGCTGCAAAAGATGTGGTTCCAGGGGAAAATAAAGACTTAGGCAGCAACCAGGATATTTTGATAAAGAGTCTGGCAGCAGTTTGCCCACAGCCCAGATGCTTGCCTGATGCTAAGTTGAAAAGTGGTGGACTGATGTCTTTGGTGGAGGATATTTCAAGACAGCCTAATGTAGAAATGGTGGCATGCCTTTTAATGGTGAATATTGTGCAGCTCTACAGTGAAGAAGAGCAGATGGGGCAGAAAGAAATGCAGAATGTACAGTTTGGATCTGAAAACTGCACTAGGAAGATTAAAGGTGGGGCCAAGGCATGTGAAGGAGAGGCTCCCTTTCATAAGGAGATTAAAGCAATTAAGGAGAGGCCTGGAGATTTACAAGTAAACAAAAGAATTAGTAACTTCAGGGCAAGACCACACCCAGATAATCCTCCAGCAAGTCCAGTGCAGAGAAAAATTACAAATGTGGTTAAAGTAGGAGAGAGTCCATTCCGAACTTGCAGCCAAACTCAGCAGTTTCATTCACGTGGTGCTGGATTTAGAGGCATGAAGTCTGCAAGAGTGAAGGGGTCATCAGTTCTTCCTCCATGGTTTCAGAGAGCTGCCAAGGTCAGGCAGAGTGCAGCAGGGGTGTCCCTGCATAAAGTAGGCCCTGATGGGCCATTGCGTGAAGCTGTGAATGTGAAGCCTGGTTGGCAGCGGAGACCCCGGGAGGACATTCGAGATGCCAGACCTGTGAGATATTTGCCAAGGAGAGCTGCATATAGGGAATGGTACTGGCCTAAGAAAGAGATGTATGTTGCAAGCAAATCTGGAAGAGCTGAGCCATCTAAGCCCTTTGGAAGTCAAGTCCCAGAGGTTGCATGTGGAGCTACAGGACTTGGCGTTTGCACTGCTGGTTTTCGGTCTTGTTTTGGTCCAGTATTTCCTCACTATGCCTCTATTCCTCCCTTTTGGAATGGGAATATGTATTCGGTTCCACTGTATGTTGGGAGTATGTAATTTGCCTTTTGATTTTACAGGAGCTTACAGTTAAGAGATTGGCCTGAGTCTCAGAGGAGACTTTGGACTGTGGACTTTTGAATGGCATTGAGACTGGTAAAGACTGTGGGAACTTTTAAGGTTGGACTAAATGAATTTTGCATTTTATATGGTCAGGAGCCTATGGGAGCCAGGGAGTGGAATGTGGTGGTTTGCATGAGTGCCCCCTCCATAGGCTGTAAGTATTCAGACATTTGTCTCCAGTTGGTGGCACTGTTTTTGGAGCTCTTTGAAGGTGTGGCCATGCTGGGGGAAGTGTGTCACTGGGGGCAGGCTTAGTGAGTTTTAACAAGCTTCGTGGTCTACAGTTGCCCTCTCTGTTTCCTGTATTCTTTGCGAGATGTGACCCTCGGTTTGCTGCTCCAGATCCATCTGCCACTCCTCCCTCCACAATGGACTCTAATTCCCTGGAACTGCCAATCGTAAGCTCAAATAAACGCTTCCTTTTATAAGTTCCTTGGTCATGGTGCTTTATCACAGCAACAGAAAACTGACTAATACAGTAAGTAACATGAACCAAAGCAACTTTTGGAAGAAAGGGTTTGTTTTATCTTATCAGTTAGAATCCATTATTGAGGGAAGTCACAGCTAGTGCTCGAGTATGGCAGAAACATAGTACAGAAAGCAAAAAGGAATGCTGCCTTCTAACTTGCTCGCAGATTCACATTCAGCTGCCTTTCTTTTAGAGCAGGTTTCCTTCCATCAGTTGATGATATTTTCATTTTAAACTACATATCATGATTGGGTGCCAATATTTAATATTTCATATCTTAGTCATGTTAAAACACTTGTGAAATATGTCTATTTCTAATTAATGACACGTATTTACCCTATGTAAATGCTGCTTCTATATTTTCAGGACTTGTATATTTCCTGCCATCATTAGACTCCATGATTGTTTTACCATGTCTAAATAGGTCTTCATTTATTTATGTATCTATTGGCTTAAACTGGAAAGTTTTGTGATTTAGCAGTAATTTTTGAAGAATTTTATAGCTCACTTTCTCAATTATACAGCCCAGGCCCTTCTGCCTAGAGATGGTACCAACCACAGTGGACTGGGTCCTTCCACATTCAGTAGCAATCAAGAAAGCACATCAAGGACATGCCCATAAGCTGATATGATGGAAGAAAGTCTTCACTCGTGGTTCCATCTTCCCAGTTGTATCAAGTTGATAACCAAGACTAGCTATCACAGAACCTTTAACATATAAGATTTTGAATACACATTAATGCACTACTTTGAAAAGACTTCTATATACAGACAACTTTTAGCTGTGACTGTACCGAGGTAGAGCATGTATCTTAAAACTAGCATTTGGTGTATGGTAGGGGAAAACAAACAAACAAATGAACAAAAAAAAAAAAAAAAAAAAAAAAACAGAAGAACCAGTTGCAATCTTTAATAAAGAGCTCTGATGAGACAGTTTTAATGAATAAATTTGTCAATTATTTTAGAAAAATGTGCTTTTATTAACATATTACAATGGTTTAATAGAGAAGCCTTTAGGGCTGCACACAAACAAGATTCACAAAGCAATGAAAGGGGATCCAGATTATATAAACCTGCACAGGTGAAAGAAGGTTGGGCAATCTAACACTAAAGTGTAAAAAGGAGGATTATAAGACTTAAAGCCTAGGCAAAACATGACAGCAGTGGTAAAAATATCAATGTCTGAACATCTCCTATCAGGAGATGCCCTTCTCTGGCAGGAAGAGAAATGAATGTGGTGTCCTGTGGCACATGTGGTTCCTCCATACTTGGCTTGGCCATTGCCATAATGAAACCGAGCCACTGCTAATGTGCAGGAGATGTGTCCCACAGTCACAGCTGTAAAATAATCAGAGCATGGGCAATGGTTACTGTTTTTTGTCTCTTCATATTCTATGGCACTTTTCTTGACTCCAGATATGTGAAGAGGTATGGCGTAGAGATATAAAGACCCAGGGAGACAAGGTTTCTATGATCCTCCAACATTGCATCCCTAATAAAAATTTCACTTAGCAGGTATAGACCATCTTGCTCCTCTGGAGAGAAATCAATCATTGAATGACAAAGGTTCCCTGATGGACAAAAACTCCAAGCCAGAACCTGCAGAATAGCTTCCAGCCAACCAGCAGATCAAATTCATTTACAACAGCATTATAAAGACTGTGGAAAAATAACAAAACAAGTGCAAATATTCTCCACAGAAAAGTACAAAACACTGATGAAATAAATTAGTAAATCATAATGAAATAGAAAGATATTCAATGCAAATGTAGGAACCCTCCAGGCCAGCTGGCGGAGTTCCAAGCCCTGACCAGGAAGAGGTGAGTAGACGACAGAGCACCAAACTGCAGGAGCTGGGTGAACAGCAGGGAAGACGAGAGCACCTGCCAGCTCGTTTATTGTAGGAAAGACAAGGATTTATATACGAATGTCCTCTGCTTCTTTTGGAAGCACCTCGGGTGCTGATCAAACCACTGACTCAGCTGTTGCCTCCGAGCACAGATTAAATCTATTCAGTATTCCAGGAGGTCAAGCATGTCACTGCAGGTGTATAACATAATCATAATGCAAATCATAATGAAATAGAAAGATATTCAATGCAAATGTCTTTAAAAACTTAATTGTATGGATAGAAATTTTTATAATGCTTTTATTGATATTTTGAGTATCTCGGACATCATTTCTCAGTTCAGTTTAAACATATTCCCCTTTCCCTTCCCCCCTACCCAACCCCAGATCATGTACTCTGCCATAGTCCTGCATCTTTCTCACAGACTTTTTTTTTATGTTTAGGAATTCACATTTTCCTCCTTTAATTTTATATTACTCTAAAATATGAATACATACTTTCCATTCATATACAGTCTGAAAGTAAGTGGTGGGTCGATTCTAGAGCCCCTTAAGAGGTTTACGTTATAACATCATAGTTGCTTTCAGATAAACAAAAATATAACAATAATGTTGTTCAGCTTGCCTTTCATCTGGGGATTTGGTGTTAGAATCCACAGATTAGGGAGAGCATTTGTTGGTTGTTTTTCTGGGACTGTGTTTCTTCACTTAGCATAATGGCTTCAAGTTCCATCCATTTACCTGCAAAGTTCATGATGTCAGCTTTCTTAACTGCTTCATAGAACTCCATTGTGTAGATGTACCACATTTTTGTCATCCACTCATCAGTTGAGGGGCATGTGGGTTGGTCCCAGCACTTAGCTATTATGAAGAAAGCTGCAATAAACATGGATGTGCATGTATCTTTGCAGTAGGATGAGTCTTGTGGGTATATACCCAGGATTGGTATGACTGGGTCAGGTGGTAAGCTCATTTTGAGTCTTTTAAGGATTCTCCACACTGCTTTCCATAATGGTTTTACTACTTTACATTTCCACCAGCAATGGATAAGTGTTCCCCTTTCCCCACAACCTCTCTCCAGCATTTGGTGTCTTCTGTGGGTTTTTTTGTTTGTTTGTTTAGGTTTTTTTTTTTTTTGGTCTTTTTGAGACAGGGTCTGTCCTGGAACTCACTCTGTAGACCAGGCTGACCTTGAACTCACAAAGATCCACCTGCCTCTGCCTCCCAAGTGCTAGAACTAAAGGCCTGCATCACCGTGCCCAGTGCCTTTTGTGTTCTTGATCTTAACCAGTTGTATTGGAGTGAGATGATATCTGAGAGTGGTTTTAATTTGCATTTCCTTAATTATTAATGATGTTGAACACTTTTTATGATGTTTCTCAGCCATCTTTACTTCCTCACTGGTGAAGTCTCTGTTCAGCTCTTGACTCCATCTTTCTTACTTCTTTGTATTTGAGTAGTCCATATATTCTTGACGTTAATTCTCTGTCACATAAATCACTGGTAAAGATTTCCTCCCACTCTGTGGGTTTCCTCTTCACTTCCTTGATTGTTTCTTTCACTGCACAGAAGCTTTTGAGTTTAATGAGGTCCCATTTGTCAACTGTTGACCTTATTTCCTGTGCAGCTGCTGTCTGATTTAGAAAGTCTTTTCCTACACCTGTGTCTTGTATGTTGTTGCCAACTTTTACTTCTATCACCTTCAGGGTTTTGGTTTTCATGTTGAGATCTTTGATCCACTTGGAGTTGATTTTTGTACAGGGTGAGGGGTAGGGGTTTAATTTTATTCTTCTACAAATGGTGGTCCAGTTTCACCAGCACCATTTGCTGAAGATGCTATCCTTCCTCCATTGAGGTTTTTTTTTTTGCCCCCTTTTTCAAATATGAGGTGGCCGAAATTGTATGAGCTCAAGTTTGGATCTTCAATTTTGTTCCATTGGTCAATGGGTATGTTTTTGGCCACTACCAGGCTGTCTTTATGACTATGGCCTTGTAATATAGCTTGAAGTCTGGTACAGCAATCCATCATGTATTGCATTTTTCACTCAGGGTTGCTTTAGTTATTCAAGGTCTTTTGTTTTTCCATATGAATTTAGGATTTTTTTCCAAGTCTGTGAACAAGCTCATGGAGATTTTGATTGGGGTTCCATTGAATCTGTATATCAATTTGGGTAAAATGGACATTTTTCTATATCAATTTTTCTGATCCATGAGCATGGGGGATCTTTCCATCTTTTTTGTCATTTTCAATCTCATTCTTCAGGAGTTTAAAATTTTTGTTGTAGAGGTCTTTGGTATCTTTGGTTAGGTTTGTTCCCAGGTATTTTATTATTTTTGAGGCTATGGTGAGTGGGAAGGTCTTCTTATATTCCTTCTCCACTTGTTTATTATTGGTGTAAAGAAAAGCTACTGATTTTTCCAGGTTAATTTTCTATCCTGCCACTTTACTGAAACTGTTAATAATTTCTAGAAGTTTTCTGGTGGACTTTTTAGCATCCCTTAGGTAAACTATCATATCATCTGCAAAAAGGGATAGCTTAACTTCTTCTTTTCTGATTAGTACTCCTTTAATTTCCTTCTCGTTTCTTATTGCCCTAGCAAATGTTTCAAGCACTATGTTGAAGAGGAATGGTGATAAGGGGCAGCCTTGCCAGGTTCCCGCCTTTAAGGGAAGTGGTTCCAATTTTTCTATATTTAGGATGATGTTGGCAGTGGATTTCTGTATATGGCTTTGATCATGTTGAGGAATGTTCCCTTCAGTCCAGTTCCCTCTACGACTTTAAACATGAAGGGATGCTGGATCTTGTCAAAGGCTTTTTCTGCATCAATTGAAATGATTGTGTGGTTTTTGTCTTTCAGTTCATTTATGTGTTTTATATTTTATTGATTTATGTATGTTGAACCATCCCTGCATTTCTGGTATGAATCCAACTTGGTCATGATGGATGATCTTTTTGATGTGGGTATGTATGTGATTTGCAAGTATTTTGTGGATAATTTTTGCATCTATGTTCATTAATGAGATGGGTCTATAGCTTTCTTTTTTGGTTGTATCTTTGCCTGGTTTTGGTAATAAGGTGTTGCTGGCTTCATAGAAGGAATTTGGGAGAATTCCCTCTGTTTGTATCCTTCTGAACAGATTGAGTTGTAGTATTTGTAAGACCTCTTTAAATGCTTTATAGAATTCTACTATGACTCCATCTGGGCCTGGGCTTTTTTTAGTTGGGAGGTTTTGTATTACATCCTCAATTTCCTTAAATATTATGGGTCTGTTTAAACTGCCAATCTCTTCTTGGTTAAGCTTTTTTGGTTCCCAGGATTTCAAATATTCATCAATTTCTCTTAGGTTTTCAAATTTAGTGGAGTATAGGTTTTTGAAGTATTCCCATATGATTGTCTGGATCTTTACTTTGTCTGTTGTGATGTTTCCCCTTTCACCATGAATACTATTGATTTGGAGTTGCTCTTTATGTTTTTGTTTTGTTTTGTTTTTTGTTAACTGGGCTAGAGGTCTGTCTATTTTGTTTATCTTTTCAAAGAACCAGCTTTTGGATTCGTTGATTCTATATGTTGATTTCTCTGTTTCCATCTCATCGATTTCTGCTCTGAATTTTGTGATTTCTTCCTGTCTTTTGGATTTAGGGTTCATTTATTGTTGTCTCTCAGTGGTTTTAGCTTCAGTGTTAGATTGTTTATTTGTTTCCTTTCTGCTTTTTTGATGTGGGCACTTAGGGTTAAAAATTTCCCTCTCAAGACTGCTTTTAAAGTATCCCACAAGTTTTGTTGTGTTGGATTGTCTTTTTTAGTCTGTTCCATGAACAATTTTATTTCTTCCCTGATCCATTCATTATTCAGGATTACATTGTTTAGTCTCCATGTGTTCTTCTAGCTAGTTGGGCTTATTCTGGTTTTCATATTGAGCTTTATTGCACTGTGGTCTGATAGAATGTATGGAATAATTTCCATCCTTTTGTATTTATTGAGATTTCTTTTGTGCCCCAGTATGTGGTTGATTTTGAAGAGTGTTTCATGAGGTGCTGAGTAGAAATTATATTCTCTGGTGTTTGGGTGGAATATTCTGTAGATGTCTGTGAGGTCCATTTGGTGTATTGTATTATTCGGTTCTGATGTCTCTCTGTTACTTTTTGTCCAGTTGACATATCCAAGGGGCTCAGTGGGATGTTGAAGTCTCCCACTATTAGTATGTTTGGATTAATCTGTGTCTTGAGGACCTGCAGAGTAGTGTTTATAACATTAGTTGCACCAGAGTTTGGTGCATAGACATTTAGGATTGTGAAGTCTTCATAGTTAATTGTTCCTTTGACAAGGATGTAATGGCCCTCTTTGCCTGTTTTGATTAGTTTTACTTTGAGAACTATTCTGTCTGATATTAGAATAGCCACTCTGGCTTGTTTCTTGGTACCATTCGCTTGGAATATTTTTTTTCCATCCTTTCACTCTAATCTGTCTTTGAGGGTGAGATGGGTTTCTTGTAGACAGCAGATAGAAGGATTCTGTTTCCTAATCCATTTTCCCAGTCTATGTCTTTTGATTGGGGAGTGTAGATCATTAGTATTTAAGGTTATTATTGACAGATGTGTGTTGCTTCCTTTCACCTTATTTTTTGTTTGCATTCTTGCCCTAGGTTTGTATTTACTCTGTTATGCTTTTGTTGATTTCTCTCTTTAATTGCTTAGGGATAGTTGCTCTGGAGAGGACCTTTGGATTGCTTTGAGGATTTTCTGAAGTGTTGGTTTCTTAGATATGTATCTTTGATCTTGATCATGTAGTGAAAAATTTTTCTTTTTCTTCAACTATAACTGACATTTTTGCTGGATATAGTACTCTGGGTTGGCATCTAAAGTCATTTAGCACAGGGAGTAGCTTGGTCCATGTTCTTCTAGCTTTCATAGTTTGGACTGAGGACTCAGCTATGATTCTGATGAGTTTCCCCTTATATGTAACTTCTTGTTTATTTCTCTTGTGGCTTTCGGTATTTTGTCCTTGTTTTGAGCATCTAGTGTTTTAAAAATTATATGGCACGGGGAGTTTCTTTTCTGGTCTATTTGGTGTTCCGTGTGCTTCTTGTATTTGTATGGGATTGTCTTTTTTTCAATTTAGGGAAATTTTCTTCTATTATCCTGTTGAAGATCTGGTCAATAGTGTTGTCTTGGGATTCTTCTCCTTCCTCTATCCCTATGATGCAGAGGTTTGGTCTTTTCATAGTGTCCCACATTTCCTGGTTGTTCCACTCTTGTGGGTTTTTTTTTTAATTTTTCATAATTGGAGATCTCCCAAGATCAGGTGAAGCAACTGCAACTAGGTAGGTAGGAGCTGGGTGCTTCAGCAAGGCTGAATGTTGATTGACTTAATCTAGTTAGTCCAATTGTCTTTGGTTTAATTGGCTTTTGTGGCTGTGGGGGCAGAAATATCCTCCCAGCTGGTATAAAAGGTAGGGTTGTGTGAGTCTTGAGATCTGAGATCTCCTGAAACCAGCTGAAGAGCAGATACCTCCCCCCCCCCCGCCCCCACCAACTGGGATTACGAAGGCATCTGAAGGAGGCAAGCAAAGCAAGCCTTCAACACAGTGAAGAGGCATTTAGGACTCACATTGGAATACAGGCAAGGAGAAAGCCATATGCCAGGAACACGAAGAAGAGGCAACACGAGAAAGGGGCAGGATTATTCCGCACCAAGCTCTACAAACACTATGGAAGATTCCGGTACAAGTGGGATGCCCCTGGGGGAATGGCGCAGGCCGATATAGAAACACAATTGAAACATAGTTTTAAAAACTTAATAAGATTATAAAGAGAAATCAAAGAACTAAAAAGAGAATGAAGAACACTCAAGAAAGACCTAGAGGAGAGAGAATGAATACTCCAGAAGGAACTAAAAAAACACTGAAGAAATCCCATTGCGAAAAAATAAACTAACAACCAGTGAAGAAAAGACTACACGACAAGAGATGATAAGCACCCAAAAATAAGTAGAAATACTATAACAGAAGAGAAAAATAAAGAAATAACAACTCAGCCATCAAGAGAGGAAAAAGGATGGCATGAAAGCTCAGAACAGTAACTGGCAGAAGCAGAACAAAGAATATCAGACCTGAAATACAGACAGAACCACAACTAAAAACCTCAGAAGATATTATGAAAAAAAAAAATACACCAACTGGACACCAGATACTGTGGAACATGAAAATCAAACTCCTGCACATAGAATAGAGGAAGGAGAAAAACAAGGAGAATTGTATTGAATCAATCTTCAACAGAATAATGATAAAACATGTCCCAAACAAAAAGACAAACCACATACATAACACAAAAGCACATAGAAACTCAAACAGATAAGATCAGAAAGAAGAATTCTCCATGCAATCATAGCTGAAATGCTAGAATCCCACATACACAAGCACAGAATACTTAAGCCACAGAGAAAAAAACAAGTGACCTATAATGGGGAGAGCACTATCAGAATTCAACGCACTTCTCAATGCAAACTATGAAAGCCAAAAGAGCTGGAGCAAAGCTAGTTCCAGTGTTAAAGGACTAGATGCAACTCAGGTTACTATACCCAGCAAAAATGGCGTACTAGATTTGAAGGAGAGAGAAAAAGCCTTTTCCCTGGAAAAACAAGGATGAAGAATACATGTCCAAAAACTACTCTTCAAGAATACTTGAAGCAATTCAAGGCAGCAATAGAAAGAAGCAAATATTCCAAGTAAGACCTAAAGAAAATAAAAAAAACAATAAAAGCAAGACAAGTAGAAACACGAAACCGCCAACGCGCAAAATGATAACAAGCAAAAGGAACACACAAGACCTATCAGTCACTAACAACTTAAATAAATATATTGATCTAAATCTCCAATCAAAGATAGGACTGGAGATCTGATTAGAAAAGAATACCAATCAATAATTTCTACAAGAAGCAACATTACCTTCAGGGCCAGACACCACCTAAAGTAGAAGAGCAAAAAAATTCCCAAGCAAATGTTACCAAAGGAAAGAGGGTTGTATCTCTTAATTATCAGTATGAAAAAATAGACTTCAAGTCGTAAAGAAATCCAGAAGAGACAAAAAAAGGCCATTATATTTTTATCAAGGAACAATCACCAAGAAGAATTCAAATATGAATAATATATGTACAAAACTCTAGTTCCAAACTTATAAAGACAATTTTCCAGGACCACAAGACACACGATACCCCAGCACACTCACTAGTAGGGACTTCAATACCCCACTGGTCCTTCGATAGGTCAACAGGACAAAAGAATAAACAAAGACATTTGAACCGAATGATACAATACAACAAAACATATAGACTATAAACATATTTCACCTTTATACCAGAGAATACACTTTCTACTCAGCACCCCATGGAACATTCTCCAAAATCGACCACATACTGGGACACAGAAGAAACCTCCACAAATACAAAAAGATTGAAATAATTTCATGCATTCTATCAGACCACAGTGCAATAAAGCTCAACATCAACACCAGGATAAGCCCTACTGCCTACAAGAACACATGGAAACTAAACAACACACTCTTGAATAATGAATGGGTCAAGGAAGAGATAAAGAAAGAAATAAAAGCATTCCTGGAACTGAATGACAATGACAATACAACACAACAAAACCTATGGGATACATTAAAGGCAGTCCTAAGAGGGAAGTTTATAGCCCTGGGTGCCTACATTAGAAAAACAGAAAGAGCACAAGAGAACAATCTAACAGTATAGGTAAAAGCACTTGAGAGGCAACAACAGATGAACCCTAAATGCAACAGACAGGAAGAAATAACAAAAATCAGACCAGAAATCAATGAAATAGGAACAAAGAAAACAAAACAAAACAAAAATCAGTGAATCCAAAAATTGGTTGTTTGAAAGAATAAATAAGATAGACAGACCTCTAGCCCACTTAACCACAAGAAAGAAGGATCAACTCCAAATCAATACAATCTGTGATGAAAAGGGAAATATCACATCAGACAAGGAAAAGATTCAGAAAATCATATGGGAATACTTCAAGAACCTATACTCTACCAAGTTTGAAAACCTAGAAGAAATGGATGAATATCTGAAATCCTGGGAATCACCAAAGCTCAACCAAGAAGAGATCCACAGCTTAAACAGACCCATAATACATGAAGAAAGTGAACATGTAATAAGAAAACTCCCATCTAAAAAAAGCTCAGGCCCAGATGGTTTCACAGCAGAATTCTATAAAACATTTCAAAAAGACCTACAACCATTATTACTGAAACTGTTTAGAAGGATACAATGAGAGGGAATTCTCCCAAATTCCTTCTATGAAGCCAGCATCACTCTATTACCAAAACCAGGCAAAGATACAACTAAAAAGGAGAATTATAGACCCCTCTCCCTAATGAACCCAGATGCCAAAATTCTAAACAGAATACTGGCAAATCACATGCAGACCCATATAAAGAAGATCATCCATCATGATCAAGTTGGATTCATACCAGAGATGCAGGGATGATTCAACATAGGAAAATCAATAAACGTCATCAAACACATAAATGGAATGAAAGACAAAAACCACACCATCATCTCAATTGATGTTGAAAAAGCCTTTGACAAAATCCAGCATCCCTTCATGCTTAAAGTCCTAGAAGGAACTGGATTGGAGGGATCATTCCTCAATGTAATCAAAGCCATATACAGGAAACCCACAGCCAATATCATCCTAAATGGGAAATGACAGAAACATTCGCTTCAAAGCTAGGAACTTGGCAAGGCTGCCCCCTGTCACCACTCCTCTTCAATATAGTGTTTGAAATGCCTGCTAGAGCAATAAGGTAAGAAAAGGAAATTAAAGGAGTACTAATTGGAAAAAAGCAAGTCAAGCTATCCTTATTTGCTGATGATATGATTGTTTACTTAAGGGATGCTAAAAACTCCACCAGAAAACTCCTAGAAACAATTAACAGCTTCAGCAAAGTGGCAGGATACAAAATTAACCTAAGTAAATCAATGGCTTTTCTTTACACCAAGAACAAGCAACTGGAGAAAGAATTCAAAGAGACCTTCCCACTCACAATAGCCTCAAAAACAATAAAATACCTAGGAACAAGCCTAACCAAAGACACCAAAGATCTTTACAATAAAAATCTTAAACCTTTAAAGAAAGAAATTGAAGAAGACATGAGAAGATGGAAAAACATCCCATGCTCATAGATTGGGAAAATTAACATTGTAAAAATGTCCATTCTACCCAAACTCTTGTATAGATTTAATGCAATCCCAATCAAAATCCTCAAGAGTTTCTTCACAGGCTTGGAAAAAAAAGTCCTTAAATTCATTTGGAAAAACAAAAGACCCCGAATAGCCAATACAACCCTGAGTGAAAAGAGCTACATGGATCTTACAGGGGATCTCTATACCAGACTTCAAACTATACTACAGGGCTATAGTCATAAAAACAGCCTGTTACTGGTAAAAAACAGACCTGTTGACCAATGGAACAAAACTGAAGATCCAAACCTGAGCACATACAATTTCAGCCATCTCATATTTGACAAGGGGGCCAAGAAGACACAGTGGAAAAGAGACAGCATCTTCAGCAAGTGGTTTTGGCAAAACTGGATCACCACTTGTAGAAGAATGAAATTAAACCCCTACCTCTTGCCCTGTACAAAAGTCAACTCCAGATGGATCAAAGACCTCAATGCGAAACTCCAAACTCTGAAGGCGAGAGAAGAAAAAGTTGGCAGCAGACTACAAGACATAGGCATAGGAAAAGACTGCCTAAATCAGACAGCAGCTGAGCAAGAATTAAGGTCGACAATTGACAAATGGGACCTCATTAAACTCAAAAGCTTCTGTACATCAAAAGAAACAAGGAAGTGAAGAGAAATCCCACAGAGTGGGAGGAAACCTTCAGAGCAGAAACAGCTGACAAAGCATTGATTTCCAGAATATATAAACTACTCAAAAAACAAAGAAGAAAGAAAGCAAATGACCCACTTAATAGATGGAGCAAAGAGTTGAACAGAGACTTCACAAGTGAGGAATTGGAGATGTCTGAGAAACACCTTAAGAAGTGTTCAACATCACTAATCATTAAAGAAATGCAAATCAAAACCACTTTAAGATATCATCTTACTCCAATAAGACTGGCTAGGATCAAGAAAACAAATGGTACTGAGTGCTGGAGAAGTTGTGGGGAAAGGGGAACACTCATCCACTGCTGGTGGGAATGTAAACTCATACAGCCACTATGGAAAGCAGTGTGGAGAACCCTTGGAAGACTTGGAATGAACTTGCCACCCGACCCAGCCATACCACTCCTAGGCATGTACCCTCAAGACTCACCCCACCACAGAGATACATGCATGACCATGTTTATTTCAGCTCTCTTCACAATAGCAAGGAGCTGGAACCAACCAAAATGTCCCTCAACTGACAAGTGGATAGAGAAAATGTGGTACATCTACACAATGGAGTTCTATGCAGCAGTAAAGAAAGACGACATCATGAGCTTTGCAGGAAAATGGCTGGAGCTAGAGGACATCATGCTGAGTAAAGTAACACAGTCCCAGAAAAACAAAGGATGAATGGTATCCCTCATCTATGGATGCTAGTGCCAATTACCTATTTGTAAGTATTTCTTGTGCATGGCCCCTTGAGCTTTTGTCCAAGCAGTTGGGAGTGATGCATATTGGAAACAACAACAACAACAACAACAGAAAGGGCTCCATCAAAGAATTGACTGAAACAGTGAACTTCTGCTCATAACAGTCAACTTCCACATGGAGAATACTGAGAAAGACTGAGAAAGAGATGAAAAGCATGTTTGGCAGAATGCATGAGCTCTGGTGTGGTGGGGGGATGGGTGGGACACGGGCCTAAATTTGATAAAAAAAATATGTAAATAAATTTAAAAAATGTTAAACAATAAAAAAAATCATTTCATAATCTTTACTTGATCTTTCTAGTTGGTCCATGTTATCCTGCAGGTCTGATATTCTTTTTTCTGCTTCTTCCATTCTGCTTCTGATGCTTTTTTTGTCCTTTCCTGGTGATTGCATGAATGTTCACTTTCCTTTTTCATTTCATCCTGTGATTTCTTTAGATTTTCTTATTCCATCTGGAGCTTGTCATGCTCATCTTGTAGCTCCTTGGTTTGTTGATCTTTTTTTTTTCATTTCAGCCTGGGATCTTTTCAGCATTTCCACTTCCTTCCAGAGTTTGTCATTTTCTCCCTTTAGTTCTTTCCACCATTTTTCAATATCTCCCTCTAGGTCCTTCTTGAGTTTTTCATTCTCTCCCCTTAGATCTCTAATTTCTTTGAATATGTCTATAGTTGTTCTTCTAAGGTTAGTGTCTTGGCTTCCTTCCTCAGAGATCTCATTGTAGAGATCTTCTGTAGGGTTGGTAGAGTTTGGTGTGGATTTATTGGCTGTGTGTTGCTACTTTGGCCCATGTGCTGGGAGACCCCCAAGGGTCAAGTCAGTTTCTCCTTGCCTTAGCAGCACCTTACTGAGTCCTTGTGCCTGTCTGGAGCCCAAGCTGGGAGTTCTGGGGATGAGTATTGAGCCCCCTTCAAGGGTCAAGGCAATCCTGCCTTGCCTCACTGGCACCTCACTAAGTCCATGCACCTGTCTGGAGCCCAATCTGGGAGTTCCGGGGGTGAATGTTGAGCCCTCCAAGGGTCATGGCAGCTCTGCCTTTCCTTACCAGTACCTCACTCATGGATAGAAATTTTAACTTTATTCCTCATTTGGGCTCCAAATTTAATGCAACTTCTTTCAAAATTCCAACTGGTACTTTTATAGAAATTGACAACTTTGTCCCAAAATGTATATAGAAATTCAAGGGGCCCAGGAATAGGCCAGTAGAAGTAGACATGCTTCTGACAACAAAGTGTAAATCAGCATCCAAGACCTGGAAGAGCTAGAGTAACCATAGACACAATTTAGTGGGATAGGATTAAGAATCCAAAAAGAAAATCTCACATTTTTGGTGAATTGATATTTTATGAGATTCTTAAGAAAATTATTAAGGAAATAAACATTTTTTCAACAAATAATGCTGTGAACTAGAGTTCCACATGCAAAACCATTCAACAAGGTCCCATCCTTGCCAAAAATGTTAACCCCAAATTAATTATAAGCCCAGATTTAAGAGTTAAAACCTATTTAACTCTTAGAAGAAAACAGGAGTAAGTCTTTATGGCCTTTAATTAGATAATAAATTCTTAAATATGACACTAAACACATAAGAAATAAAATAATGAAAAAAATAACACTAACAAAATATTAAAATTTTGTTTTTCATCAAAGGGTACTATCAAATAGCACTATTTATAATCACCAAATTTAGATACATAAATATCCATCAACTGTTGAACAGATAAACAAAACATAGTGCATTCAAATAACAGAATTCTCATTCAGACGCAAACTGAATACTTGATGACATAACAGTTGTCTCTCAATAAACTGTTACTAAAAAGTAAAAAACAATGATCCAAGCATGGTAGTACAATGATGTAATCCCAGGATTCAGGAGGCTGATGCAGGAGGATGATTATTCAAAGTCAAACTGGGCTATGTACCAAGACCTTGTTCTAAAATGTTTTAATTAAATTATATTAAAAGGAAATTAACACAAGGTATGCTCATGGAAAGATTTATCTAGTCCTATAAAGGTTTATTGTCTCTATCAATTTCTAGTACTTGACAAGAATTTGGAAAAGGCCATTGAGTTCAGTCACAAAAATGAAAAGTTCTCAAGAAGGAAAATGCTCATAATTCTCAATGTCAGGAATTAAAACCAGGTCCTGCTATGAAACAACTCAATGGGCAAGAATTGCACAATTCCCAAGCGCTGTGAAACTGTGAATGACACTTTGTGAACTCTAGTGAATGGATTTTTTTTTTTTTTTGGTCTTTCTGAGACAGGGTCTCCCTTTAGTCCCAGCTGGCATCGTGTGAATTTATTGAGAGGCTGCTATGTGGCAGCTGTACTGTGAATCATCTGACATCAGGAAAGCTCTTGGATGTCCTCTCTAAGGGCTCACAAGGTACTTAGAACATTAAATGTCACTTCTGAACCTTTCACTCCCCCAGACTTTGCATACCTGGTCATTCACATCCTTTGTGTGAGCCTTGCTCTTTAATTCCTTCCTGAATCTAGAGGGGGTAAGATTCCTGGTTCATTTTACAGATGGTGAAACTAGTCAGTCTTCTACCCAAGGTCAAAGAAGCAACATCGACACATGAGCCTCATTTGAGAACTCCAAAGACATGTGCTTTCTCTGCTGCTGTCTCTCTTTCCTGCCATTATTTTAGAATTTCTGTTCATACTCTCAAAGGTGTTGGGATTATAAACTTGGCTCATTGGCATGAGATTAGATTCCCTTACATTTTGAGTCAAATCCTGAAATGAAGCTCAGGTGGCCCAAAATAGTGAGTCTTTCTCATCAAAAGGCCAGCTGTAAAGACAGATCTGGTTTTCGTTTGGGTGAGGAAGGAGTGGCTTTATATGGTTTTGCTACTGGCTGCTTAATGCTGGATGACAAATTGCCCCCCACCCCCACCCCACACACACAGTTCAGCAACTTAACATAACTTGGGTGTCTTATTCCAAAGACCTGAGAGTCAGGTACAACTGATAGTGCTTAGAGGAATTTTGACTGCAGTCTTCAGATTGGGCACAGGTCTGAGCTACAGGCTTCCCCAATCTCCTGGGGCCATTCTCGTGGGAATCATGGGGAAGAAAGACTGAAGCAAAACAAGGAGAAGGTACTAATTCTTTTATCATCTTTGCTCACATTCTATTGTTTCACAATTCATGGGAGGGTAGGGAGATATCCTGAACATGCTGCAGTGCACTATGGACATGGGTGAGAGTGGAGAAAAGAGAGAAAAATCACATCCTTCAGCCACTCAGAACAAGTTGAAATCTACTTATGTTCTCATATTATAAAGCTCTAGAGCAAAGCCTAGCAACTATGTGCTCAAAAACTAAATCCAGCCACTACCTATTTAGTAAATAATGCTTTCTTGGAATCTTCCATTGGTGTCACCCTCAGTCCATTCACTAACATCATCTTAGCCTGCTTTCATGCTGTGACAGTAAAGCTACCGCAGACCCTGAAGTTGGTGCTTCTTACAAAGCCTAAAATATTTCCTGTCCTTTTTCACAAAATGTTTGTTAATCTCTTTTCTAAGGTGTTTGGTCATTTGTGAGGCATTTCAAAATAACAAGTGAACAGAGGGAATAACATTCTCTTTTTTCCAAATGCCTTCTTTGAGTCTAAACCCTTCTTAGTCAAGAAGCAATGAAGCATATATTCGGGTACTATGTGACCTTGAACAAGTTACACCAACACTTCGAATATCAGTGTCTTCATCTCTGTCATAGAAATAAATACTAATACCAGCCTCTCTAGGTTGTCATGGAGATTGAACAAGGCAATGTGTGTTGTTTTTAATTTTTTTCTCCAGAAAATGGAATGGTATCTCAGACTGTAACCTTATGTGAAAATAGGGTCATCTTGGATTTTTTTTAGTTAAGATGAGGTCATATCAAAATATGATAAGGCTTTTCTCCAGTATGACCCATATCCTTATGAAAAGATGCGCATGTAACAGTGCAGACGCCCCAGGGGATTGCTGTGTCAACACCCCTGAGTGGTGTTGCAAGCCAAGGAACACTGGGATTTAGAGAGACAGGATGAAGCCAGGAGTCCTCTCAGCAGCTTCTGAGAAAACCCGCTCTGCCAGCATGTTGACTTCAGACTTAAAACCTTCAACTCTAAAGACTTGTCTACAGTTTTAAGCCACCCAGTTTCTGATATTCCGTTATGACAGCCTTAGGAAGCCAAAATAGCTAGTGTTTGATAACTCCATAATTAATGTTAAAGATTCATCTGTGTGCTTTCCTGGAGCTTTCCGTTTATCTTTTTTTTTTATTTTTTTTTAATTAATTTTATTTATTTCTGTATGTGTATCAATGTAGTGTCTGCATGCAAGTTTGTGCACCCGTGTCGTGCAATGCCGCGGAGGTCAGAAGAGGGTCTTGGATTCCCCTGGAACTGGAGTTCTCCTGGAATTGGAGTTTCAGACGGTTCTCGGCCACCATGTGGGTGCTGGGGATCGAACCCGGGCCCTCTGTAAGAGCAGTCGGTTCTCTTAACCGCTAGGCCATCTCTCCAGCCCCCGTTTATCTTTATATAAATTTTATAAAGTAGGTGTATTACTCTGCTCATGCCATAAACTGAACATCTTTGAAAAGAGAGTTTTGTCTTTCAGTTCTAGAGGCTGAAAGTCCAAGATCAAGATGTTACATAGGCAAGTTCTGGTGAGAGCTCTCCTTTTGATTTTTTGGTTTTTGTTTGTTTGTCTTTTTGGAGACAGGGTCTCCTTGTAGCGCCAGCTGTCCTAGAACTCACTTTACAGACCAGGCTGGCCTTGAACTCACAGTGATCTACCTGCCTCTGCTTCCCAAGTGCTGGGATTAAAGGCATGTGCCACTATGCCTGGCTTCTTTTGGTTTTAGATGCTCACTAGTCACTGTATCCTCACATGACAGAGAGATAGGAGAAAGACTGAAAGATAGACAGAATGAGGAAATGAGCTCTTCTTATAAAGGCACTAACTTCATCATGAGAACCCCTCACTTATGGGCTCATCTGTGCTAATTCCCTCCCAATGGCCCTTCCTTTGGGGAAGGGGTTAAAGCTTTAATAGGAATTTGGTGAGGTATAATGTACAACCATAACGTTGGTATTATTATCATATTTTGATTTTATTTTTAGATTTATTTTATTATTTATGTCTTTGGAAAAAAAAAGCAGTCTCCCTGTAGCCCACCGCGGTCCTGGAACTCACGCTGTAGACAGGCTGGCCTTGACTAGTCACAAAGAACCCATGACCTCTAGCTCCAAAGTGCTAGGTTAAAGCATCTGCCACCACACCTGGCTTATGTATTCCTATGTTTTAATAGCAAATGTAAACTCAGTGAGATTAACCCAAGAAAAAAGTATAGCATTATAACATTGGAAGAATATTCTGGAAGGCTCAGAAAATCCCCTGGGCATTTTCATGCACAGTTACACATGGCTGCATGATGTTTAGTGTCTGAAATCAGAGAGCCTGAGTTCAGTTCCACATTCACTGTCAACCTGACCATATTTGGAGCATCAACAGCCTTCCATGAAATATGGATGAATCCTAACTTCATGGAGAGACTATGGGCGTTAAGTAATAGAAACCATGTAAAGAAGAGTCTAAGGGGGCTGGAGAGGATGGCCCTAGCGGTTTGAGAGCGCTGACCGCTCATTACAGAGGAACCCGGGTTCGATCCCCGCACCCACAGGCGGCTGAGAACCGTCTGATACTCCAACTCCAGGAGAACTCCAGTTCCCATGGGATCCGACAACCCTCTCTCTGACCTCCGGGCATTGCACACCGAGGGTGCACAAACCTACATGCAGACAGCCACGCATACACATAACAAAATAAATAAAAATTAAAATTAAAAATTATTATTATTAAAAAAAAAAAAAGAAAGACTGAGAGTAACCAGACACAAAGCAGGCAGCAAATAAAAGTTAAAAATTGAGTACGTGGTGTGCTCATAATGCATGCTAGCACATGCAATGTTAGCACAATGTAGTATGGGTGGATGTGATGATGGAACTGTGAAGCCAAAGTGTACCAGTGTGGAATAGCAAAACTGACAAGTTTATGAGAAAATTAAAGCATTGTGATGTAAAAATGGTTTTGTGATGTGATGTTGGTTTAGTGATGCCATAATACACCATTGGTAGTGGCACAACTGAGCCATTTTAATGTACATATAGAGTAATGTGATGACACGATGGGGATTTGACTGGCATAATTTAATATTGTGATGGCAAAATTGAGAGCATGACATGGTGACCATACAATAGACCATTGTGATGAATAGATGACATTGCCATAGTAAAATGGAGAATTGTGATGGCACAATGAATTGTGATGGGCACTGTGATGTAACAATAAGTGCTGTAATAACACAATGGAGCACTGGTGCAACTGCGAACACTAGTGTATTACAATGGAGACTGTATATCACAATGTGTATATTGTGATTGCACAATGAGCATTGTTGATGGTAAAATGGAGGCACGGTGACGAATGATACATTGGATTAGAAGGATGTGGTATTATGATGTAAAGGCAGCATTTTGATGTCAAAATGGGCTTAGTGGTGTCACAGTGGAGGATTTTACATTGGAAGTGATGCTGCAATGGAGAACTGTTTTGGCATAGTAGACTATATGATGTCACAATGCCAATATTGTATCGGGCCTTTTGGAAGACATTAATAGTAGCTAAATGGGCTGTGGATTTGCAATGCAATAATGTGACACACTGAGCATGTTATGTAACGGAAGCATTATATGGTCAAAATGGAGCACTGTAATGCACAATGTCACATTGTTTAATGGCCAAATTTTAGCATAAAAAATAAAAAAAGCGCGGGCGGTGGTGGCGCACGCCTTTAATCCTGAAANAGTAACATCACTGTTGCAAGGAAGAGTTCATTTGGGATCTTCTGAATTCCTGGGAACTTCTTTGGATTTAACAACTGATAACTCCTCTCATTCATTTCCCTGCCCCAAGGAGAGAATCCCTGAGTGATTCAAGGAAAACTCTCTGGAGCATTAGGTCCCTCTACAAATTTCCCAAGGCAAAATGGCTTGGGTAATTTATGTATACATTTAGGGGCTGGAGAGATGGCCTAGCAGTTGAGAGTTCTGACCGCTCTTACAGAGGACCCGGGTTCGATCCCCAGCACCCACATGGCGGCTGAGAACCGTCTGAAACTCCAACTCCAGGAGAACTCCAGTTCCAGGGGAATCCGACACCCTCTTCTGACCTCCGCGGCATTGCACGACACGGGTGCACAAACCTACATGCAGACAGCACACTCATACACATACAAAAATAAATAAAATTAAATTAAAAATTATTATTAAAAAAAAAAAAAGAAGAGCTGAGAGTACCAGACACAAAGCAGGCAGCAAATAAAAGTTAAAAATTTGAGTACAGTGGTGTGCTCATAATGCATGCTAGCACATGCAATGTTAGCACAATGTAGTATTGTGATGTGATGATGGAACTGTGAAGCCAAAGTGTACCAGTGTGATAGCAAAACTGACAAGTTTTATGAGAAAATTAAAGCATTGTGATGTAAAAATGGTTTTGTGATGTGATGTTGGTTTAGTGATGCCATAATACACCATTGTAGTGGCACAACTGAGCATTTTAATGTAAATATAGAGTAATGTGATGACACGATGGAGGATTTTGATGGCATAATTTAATATTGTGATGGCAAAATTGAGCATTGCAATGGTTACAATAGACCATTGTGATGACATAAATGAACATTGCCATATAAAATGGAGAATTGTGATGGCACAATGAATTGTGATGGCACTGTGATGTAACAATAAAGTCTGTAATAACACAATGGAGCACTGTGTCACTGCGGAACACTATTGTATTACAATGGAGCTGTAATATCACAATGTGATATTGTGATTGCACAATGAGCATTGTTATGTAAAATGGAGCACTGTGACGAATGATGACATGTGATGGCAGGATGTGGTATTATGATGTAAAGGCAGCATTTTGATGTCAAAATGGGCTTAGTGGTGTCACAGTGGAGGATTTTACATTGGAAGTGATGCTGCAATGGAGAACTGTTTTGGCATAGTAGACTATTATGATGTCACAATGCAATATTGTATCGGCCTTTTGGAGACATTATAATGTAACAATGGAGCTGTGATATTGCAATGCAATAACATGATTACACAACTGAGCATTGTTATGTAAAAACGGAACATTATTATGTCAAAATGGAGCACTGTGATGGCACAATGCAACATTTTTATGCCAAATTTAGCAGTAAAAAAATAAAAATAGCCGGGCGTGGTGGCGCACGCCTTTAATCCTAGCACTCGGGAGGCAGAGGCAGGCGGATCTTTATGAGTTCAAGGCCAGCCTGGTCTACAGAGTTAGTTCCAGGACAGCTGGGGCTACAGGGAGACCCTGTCTCGAAAAGACCAAAAAAAAAATAAATAAATAAAATAAAAAAATTAAAAAAAAATAAAAATAAATGAATAAATAAATAAAGCCAGGCATGGTGGCACACACCTTTAATCCCAGCACTTAGGAGGCAGAGGCAGGTGGATCTCTGTGAGCTCAAGGCCAGCCTGGTCTACATAGCCAGCTCCAGGCCAGGCGGGACTAAAGGGAGACTCTGTCTCAAAAAGACAAAAAAGGAAAAAATAAAAATAAATAAAATATTTTTTAAATACCAAAAATTGTTATATAGCATCAAGAGCATGTACTAGCATTCTTTATATGACTATAACAAACTATGAAAAACTGAATCAAATTAAGAAGGGAAAGGCTTATTTTGTCTCTTGATTGCAGAGATTTTGGCCCATGGATGGTGAGCTTTGTCATTCTGGTGCCTGGAAGAAAGCAGTATAGCATGACGAGAACCCAGGAGGGTGGAGTGCTGCTCATTTAAAGGAGGCTAAGAGAAACAGGAAAGAAAGGAAGGGACTAAGGCGGTCACAGGGAAAGGAAGGGACTGGGGTCCTCACAGGGAAAAGAACAGACCAAGGTCCTCACAGGGAAAGGAAGGGACTAAGGTCCTCACAGGGAAAGGAAGGGACTGGGGTCCTCACAGGGAAAGGAAAGGACTAAGGTCCTCACAGGGAAAAGAAGGGACTAAGGTCCTCACAGGGAAAGGAAGGGACTAAGGTCCTCACAGGGATTAGAAGGGATTAAGGTCCTCACAGGGATTGGAAGGGACTAAGGTCCTCACAGGGAAAGGAAGGGACTAAGGTCCTCACAGGGAAAGGAAGGGACTAAGGTCCTCACAGGAAAGGAAGGGACTGGGGTCCTCACAGGGATTGGAAGGGACTAAGGTCCTCACAGGGAAAGGAAGGGACTAAGGTCCTCACAGGGATTGGAAAAGACTAAGGTCCTCACAGAGAAAGGAAGGGGACTAAGATCCTCACAGGGAAAAGAAGAGACTAAGGTCCTCACAGGAAAGGAACAGACCAAGGTCCTCACAGGGAAAGGAAGGGACTAAGGTCCTCACAGGGATTGGAAGGGACTAAGGTCCTCACAGGGAAAAGAAGCGACTAAGGTCCTCACAGGGATTGGAAGGGACTAAGGTCCTCACAGGGAAAAGAAGCGACTAAGGTCCTCACAGGCCCTCCAAGACCATATGCCCGAATAGCTAACTTCTCCTACTAAGCTCCACCTACAAAGGTTTACAATCTGTAGTATCATGGGATTTGACAAAGCCTTCAATTCATGAGCATCTCAGGGACATTAAAGATCCATACTGTAAGCTGAAGTTGTGGCTCATTCATAGAGCACAACGTATGTTATGAAAGGCCCTGGGTTTTATCCTCAACACTGCAAATTAGGGGACAATGGTTTAAGATCTCTGGTGATTTGACGAGCACTATCCCCTGCAGACTCAGGTATTTGAACACTGGGTCTCCAGTTAGTGGCACTGTTTGGGAAGATTATGCATCTTTTGGGCATATAGTCTTACTGGAGGACGGAATGCACTGGGTGCAGAATTTGTGGGTTTATCGTCCCATTCTACTTCTTGCTTGCTCTCTCTGTTTCCTGTGTATGGATGAGCCATAGGAACTGTCAGGTTTCTGTCCCTGCTGCTTACTGCTACGCTTTCCTCCCCACTGTGGTCCTCGCCACTATGCAATCTAACCCCCACAACTGTAATCTAAAATAGACTCTTCTATGAGTTGCTAGTGATCATGGTATTTTATCACAGAAAGAGAAAAATAAGGTCCAAAAGATAATACACATAAGGTGGAGGTTTGTTGGTTTCCTAAGTTCTTTTCCTGTGCCTGCCTACTGCAGAACTTTAGAGAAGAGACTTAACTACTCTAAGCCTCAGCTGCCTCTTGAAAAATGGAAATTAAAGAATATTATTTCATAGAGTTATCCTGAGGATTAAATAAGATACACAATCCATAGGAGATTCTTAAAATGTTCACAGACACACACGTAGCAAGCACATGACAAGCAGCCATTAATATATTATAATTTCATTTATATGGAAAGGGAGCAAGGTTAATTGGTTAATTTGCAGGAAGTGATATAAAAATCTGTCACTAATTGTTCTCTCTGGGGAGTAAGAGACAAGAGCTTCTACTTTCACTTTGTGCCTTCTGTACTACAGAAAACAAACTGATTTCCAAATTGCAGGCTACCTCCTGTCCTCTCCATTTCAAAAAGGCAAAAGAACTCGCAGTCAGATCTTTCTTCTATGTCCAGGCTGCAGGGCATTTTAGCTATGCATGGAGGTACAGCCTCAAAAAGGCTTCCACACTGAGGTCAGGCGTGGCAGCACACACCTTTAATCCCCGCACTTGGGAGGTAGAGACAGAGGCAGAGGCAGCCAGATTTCTGTGAAATTGAGGCCAGCCTGGTCCACATAATGAGTTCCAGGCTAATAAATAACAGAATCATCCTGCTCATGATCTGGCAATGCAAAGGGTACCCAGTGGCTGGGCACCTCTGGGTTGCTGAATCATAGTGACCCTATCTCATTTGTGTACCCAGTGGCTGGGAACCTCTGGGTTGCTGAATTGTAGTGACCCTGTCTCATTTGTGAACACAGTGGCTGGGCACCTCTGGGTTGCTGAATCGTAGTGACCCTGTCTCATTTGTGTACCCAGTGGCTGGGCACCTCTGGGTTGCTGAATCGTAGTGACCCTGTCTCATTTGTGTGCTCAGTGGCTGGGCACCTCTGAGTTGCTGAATCATAGTGTCCCTGTCTCATTTGCTCCCTGTACAGTGACCCAGGTCAGTAAATATTTTAACTTTCATTCCTGGTACTAGGCACTGAGCACCGGTTGTACTTAACTCTAAACAGCTGTTTGAGGTGAGTGGTCTCATTTCCCAAGGGACACACAGCAAAGGTAACTTATTATCTGACCTGCAAATAACATGGAATTCCTAAGAAGGGTCGTATCTCCAGCCATGCTCCTGGACTGGACGTCTTAGTTTTCATTACATCACATTCTTGCTCTTAGACTATTTGCAGGCTCCATTTCAAAAAGTTTGTTCAGCCAGCTTTGTAGTTCTGGCTTGTCTCAACTGGTTTAATGGTTTCAAGAGAGGAACAGACTTATCAGCTCTTTGAATAATTAACTAGCTGAGTTTGATCTCTGGCCTAGAATGGACCACTGAAGTTGATTATTTGCCGTGAACAAAAAGACAAGAAAAATATCTCTACATAGGCATTTTTTAATACCTGAGTAAACAAGAAGCAAAAAAATTGCTCCGAACTCCCTCTACCCCTTTTCTGCTTGGCCAAGTCTCTGCCCAAGGTTATAAAACTCAGTGATATGTTCTTTGAATCCAACAAGACTGGAAGTGGTTTTGGAAATTAAACAATCTCAAGTTTAAATCATTATTTGTTGAGTGACCTTGGGCAAAGTTACTTAATTGCCTCCCTCAGCTTCTTCCTGGTTTGTAAATGAGAGAAATTGTGTTTATAGTCACTAGCTAATATTCCACAGTGATCTGAACATTTTAAACAGTTATCAGCTGGCCAGTATTCTGTACAAGTTGCAGCAGAGTTTTCTGGTTATTCGCTCTGCAGGCATTTCTGTAACAGCTGTATTGTGGGAATGTGAGAGGAGAAGCCAAATGACCAGTTGAGTAGGGTGTTCAGGTGACATAGGACAGTTTCAGGGCCTCTATTAACTATCTGGGATGGAAGCGAAGCGGTGGATAACTACAGGTACAGCCAAAGAGGCTGAAATGGATTCCTTGCCTGTGAGCTTGCACTTCTAGGGAAGTTTATTCTGTGCTTGGTAGTGTGGCTTATTTAATCAGTTTGAGCTTTGCTATGATTTGGACATTGTTTGCCCCCAAAGGTTATTCCCAGGGTTGTACTATGGGAAGGTACACATTAAGGGATGGTGCCTAATGGGAAATCCCTAGGTTAAATGGGAATATGTTTTTGGAAAGGGGTTGCAGGCCTTTTGGTTCTAATGTCTTATGTTTTTAAGATTTATTTTTATTTGTGTGTGTGTGTGTGTGTGTGTGTGTGCCCACAGAAGCCAGATGTGGACAATCGACCCCCTGGATCTGCAGTTACAGGTGGCTGTGAGCCATCTACTGTGGGTACTGGGACCCGAACTCCAAGCACTCTTAATCACTAAGCCATCTCTGCAGCACTCCCCCACATTCAGTTTTTCCCAGTGGGCGATGAGACACAGGCAAAGGAGCCTTCAATGTAGCTGAGCCAAGGACAGTCCATGCCCTTAAACTTCTGTGTTCGATTTCTGTCTCTGTGATAAAATAGCCAATGAAAGTAAATTAAGGGAAAAAACTTATTTGAGCTCATGGATTTAGATATTTCGGTCCATGAGCTGCATGCAGTATGAGAGAGAAAAAAAAACACAGAAGAGAAGAAGCATGTTGCTCAACTCATAGAAACTGGGAGGAAAAAAGACAAGAAGAAGCCAGAAAACTGGTCATAGGAATGTTTCCAGCACATTCTTCCCCAAATTATACCCCAAGTCCAACTTCCTACCACCTCACAAACATGCCATCATATTATGAGTTAGTCAGCATAGCAATTCATCAATGAAGTCAGAACTCTCATGGTCCAGGTACTTACTCAAATCCCTACCTCTGAGCACTGCTGCATAGGGGACCATGTCTTCAATCCAGGAGCATTATTTATGAGTGGATACATCATGCCCAAACTATAACATCCTACAGAAGTCTGAGCTCAACAAACCAAATATTTCATTATAGACATGAAAATGAACTGATATAGGCTGTAATAATAAATTACCAAAGGTTAGACAATTTAAATACAAATCAAAATTTGTTTCTCACAGTTTAAGAATCTGGGAGTCTGGAATCAGGGCAAGATGGTTAGAACCTTCTTAGAGCTGGAGATTGCCAACTAATAGTTGTACCCACAGACAGGGTAAAAGGGAAAAAAGAGTTCCCTGACATTCTTTACCTAAAGGCACTAATACCATTCATGGCAACTCTACCCTCACTAACTAACCATCTCTCAAACACCCCCAAATCCTAATTATATCCTATTATTCATAAGTTAATCATATGAATTTAGGGGGAACCAAGGATTTTAATTGTTGGCTAAAGTGTTCTACTTATATGATTCCATGTAGTCCTCACAAATATTCAGGAAGTATTATTACAAGTCTATATTTTGATGAGGAAACCACTTCTCCAAAAGTAATAATGGTTACTAAGTGCTAGAGCTGAGTCTCCATATGCTTTAGCACCAACAGACTGTTAACCAGTGCAGGAGAGAAGGACATTCACAGAAAGGAGAAGTAAGCCACATGGGTGGGAAAGAATGACTCAGAGTGTGGGAGTACAGGACAATTCACACCATAAGAATGAAAGAAATAGGGGGCCGGAGAGATGGCTCAATGGTTAAGAGCACTGACTGTTCTTCCAGAGGACTGGGGTTCTATTCCCAGCACCCACATGCTGGCTAAGAACCATCTTTAAGCCAGGCATGGTGGTGCATGCCTTTAATCCTAGCACTCAGACGGCAAGAGGCAGGTGGATCTCTGTGAGTTCAAGGCCAGCCTAGTTTACAGAGTGAACTCCAGGCTAGCTGGGGCTATAGGGAGACCCTGTCTCAAAAAGACAGAGAGAGGGAGAGAAAGAGAGAGAGAGAGAGAGAGAGAGAGAGAGAGAGAGAAGAAAGAAAGAAAAGAAAGAAAGAAAGAAAGAAAGAAAGAAAGAAAGAAAGAAAGAAAGAAAGAAAGAAAGAAAGAAAGAAAGAAAGAAAAGAAAGAAAGAGAAAGAGCCTCCTGGAAATGCATGGTCTTTGGCCAAAGATGACATTAAAGCATCCCATTTGCAAATGGAATAAAATAATAACAAAAAACGAGTTGGCATGTTTAGACATTCTTTGAATTATACTTACTCAAGTGAAATTGAATGTGCCCAAATTAAGTGTTTGAAAATAAGTAACAGCCTTTGCAAACAGAAATCTCTCTTAGTCATCTTTCTCTTTCTGTAACAAAACACCCAAAAGATGGGACTCAATGACGAAATGCTTATTTGGGGTCACAGTGTCAGAGGCTCCAGTCCCTGATCAGTTACCTCTGTGGCTTTCAACCTGAAGAAAGCAGAGTATCATGGCAGGGACCATGTTGGAGAACAAGCTTCTCATTTCATGGTCCTCATGAAGAAAAGAGAAAGACAGAGGGACCTGTGTCTCGGTATCATCTTTGAGTGCATGCCTCCAATCATCTGACTCTGTTTCACTGTTTCACCACTTTATAAGCTCAACTGCCTCTCCATAGCATCATGGGCTACAGACCAAGGTTTCAACACCTGAGCCTTTGGAAGACATCAGAATCCAAGTTACAGGATGGTATAACCTCAGATGAGTGGTGAAGCTGATTTCAAAGGATCAGGGACTGCTGAAGATGCTCTTAGTGGAATGTTTTTCCTCCTCAGCTCTTAACAACACTGCAGTCTGAAGAGAAGACATCGAAGTAACTTATTTTGGAAATACCCACAGAAGGGAGGGAAGATAATTGCTACAATAAACACCACGAATCTGGAGGAGTGGCCAGGAGTCAGAAAACTGGGTGTTGAATCCCCATTGCTCTGTTTCATAGCTCAGTAACCTTGCACGGGGCATAACTTTATCTGTAAGATGGGACTCACAGTGGCCTCTTCTCAGGCTACACTGGTGATCAAAAAAGGCATTGGCAAGTTTCAAGCAGTATATGCTCAATAAAACTTCTATTTTCCCTTCCCCAAGGCTCTCAATCTCTACACCAACTCAAAAAGAATGACAGTGGGGCTGGAGAAATGACTCAGTGATTAAGAGCACTAGGTGCTCTTGCAGAGGATCCAGGTTTGGTTCCTAGCACTTACATGGTGGCTAATACCTGCTTGTCACTCCAGTTCCAGAGGATCTGATGCCCCCTTCTGGCCCCTATGGGAATTGCATACACATGGTACATTTACATACATGCAATCAAAACACTCATAGGCCTAAAATAAAAATAATAAATAAATAATTTTGAAAGGATGGCAGTATACATTAAGGAGATGCTACAAAGATCAAATGTAAAAATAATGAAATAAAATTTCAAAATGCATCATTTTACAAATGAGTGCTGTCTTTACTGTTAGACATAACTGCAGTGGCTTATCCTGGTCTTCCCTTAATCCCAGCCTGCCGTGGACTGTACCATATCACCATACTAGTAACTTCCAATCCTTTGATTTGATTTTTCCAACCAGGAGACAATGACTGAAGCAGTCTCTCGTCCTCCAGAGAGACTGTTGCCCTAATATGCTTAATACTGGGCTGTGGACATAGCACATGCTTGGTGAGCATCTGAATTTGAGATCACCCATTCTCTTCATCCACGGACCCTCCCGAACCTACTGTTTCCCAACATCAAATTCTTTCCTTCATGATTCTTTTCCCCATTATTTAGCTTTCTTCATCCAAAAATTATCCTTTATTCTTCCTTTTCTCTGAGACCCTCTCTCTCCACCATAATCCATCTGAAGATCTACCCAAAAAGGATCTCAAACCTGCCTGGATTGTTTCTCTGCTAATATCTTAAGATATCACTGTCAATTGTAGCTACTTGAAGCACTCCTCAGTCTTACTCTTAGTAATTTCCACCCAACACAATAAACCGATCCCAACTACGACATCTATGTTGAGTTTGAAAACCACAAGCCAGAGCAAGTTGTTCCCTTCCTTAAAATCTTTTAAGGCTCAGTGGTTAAGAGTGCCGACTGCTCTTGCAGAGGACCCAGTTTCGATTCCCAGCACCCACATGGTGGCTAAGAACCATCTTTCAGCTGGGCATGGTAGTGCATGCCTTTAATCCTAGCACTTGGAGGTAGAGGCAGGTGGATCTCTCTGAGTTCAAGGCCAGCCTGGTCTACAGAGTGAGTTTCAGGCCAGCTGGGGCTGTAGGGAGACCCTGTTTCCAAAAAGACAAAAAAAAAAATCTTTTAAAAGCATTCCATTTTGCTGGGTGTGGTGGCACACGCCTTTAATCCCAGCACTCGGGAGGCAAAGGCAGGTGGATCTCTGTGAGTTCTAGGCCAGCCTGGTCTACAGAGCAAGCTCCAGGCCAGCTGAGACTAAAAGGGAGACCCTGTCTCAAAAATACCAAAAAAAAAAAAAAAAAAAGAAAAGAAAAGAAAAGCTTTCCATTTCATTTAGAGTGACATCCAAGTGCTAAGCTGTGGAGTCCAAGATTTATATGATATATGATACTACCTCCAGCTTCAGTATTTCACCAGTGAATGTGTTTTTGATCTGTGCTGAACGCTGGCAATTGAGAATGAAAGCAGGTGGAAATCCTCTTCTGAAGGCTGTAACTTTTCAAAGCTGTGTTTTCCTCTTTAACCTTGACCCACAGAAGTATATTTAACTTCCTGTCCCTGTACAATAGTGGTATTTATAAGGTGAAGGGGCTTACTCAACCACATATGATAGAGTAATAATAAAAGCTTTATCTAGCATGAGTGTTGCTAAGATACAGTCTGGTATTTTCTTATAGGATTCTATTTCTAAAAATAAGAATGAAAATCTGTTTACAATTATCTGAACGGAGCTTTTTGACTCCAAAGAACAAACCAAAGTGATCACCAGTCTCTCCAGGTCTCTTGCTACTTACTTAATGACCATAGGAGAGTGACAACCCATAGACATTTCCATCTTTCACATAGTGCAAAGCCATCACAAAGAGGTGATTAATGTACTGGAATACACTCTGACAAAACCTGGAAGGTTATAGAGTCTTAGCACGGGGCCATCTTTTCTCATGCCAGTCTTTTCCACTCCCACTTCAGTTGGAGACTTTGAACACATCCTCAAGTTTGTCTTCCTGGGCTCCTTTCCCCAAGGACTGTCATCTAGTTATTCCCCTCCTATTTAAAAAAAAAAATCTTAGCCAGGCATTATATTGCACGCCTTTAATCCTAGCACTTGGGAGGCAGAGGCAGGCAGATCTTTGTAAGTTCCAGGCCAGCTGGGGCTACATGGAAACCCTGTCTCGAAAAGACCAAAAATTAAAAAAAAAAAAAAAATCTTAACTTTAGGGGCTGGACAGATGTCTCAGTGGTTAAGAGTTTTGGCTACCCTTGCAGAGGACCAGGGTTCAATTCCTATCATCCACATGGCAGTTAACAGCAGTGTATAACTCAAGTTCCGGGGGACCTGACGCCCTCTTCTGACCTCCATGGATCTTGCACAACAGAGATGCACTCACAAACATGCAGGCAATGCACTCATACAAGAAAAATTAAAATAATAAAATATTTTTAAAGTCTTTTTTGGTGCCATTTCAGCATGAAATCTATCTTGCCAGGATAACTAATGATGCTATCTTAAGTCAACATTTCAATTCACTATGCAACATTTATCTATTTTTTATTTTAATTTATTTTCTGTGCCTTTGATATGAGATAGCTCAAGTAAAAATGGAATTTGTCTGACCCTGTCCCAACTCTGACCATAGAAATTAAAAACACAACCTGAGGGGTTGGAGAACTGGCTCAGCGGTTAGGATCACTGGTTGCTCTTACACAGATCCTGAGTTTGGTTCCTGTCGCCCCCTCACTCCAGTTCCAGGGGGTCTAATGCCATTGTCTCTCTCCCCCAGGCACTGTACACCTGAAGTGCACTTACATCCTGGCAAAACACTCATATGCATAAATAACTTTTAAGAATGTTACCTTAAAAAATAGATGCTTGAGGCCAGCCTGGTCTACAGAGTGAGTTCCAGGACAGCCAGAGCTACAGGGAGACCCTGTCTCAAAAAGACCAAAAAAAAAAAAAAAAAAAAAAAGAAGTACAAGTCATTCAGTAGTGAATAATTTTGGAAAGGTATTTTTTAATACTTCAAATATTTGACAGCTTCAAAAGATAGACATGCTGCTCTCCCTAAGGATAACATAAAAATGATCCAGCTGAGTTGGGCATGGTGATGCACGCCTTCAATCCCAGCACTCAGGAGGCAGAGGCAGGTGGATCACTGTGAGTTCAAGGCCAGCCTGGTCTACATAGCGAGCTCCAGGCCAGCTGGGGCTAAAGGGAGACCGTGTCTCAAAAAAAAAAAAAAAAGATCCAGCTGTCCTGGAACTCACTGTGTAGACCAAGCTGGCCTTCAACTCATAGATCTGCCTGCCTCTGCCTCCTGAGTGCTGGGATTAAACGTGTGCCACCATGCCCTGCCCTCACATCTCATCTTTAAAAATTTTTTATGGGGCTGGAGAGATGGCTCAGGGTTTAATGTATGAATGCCATATATCACCTGGGGACATTTTTTTTTTCTTTTTTTGAGGCAGGNAGAAAGAAAAGAAGAAAAGAATAAGATGAAGATAAGGAAAGAAAGAAAGACAAGAAAGAAGAAAGAAAGAACGAAAGAAGAAACGGAAAGAGAAAGCAAGACACAAGAAAGCAAAAGAAAAAAATAAAACTAAAAAAAAAGGAAAACATAAGAACGAAAGAAGAACTAACGATGAAGAAGAAAGAAGAAAGAAAAAGAACGAAAGAGAAAAGAGCCTCCTCGGAATTGCAATGGTCTTGGCCACAAAGATGACATAAAGCATCCATTTGCCAATGGAATCAACATAATACAAAAAAACGAGTTTGGCATTTGTCTAGACATTCTTTGCATTATACCTTACTCAAGTGAAAATTCGAATGTGCCCAAATAAGTGTTGAAAAATAAGTAACAGCCCTTTGCAACACAGGAAAAGAAAATCATATATTAGCCATCTTTCTTTCTGTAACACAAACACCCAAAAGATGGGACTCAATGACGAAATGCTTATTTGGGGTCACAGTGTCAGAGGCTCCAGTCCCTGATCAGTTACCTCTGTGGCTTTCAACCTGAAGAAAGCAGAGTATCATGGCAGGGACCCTGCTTGGAGAACCAAGCTTCTCATTTAATGGTCCTAATGAAGGAAAGAAGCGAGAAAGACAGAGGGACCTGTGTCTCGGTATCATCTTTGAGTGCATGCCTCCAATCATCTGACTCTGTTTCACTGTTTCACCACTTTATAAGCTCAACTGCCTCTCCATAGCATCATGGGCTACAGACCAAGGTTTCAACACCTGAGCCTTTGGAAGACATCAGAATCCAAGTTACAGGATGGTATAACCTCAGATGAGTGGTGAAGCTGATTTCAAAGGATCAGGGACTGCTGAAGATGCTCTTAGTGGAATGTTTTTCTCAGCTCTTATAACAACACTGCAGTCTAAGAGAAGACATCGAAAGTTAGTTAACTTATTTTGGAAATACCACAGAAGGGAGGCTGATAGATAATTGCTATCATAGATAACACCACGAATCTGAGGAGTGGCCCGGAGGTCAGAAAACTGGTGTGTTCGCTAAATCACCATGCTTGGGGAATAGCTCATCAGGGAAACCTTGCACGGGTGCATTAGATACGGTATCTGTAAGATGGGACTCACAGTGGCCTCTTCTCAGGCTACACTGGTGATCAAAAAAGGCATTGGCAAGTTTCAAGCAGTATATGCTCAATAAAACTTCTATTTTCCCTTCCCCAAGGCTCTCAATCTCTACACCAACTCAAAAAGAATGACAGTGGGGCTGGAAAATGACCTCAGTGTTAAGAGCACTAGGTGCTCTGCAGAGGATCCAGGTTTTGGTTCCCAGCACCCTTATGGTGGTTAGCAACTGTCCATAACTCTGGACCTACAGGAGTTTGATGCCCTTTTCTGATTTCCGTTGGTATTGCACGACGTGGGTGCACTGACCTGTATGCAGATAGTACACTCATAGGCATAAAATAAAAATAATTAATAAAATATATTTTGGTAAAAGGATGGCAGTATACATAACGGAGAGCTACAAAGTAATTCAAAGTGAACAATAATGAACTAAAATTCATAAAGGCTGCATTTTCGAAAAACGTGAGGGCTGGTCGTGACGGTTAGTAAGAACTGGCCAGTGGCGGCTATCCTTGGTGTCCCTTTAATACCGGCCGCCGTGGAATGTACCATGATCATCCAGTAATAGTAACTTCCAATCCTTTATGTTGATGTGGTCCAACCAGGAAAGACAGACTGAAAGCAGGACTCTCTTCCTCCTAGAGCGAACGGGGGCCCTTAATGATGCGTCAAGACGGCTGTGGCAATAGCAATGAGTGGTGGAGGCATCGAATTTGAGATCACCCATGCTGTCTCATAGCAACGCACACTTCAGAAAAAACCTACTGTTTCAACATCAAATTTCTTTCCGTCATGAGTATGTTCTCAAACATTAGTTTTACGAGTGCGTCAGCTAAAAAATTATCTTGTATTCTTACTTTTCTCTGAGACCCTCCTCTCTCCACCATAATCCCAACTCATGAAGATCTAAAAAAACAAGGATCAAAATACTGACTGGAAGGTTATCTGCATAATACTCGAAGATATAATGTTCAATGTAGCTACCTGAGCACTCCTCAGTCTTACTCTTAGTAATTTCCACCCAACACAATAAACCGATCCCAACTACGACATCTATGTTGAGTTTGAAAACCACAAGCCAGAGCAAGTTGTTCCCTTCCTTAAAATCTTTTAAGGCTCAGTGGTTAAGGCCGACCTGCTCTGAAGGACCCAAGTTCGATCCAGCCACCCCACATGGTGGCTTCAGAACCATCTTTCAGCTTGGGCATGGTAGTGCATGCCTTTAATCCTAGCACCCTGGAGGTAGAGCGCAGGTGGGATCTCTTCTGAGTATAGAGCCTTGCGTCACTACAGAGTGCAGTTTTCATGCCCAGCTGGGGAGTGTAGGGAGACCCCGGTTTCCAAAATAAGACAAAAAAACAAAAAAAAAAAAAAAAAAAAAACTTTCTTGCTGGGTGTGGTGGCACACGCCTTAATCCCACAGGGCCTCGGAGGCAAAGGCAGGTGGATCTCTGTGAGTTCTAGGCCCATCTGGTCTACGAGCTAAGCCCAGGCCAGCTGAGGAACTTAAAACGGGAGCCCTCTGTCTCAAAATATACCAAAACAAAAAAAAAAAAGAAAAGAACAAAGAAAAGGCTTTCCATTTATTTAGAGTGACCATCCAAGTGTAAGCTGTGGAAGTCACGATTTTTTGATATATGATACTAACCTCAGTTCAGTATTTCACACAGGAATGTTGTTTGAATTGTGTCTGATCGTGGCAATTGAGACTGAAAGAGGTGGACCTCCTCTTTCTGAAGGCTGTAACTTTTCAAAGCTGTGTTTTCCTCTTTAACCTTGACCCACAGAAGTATATTTAACTTCCTGTCCCTGTACAATAGTGGTATTTATAAGGTGAAGGGGCTTACTCAACCACATATGATAGAGTAATAATAAAAGCTTTATCTAGCATGAGTGTTGCTAAGATACAGTCTGGTATTTTCTTATAGGATTCTATTTCTAAAAATAAGAATGAAAATCTGTTTACAATTATCTGAACGGAGCTTTTTGACTCCAAAGAACAAACCAAAGTGATCACCAGTCTCTCCAGGTCTCTTGCTACTTACTTAATGACCATAGGAGAGTGACAACCCATAGACATTTCCATCTTTCACATAGTGCAAAGCCATCACAAAGAGGTGATTAATGTACTGGAATACACTCTGACAAAACCTGGAAGGTTATAGAGTCTTAGCACGGGGCCATCTTTTCTCATGCCAGTCTTTTCCACTCCCACTTCAGTTGGAGACTTTGAACACATCCTCAAGTTTGTCTTCCTGGGCTCCTTTCCCCAAGGACTGTCATCTAGCTTATTCCCCCCTCCTACTTAAAAAAAAAATTCTTAGCCCAGGCTGCTATTGCCCGCCTTTAATCCTAGTGCACTTGGGAGGCTAGAGGCAGGCAGATCTTTGTAAGTTCCAGGCAAGCTGGGGCTACATGGAAACCCTGTCTCGAAAAGACCAAAAAATAAAAACAAAAAAAAAAATTCTTAAAACGTTAGGGGCGCGCAGATGTCTCAGTGGTAAAGTTCTTTCGCTTAACCCTTGCAGGGACTTAGGGTTTTTCCAAAATTCCATTCATCCACATGGCAGTTACACAGCAGTGTATTAACTTCAAGTTCCGGGGGGACCCCCGACGGGCCTCTTCTGACCTCCTTGATATTTCTTGACACGGGTGCACAAACAAAAATATAAAAAAAAAAAAAAAAAAAAAAAAAAATTAAAATAATAAAATATTTTTAAAGTCTTTTTTTGGTGCCATTCAGATGAAATCTATTCTTGCCAGATAATCCTGATGCTATTTAAGTACATCAATTTCACTAGTCAACATTTTACCTTTTTTTATTTTAATTTATTTTCTGTGCCTTTGATATGAGATAGCTCAAGTAAAAATGGAATTTGTCTGACCCTGTCCCAACTCTGACCATAGAAATTAAAAACACAACCTGAGGGGTGGAGGAATGGCTCACGCGGGTTAGGATCCCATGGTTGCTTACACAGATCCCTGAGTTGGTTACTTCGCCCACTCACTCCAGTTCAGCGGGGTCTAATGCATTGGTCTCTCTCACCAGGCACCTGTTAACCCTGAACGGCACTTACATCCCTCCAGGCAAAACACTCATATTGGCATAAATAAACTTTTAAAGGAATGCTTTACCTTAAACAATAGATGCTTGAGGCCACGACTGTGTCTACCTAGCGCTGATTCCAGGCGGAACCGCCATAGTACAGGAGGACCCTGTCTCAAAAAGGACCAAAAAAAAAAAAAAAAAAAAACAAAATAGACGTGCTGGCAGGCTGGTGGTGCTAGTGCTTGTAATCCCAGCGCGCTGGAGAGTGCAGGGGGGGGGACAGAGGCAGGCAAGTCATCTCTGGGAGTTCAAGGTTCAGCTGATGCTATATAGTGAGTGCCAGGCCAGCGGAGACACAGGAATGCCCCTTCTCGCATAAAGGACCAAATAAAAAAACAAACTCTGGGTCCTCAGATCAACTCATCTAGTCAAGGAGTGCTTTCTTAGCACCTACTTCAATATATATAATCTATAGTATATTATATATATATCTAATTTTAATATGCATATTTAATACTTATATATTATATTATATGATAATATATATATACTCATCTGTAATAAATTATATATCATTATAAAGAATCTATTTATATACCTATACTCATATATTATATATAATATTCTATATTATAGATAATATATTATATCTATATATATAGTATAATATATATATAATCTATATATACTTATATCTATAATAATAATATATATTATATATAATATATATATTATATTATAATTACTTATACTCATATATAATATATATATATATATATTAAAGTAGGTGCTCAAGAAAGACTCATTGAATAGATAGGTGGTCTGCAGGACCCATAATCAACTAGCATGTGTCAATTGGAAAGACTTCACATGAAGAGAACAGAAGAATTTCAACTCTAAATATGGATTGAGTTCAGGACTAGGTCCTCCTTTACTGGCTTCCTAACTGTTAAAGCCTCAGTTGCAGTCCCCAAAATTCACATGTTGTAATCCTAACACTCAGAATGTGACTCTATTTACCAGAGTAACCTTACTAAAATAAACTCTAACTTAGTATGACAGGTGTCTTTATAAGAAAAAAAAAAAAACAAGACAGAGACATACAGAAAGAAGACAGGGCCAGGACAGCCATCTTCAAGCCAAGAAGAGAGTTCTTAGGAGACACCGACACTGCCAACGTCTTGATCTTGGCCCTCTAGCCTCTAGAGCTGAGAGAAAATCAATTCTAGGCATCAGCCCCCAGGTCTGTGGTGCTTTGTGTTGGCTGCTGCATCAGACAGTGGCTCATGGAGCCTCTTTACCTGCCATGTTTTCATGTGTGTCATGGAGACAGGAATTCACTCAGGAGCCCAATCTGTAAATGTACAATCACAAATCCAAGCACATGAGAGGATATTAGCATAGGTTTAATCTTATCTGTCCTGGACAATTTTTTTCTTTAATCCTAATTTAAAAATAAATACAGATCTTGGAAGTCCTTAAGTCTTCAAAACCAGGTAGTACCAGGAGTCCATACAGTCCTATGTCTTGATAGTCCTGGGAGGGATACCAGGAGTCCATACTGTCCTCTGTCTTGATAGTCCTGTGAAGGAAACCAGGACACCAAGCTGAATGGAGGCGTGGTAGATGTGAGCCTCAGTCTATATACCCAGCAGGGGGCAGAATTATCTCTGAAGCTATTTTCCTTAAACAACTGAATCCATAATCCAAACTCCCAGGCTTCCGGGACAGAAGTTTTTTACAATGTGATTTGACTCTCCATCCTATCTTGATGGTCCTTAGTCAATCCTCTCTAGAAATGCCCTGAAAGGTGTGGCACAACAATGTCCTAGGTAGGTAGGCCTATGAGTTTCTTCTTTTTAATATTTTATTTAATATTTTATTTTATTTGTATGAGTATATTGCCTGCCATGTGTGTAAGCACAACTGTGCTGTACAATGTCCAGGGAGGTCAGAAGAGGGTGTCAGAGGCCCTGGAACTGGAGTTACAGATGGTTGTAACCCACCATGTGGGTGCTGGGAACAGAACCCAGGTCCTTTACAAGAGTAGCCAGTGCTCTTAACCTCTGAGCCATCCCTCTAGCCCCTCTAAAGTTTTCTTAATTAGTCAGGTTAACAATGCAGTTTAACAATCATGTAATAGAAACACAGAGAATTCCTATAACTCGCTAAACTCATCTGAACTTATTTCTATGTCCATTTTCTAGGACAATTTTTTTTCAATATTTGGCTCATGAACAAGTAATACCAATATTACCTGGTAATTTGTTAGAAAAGTTAGTTTTGGGTCTTACCACATACCAACTGAATCACAAAATCTCAGAGGGGCACCCCAGGTATCTGATTTAACAACACCAGCCATTCTCAATAAAGCACTGCACTAAGAAATTTCCTTATGAAATTAAGTTAAAAGAGCCAGATAAAATACTGGATAATTAATAAAATTTGAACTTTTTTTTTAATTTTTTTTTATTATTATTTATTTCTGTATGTGTATGAATGTACTGTCTGCATGCAAGTCTGTGCACCCGTGTCGTGCAATGCCGCGGAGGTCAGAAGAGGGTCTCGGATTCCCCTGGAGCTGGAGTTCTCCTGGAACTGGAGTTTCAGACGGCTTTCGGCCGCCATGTGGGTGCTGGGGATCGAACCCGGGTCCTCTGCAAGAGCGGTCGGCGCTCCTAACCGCTAGGCCATCTCTCCAGCCCCTGAACTTTTTAAGCTACAAGTATGTCCCTGGTATTCAATCCTGTATTTTAAAAATTTGCTAAATATACTAATGTTAATGTGCAGGTTTTAAAAAGAATATTTCTATTGCTTTTTCAAGAATTTCGTGAAATGTATCTAGACACACTCCACCCCCTCCCCCATCCCTACCTTCACCTTACCACTACCCTGAAACTTCATGCCTTCTATTACTAAGTTTCTTCTTGTAAAGGCCTAGTGAGTCTAATCTAAGCTCCCCAAATGCTTTTGGGTGTGGGTCTATCCCTTGGAGTCTGCCCACCTACAAGGTATCATACCAGTAAAGGAAACTGACTCTCCGTCTCCCAATAGCTATAAATTACCAATATATCCTCATCTAGGGCTGAGGCTTTGGGGGGGGGGCTTTTATTTTTTTGTGTGTGTGCTTTTATTTAAATTTTGTTTATTCAATTTTTTCTTTACTTTTTAAGAGTTTCTACAATATAAGAGCACAGTTGTTTTCAGAAAACATTGGCATTGCTCAGTTTGCCATACAATTAAGTAATTGGTGCTAGCATCCA
>VZQC01012976.1:1766298-1873348 GCA_009823505.1 Rhizomys pruinosus
AAAAGGGACCAGCTCCCGCTGCCATGGCCTTAAATACTGCCTGCCGGCAGAAGGTAACACCCACATTTGGGGTGGGCCATCCGGGTTGAGGTGGTCCAATCAGAAGACCCTTTTCTCTTATTTGTTCCTTAGTCCAGTCAAGTTGACACCCAGGATTAACCATGACAGACAGCATATCGATGGATTCTGTTTCTTAATCCAATCTCCCAGTCTATGTCTTTTGATTGGGGAATTTAGTCCATTAATATTTAAGGTTATGCTTCCCTTTGCCTTATAATCCATTTGCAGTTTGGGTTTAGGTTTCTACTTTTGCAGTTATGCTTCTCTTGATTTCTCTTTCTAGGTGCCTGGGGATGGTTGCTCCTTTCTTCTGTGCTTTGAATTGCTTCAAGTATTCTCTGAAGGCTTGGTTTTCTGGACAGGTATTCTTTCATCTTGTTTATGTCATGGACAGTTTTTCTCTCTCATTCAACTATAATTGACATTTTTGCTGGGTATAGTATCCTGGGTTGGCATCTATTGTCCTTTAACACTGGGAATGCTTTGCTCCACGCTCTTCTTGCTTTCATAGTTTGCACTGAGAAGTCAGTAGTAATTCTGATAGGTTTCACCTTATAGGTCACTTGTTGTTTTTCTCTTGTGGCTTTAAGGATTTTGTCTTTGTTTTGGGTGTCTAGCATTTTAACTGTGATGTGGTGTTGAGAGTTTCTTTTCTGATCTTGACTGTTTGGAGTGCTATGTGCTTCTTGTATTTGTATTGGTTTGTCTTTTTTTAGTTTGGGGAAATTTTCATCTATTATTCTGTTGAAGATCTGATCAATACCATTCTCTTGGGATTCTTCTCCTTCCTCTATTCCTATGATGCTGAGGTTTAATCTTTTCATAGTATCCCATAGTTCCTGGTTATTCCACTTTTGTGTATTTTTGAATTTTTCATAATCTTTATTTGAGGTTTTTAGTTGTTCTGTGTTATCTTCCAGATCTGATAGTCTTTGTTCTGCTTCCTCCATTCTACTTCCAAGGCTTTTTCCATTCCTTTCCTCTTGGTCAGAGAGTGTTTGATTTCCTTTTTCATTTCCTCTTCTGATTTTTTTAGTATTTCCACTTCCTTTTGGAGCTTCTCAATCTCTTCCTGTAGCTCTTTGCTTTGCTGATTGGTTTCCTTATCTTTTTCAGCGTGGGATCTTTTCAATGTTTCCACTTCCTTCCGGAGTTTGTCATTCTCTCTCTAGGTCCTTCTTGAGTTCTTCATTCTCTTTTCTTAATTCTTTGATTTGCTCTTTATAATCTTGTACTTCTTTAAGTATGTTCAAAATTGTGTTTCTGATATCTGTGTCCTGGGGCACCCCCAGGGGGATCCCACTGTAGGAATCTTCCACAGGGTTGGTAGAGCTTGGTGTGGGATTATCCTGCCCCTTTCCCATGTTGTCTCTTCTTCGTGTTCCTGGCATATGGGCTTCTCCTTGCCTGTATTCCAATGTGAGTCCTAAATGCCTCTTCACTGTGTTGAAGACTTGCTTTGCTTGCCTCCTTCAGATGGCTTCGCTGTTTGTTTGATTGATTTCTTGTTGTTGTTTTTTCCTTTCATCCTTGCTTTGTGGAGTGTTGACTTCTCTAAGCTTTAGGCTTTCTTTTGGAAGTCCAACTCACTTGTCCCTTTCTGTTCTGAAGGTTCTCCAAAGAATCCACTTGTACACTCCTTCCTTTGGTAATCCCAGTTGGCAAGGGTCAAGGGTACCTGTGCTTCAGGTGGTCTTGGGAGATCTCTGATGTCATGACTCACACAAACCCACCTTTTATACCAGCTGGGAGGATAACTCCACCCCCACATCCACAAAAGCCAATCAGGCCAAGGACAGCTAAATTAAATCAAACAACAATCTGCCTTGCTGAAGCACCCAGCTCCTACCTACCTGTGCTTCAGGTGGTTTTGGGAGATCTCCAATCAAGGGTGAGGCTTTTTGCTCAACTCTCCAGTCCATGTTGGGTTCTTGTCTGGCTTGGGCTTACATAGGTCTTGTGCATGCTATCATATGTACAACTTCCCTGTAGTGTCCAGACATGGTTTCCTTGTGTTCATCCATCACCTCTAGATCTTACAATCTTTTCACTCCTCTCTTCTGCAATGATTCCTGAGCCTTGGAAGAACATATCCCATCTATGAGTGAGAATTCCACAGTCTCTAATTCTCTGCCAGTTGACCAGCCTTGGGTCTCTGTATTAATCACCATCTGCTGCAAGCTTCTCTGGTGAAAACTGAGAGATGTACTGAACTATGGGTATAACAATAAGCTGTTACCTGTTTGTTTAATGCTATGCTCATTCAGGAGAAAAATAGTAGTAGGTTCTCCCCCATGGCCAAACACTGGACAAGTATTTTAGATGTTCTGCCCTTTCCAGGGGTAATTAGCTAAGCTAATGTTCTTCTGATGCTTGAAGGTTCCCAGTGTACTGTGGAATTCTGAAGTCCAAGTGCTGTTGGTGAGAGAGGAGCCAGAAAAATCTAGAGATGTGACAGGTAGAATAGCAAAAGAGTCCAAAGATGTAACTCAATCAAAATATGTTAAGTGTTCTTCATTTTTTAATGTAGGAACTTCAGACCCATCTAAAGTGAGGACAGGCCCTGAGAAGCTTCAGCTGGGTGGCCAGAGGACCTGTGAGTACGCAGGAAGTATGGCCCACTCTGGAGGCTTCTTGAAGGGTCTAGAGAGTGGAGTCAGGGCATTGGTTATGGCTTCATAGAGCCTGGAGTCCAGGTGCTGTGTACAAAATGCCTTCCCTTTTCCTAAAGCCCCATGTCCTCTCTAAGAGTGAGACTGGAAATTGTGAGGCTATAAAACTTGAAAGCGACTCAAGATACAATGTCTGTCCCAACATAGGGGCAGCATCAGTTTATACAGTGGGATCCCAGCCTGGTAAAATGAGAACAGAGGGTAAGGAAACTGAGCCTAAGCATTCATCTATCTGCTTCCTGGTTGCAGTAGACAGTGTGCAGCTGCAGCACACTCCTGCCTCCTGCCCTCCCCACCGTGAATCAGACACACTCTTTGAGCCAGACAAACCTTTCTTTCCTCAAATTGCTTCTTCTCAGGGATTTGGTCACAAGAAGAAAAAAAAAATTGACTGGCAGATGTGACAATAATTGCAACATGGGTAGGTTATTAATAACTACCTCCACCTACTTCTTACCTTTCTCTGCAGGATTAAGTGAATTTACAAGGAGAAATTGCTTTCAGCAGAGCCTGGTATTTGGTAAGTTACATATGAGTGACACTTTCACTACCAGTGATATCGTTATGATGCCACGTGCCCCTAAATTAAAAATTTGATAAAAAGTGTGCTGCCCCAGATCTTAAGTAATAATAGTCATACAGAGTTGCCAGGAAGTGTGGAACTGGTACTACAGTATCATCAATTTAAGAAAATAGGATGCAGGACTGGGAGATGTTTTAATAATTAAGGACACTTGTTGTTCTTCCAGAGGTCCCGGGTTTAAGTCCCAGCATCCACATGGCATCCATAACTCCAGTCCCAGGGAATCTGATGCTCTCTTCTGACCTTTGCATGCCAATCCACACACATGGTGCACTTACACAGATGCAGGCAAAACACACATACATAAAAAATGAAAATAATAAAATAAAATATTTTACATATTAGAATTAATTACCTAAAAATTACAAAACCCATGGCATAGCTATTGTGCAAAAGTCCTTGGCAAATCTTCAAAAGGTTAATCACACAATCACCATATGACCCATCAATTTTACTTTTAGTTGTAACAGGGATTCAAGTGAGTACTTTTGTTTTGCCTTTTTTTGAGGCAGGATCTCCCTGTAGCCTCAGCTGGCCTGGAACTCACTATGTAGACCAGGCTGACCTTGAATTCACAGAGATACACCTTCCTCTGCCTCTGTCTCCCAAGTGCTAGGATTAAAGGTGTACGCCACCACACCTGGCTCAAATGAATGCTTATGTATCAATGGTCAGACCATTGCTTTTCCCAATAGCCAAAGGGTGGAAATAGTTCAGATTTGCAGCAATGGATGAATGAATGAAGATTCTGTGGCCCAAACCACAGAGACATGGCCCAGCCACAGGGAGGAATAAAGACTAGACACACAGTACAACAGAGAGGACCTCTAAGAACGCAATAGCCAGAAGCACTCAGAAACAGAAGTCTATATATATTATACACTTCCATGAAAGATCCAAGATAAGTCTATAAAGATGGAAAATAGATTAGTGGTTTCCATAACTGGAGAGAAGGAAGAAAGTGAGTAACTGCTTACTGGATATTGTTCTAGAAGTATACAGTGATGGTTGTACAACACGGTGAATGCACTTAATGTGACTGAATACATTTAATACTAAAAAGTATTAAATGATAAATTTAATCTCAATTTTATCTCAATTTTTTTTTGAGACAGGGTCTCCCTTTAGTCCCAGCTGGCCTGGAGCTCACTCTGTAGACCAGGCTGGCCTTGATCTCACAGAGATCTGCCTGGCTCTGCCTCCTGAGTGCTGGGATTAAAGGAATGTGCCACCACGCCCCACCTTATCTCAAATTTTTAAAGACCCTAGAAAGTAGAAAACTTGGGCTTTGCTTATTTGGATTTAGGAAACCCCCCAGAAAGCCAAGAAAATGTAGTGTTACCTTGTGTCTTCTGCACCTTGTGACTCTCAGGTGCTCAGGGGAGATCTTGGTCTGGCTCCGTTTGGTATTTATCTGCATCAATTTCCCTCACACGCTCCACCAGTGTGCATTGCCCTGTTCACTGCTTGCAATGAATTCCTCTGTCTCAACTGTCTCCTCAGTAAATCAGGTTTAATAGTATTTTAAGGACCAGTAGATACTTGTAGGCATATTATAGGTTCTGATACTTCTGAGCCACCATGGGCATATGGCATGCTTAGCAGATACTTGCTGACCAAATACAGTCATCTTTTTGTATCCAGGAGTACTGGTCCCACAGATACCCAAATCTGCAGATGTTGCAGTGTCCCCTCTGCAGGGTTTCTAAGCCACATTAAGGTTATACTTTGGTAAAGAACAGCCCTACTCTTGGCATCATTTTGCCACCTAGAGCAAACCCGAACTGCTGAGAACCTGCTCCTTCAGATTTCTCTCCAGACTGTTCTCTTGAGCAAGAGCTTTGTTCATTCTTTGTTGAAATAGGGTTCGATCCCCAGCACCCACATGGCGGCTAAGAACCGTCTGTAACTCCAATTCCAGGAGAACTCCAGTTCCAGGGGAATCCGAGACCCTCTTCTGACCTCCGCGGCATTGCACGACACGGGTGCACAGACCTGCATGCAGACAATACATTCATACACATACAAAAATAAATAATAAAAAAAAAAATAAAATAAAAAAAGAAAAGAAATAGCATCTGCAGCAGGAAATGGGGAAATCAAACCCACACTCATCTTACCAGAGAAGAAATTTGCCCTTTGATCCCAAGACCTAGAATGCCACACACACAATTATAAAACAAATGGTTATCAACTGTTTGCTTTGTTTGCAATGAGAAAGCACACTGTTTGCAATGCTTTGACACTATAAAGCATGCATATACACATTCATACACTGGTTTTGGTAGGGGCCAAGAGCCCTAAGGGACTGAGGTCATATGATCAGGTCACAAGAGGAGCACATAGCTCTGTGAGCTTGTTTCCATTACAAACAGTAACTTTTAAAGATACATGTTGTATTTATTTTTATTTTGTGTGTTAGAGTGTATTGCCTGCATGTGTGTAAGTGCACCCGGGTTCTGCAATGTCCTCAGAAGTCAGAAGAGGGTGTCAGAGCCCCTGGAACTGGTGGTACAGATAGTTCTCAGCTACCATGTGGGTGCTAGAAATCCCACCTAGGACCTAAGAACAGCAGGTATTCTTAACCACTGACCCATCTCTCCAGCACCACAAACTGTAGATTTTTAGTTGCTAGGTTAGATAAAGGTAATTTGTCCAGGATATATCCAGAGTAATAAAAGTCATTCATGAGCTGGAAAGACGGCTCAGTGGTTAAGAACATTGACTGTTCTTGCAGAAGATCCAGGTTCAATTCTCAGCTCCCACATGGTGGGTGCTCTCATCTTATCTCTGCAGGCATTGCATGACATAGGTACACTTACATACATGCAGGCAATACACTCATGGACATAAAAATGATAAAATATTTTAAGTCATTCCTATACTTCTATACATTCCAATAGCAATTGTGTCTAACCTACATACATCTGAGTTGCTTATACTTCCTAACATAAAGCAATATGCAAATGTCATTCTGTACTCTTTGGCTGATAATGACAAGGAAGCAGTCTGCAGTACAGAGACAATTTCTTTCCAAATATTTTCAACTTGTGGCTGCCTGAATCTGCAGATGTATAAAAACAGTTGACTGAAATCACTCCACTGGCTGTAAGAACAAACATAGATAGATTTGACAAATGAACAGGAAGAAGTGGGTCTGAACAACATAAATGTTCTGAGCTTAAATTTCTAATGATCAAGAATCCAATACTAGGTTAAACTCAATTTGTCAGAAGAATTTCATTCTTTTTGGAGGCTCCACAGGTAGGTAATTCTGTAGCCTTATTTTTCTAGCTTCTAGAAAAACTGCTGCCTTCCTTGGCTAATGACTTCTCCCTCTATCTTTAAAGCCAACAGGTAGACCTCTTCTAATGTCACTGTATTATTCACTATTCATTGTAGTCTTATTCTCAAGCCAATTATCCAAATAGTGGATAAACCTGGCATGATATTTACACAAACAGAAGAACAGTGTTTATCATAGAAAGAAATGATGTTCTGATACACTATGCTTAATGAAAACAGCCTTGATCTCCTTCACTATTTTTTTATTAAATTTTTTTAAAATTTATTTTTGTATGTGTATGAGTGTACTGTCTGCATGTAGGTTTGTGCACCCGTGTCGTTCAATGCCGTGGAGGTCAGAAGAGGGTCTCGGATTCCCCTGGAACTGGAGTTCTCCTAGAATTGGAGTTACAGACAGTTCTTAGACACCATGTGGGTGCTGGGGATTGAAACCGGGTCCTCTGCAAGAGCAGTCAGTACTCTTAACCACTAGGCTATCTCTCCAGCCCCGATCTCCTTCACTATTATAAGAACACTTGAGATGGATGACATTACCCAGGATAACCTCTTTGTCTCTATAGCCTTAGGTTAGGTGCATCCACGAAGCCCCTTTTGCCTGGTGAGATAAGGCATTGACAAGTTCTATGAATTTTGGTGTGGGCACCCTTTTGCTTTCAGAGGGGAGAATTGTTCTATCTAACACCAGGTTACCATATGATTGGAAAGCAGAAACAGGGGCCTTGCTGTGCTGACCTCCTCTCTCAGTGGCCACAGGACTCCACAGACCTAAGCTTCAACAGCACCTTTAAACTGGGAATTTCAACCACCTGCAGCGCCAGTATGAGGAGAATAGGATGAATCCAAAGGACTCAGCACCAAAAGACCTCTCTATTAACACTCCCAGTTGTTGTCATCATCCTGAATCATCCCATTTCAACAGGATTACCATGAGATTTAGATGTTTACAAATTGTCAGGTGAAATGCAAAGTTTTATTCAGACATTGGTTATGATGTTTTTCTTAAACAACTTATCTATTTCCTTTTATAAATTTTCACTCCATTTTCAGCATATCCTAGGTTGAAGTGGTAACACTAACCAAGCAATCTGTCTTGTTGTCTGTACTTTTTCTTTTGGTCTTTTTGAGACATACTCTCCCTGTAGCTCCAGCTGTCCTGGAACTCACCATGTCACCAGGCTGGCCTTGAACTCACAGAGATCTGCCTGCCTCTGCCTCCCGAGTGCTGGGATTATAGGCATGCACCCTCAGGACCTCTTAACAACCACACATACAGTGTCTGGAGACAGAGTATGCATTGCCACTTTTTGAATTCTTATTTAAAAATTGAGAAGTAGGGAGCTCCTGGTTTAAAACTTTACTGAGATGGATGCCTTCCAAAGATTCAGAGCAGCAGCAGAGTTATATGGGATTTGGTGGGCTGTGACAGAGAGGGAAACCAAATTCTCAGTGTAAAATGTAAGCATTGTTATTTACAATTATGTGTTGAGCACTTAATGTTTTCCAAGTACTAGCTTATGTGCTAGATACATTGTGGTGCAAAATCAAACAAGATTTTTGCCCATGGTCCAGTGGGGAGAAGCATACAATAAAGGGATCTAAAAATCATGTGAGAATAATCATCCATTTGGAGTATCATTGTAAAAGAAATAGGGTTCTGTGACAGAATGAGGTAGACTAGAACTGCAAAGGTGATGGTAATGTTGAAACATGAAAAGCTCGAAGGAGAACCAAGGCCTCTGCCAGCCAGAGGACATGTGGGCACGGTTCAGGGCTCTGTTTTACCAACTCCAAATCTTGTATGAGTAAGCTGTCAGATCTATTCAGTGGGTACTAACAAGTATATTTCCCCTTCACTAAATGAAACAATGAAGCAGTTCAGAATAATGACATTAGAGTATGTCATAACAGGACAGAATTCCTTAGTGAAATTTGGGTTCAGTTACCTGAATACGTATAGGTACATGGAAGGAGTCAGGGTGCAGGGTACTATTTCTTATGCAGGTGAGTAGTCAGGAAGTCTGAATAATGATACCCTAAGGCAAAGAAATAGACCTTGGTGAGCTTAGAAAGCTAAGCTATGATTTACTGGAATCTCCCCTTCAAGGAGAAGTGATAAGAGAGGACAGCACAGAAACAGAAGCCGGCTGCACAGGCCACCAGGCCAGCATAGGGACTGAGGTTTCATGCTACACACTACTGAAAGCCACTGATTGGCCTGTGGTGGAACATGGTGCACTCTGAGATGCATTTTTAAAAGAATAGTTCTTGAATACTTTCCACTAAAGCCTCTCTGCTGTTAGTCTAACTTCATAGATTGGATAGTAGACTTCACCTCAGTGAGCCAATAAACAAATGCTTTGGCTAGAATTCAAGTGTTTGCAATAAAAGAAAGCTGGTAAACCTCTCATTTCAATTCTTACCAAAGCAAACGTGACCAGGTAATAAATGTGAAACAGGAATGTAAACTCCAATGCAGTATTTTTTTTTTTTTTTTTTTGGTCTTTTTGAGACAGGGTCTCCCTGTAGTCCCAGCTGTCCTGTAATTCACTCTGTAGACCAGGCTGGCCTTGAACTCTCAAAGATCCATCTGCCTGTAAGCAAATATTTTCAAACACTTGAGAATATTATCATCATTATTGTAACTTTGTGCTAGTTTTAATAGAGGGTCACATGGATGTTTCTATAAAAATTTAAGTTGTATATATCACTTATCAAGAAATCTCACTTCAGTGATTACATCCATCACAAATATATATATGCATGTCAATAATAGTTATAGAAAAATGCATGTGGTATCACTTGTTATTAGAAATCATTAGAGATAGCTTATATGGCCATTAATAGAAAAGCAAATAAAAATGAGAAACATTTTACTGTACTAGACAGCTATTTAAAAGGAATGTCCCAGACAATTTGTATTACAATATAAATGTCCTAACTTATTGATGAATGTGATGGTTAGATTTTGTCAACTTGACACAAAGTAGAGTCACCTGGGAAGAGCTGAGGAATTGATCCCTCAGACTGGCCTGTGGCCATGTCTGTAAGGAATTTTCCTAATTGTTACTTGATATAGGAAGGTCCAGCCCACTGTGGGCAGTGCCATCTCAGGGCAGGTGCAGGTGGTCCTGGGAAATACAAGAAAGCCAGCTGAGCAAGCCAGTAAGCAGCCTTCCACAATTTTCTGAATGCCATTTCCTCCTTTCAGGTTCCTACCCCTGAGAACTTACCCTGGCTCCCTTCCCTGAGGGACTCTGGTGGCAAGGATAGGACAAACTAACCCTTTCCTTCCCCAAACGGCTTTTGGTCATAGTATTTATCATCACAGCAACAAAAGTACCTAGAACATGCAAAAAAGGTAACAAAATTTCCTTAAGAAATAAATGTGAAGAGCAATACAGGGGGGATCTCTATATCAGACTTCAAACTATACTACAGGGCTATAGTCATAAAAACAGCCTGGCACTGGTACAAAAACAGACCTGTTGACCAATGGAACAAAACTGAAGATCCAAACTTGAGCACATATAATTTTAGCCACTTCATATTTGACAAGGGGGCCAAGAAGACACAANTTGGTTTTGTTTTTTGGTCTTTTCGAGACAGGGTCTCCCTGTAGTCCCAGCTGTCCTGGAACTTACTCTGTAGACCAGGCTGGCCTTGAACTCACAAAGATCCGCCTGCCTCTGCCTCCCAAGTGCTAGGATTAAAGGTGTGCGCCACCACGCCCGGCTATTGGTTTTGTTTTTTGGTCTTTTCGAGACAGGGTCTCCCTGTAGTCCCAGCTGTCCTGGAACTTACTCTGTAGACCAGGCTGGCCTTGAACTCACAAAGATCCGCCTGCCTCTGCCTCCCAAGTGCTAGGATTAAAGGTGTGCGCCACCACGCCCGGCTATTGGTTTTGTTTTTTGGTCTTTTCGAGACAGGGTCTCCCTGTAGTCCCAGCTGTCCTGGAACTTACTCTGTAGACCAGGCTGGCCTTGAACTCACAAAGATCCGCCTGCCTCTGCCTCCCAAGTGCTAGGATTAAAGGTGTGCGCCACCACGCCCGGCTATTGGTTTTGTTTTTTGGTCTTTTCGAGACAGGGTCTCCCTGTAGTCCCAGCTGTCCTGGAACTTACTCTGTAGACCAGGCTGGCCTTGAACTCACAAAGATCCGCCTGCCTCTGCCTCCCAAGTGCTAGGATTAAAGGTGTGCGCCACCACGCCCGGCTATTGGTTTTGTTTTTTGGTCTTTTCGAGACAGGGTCTCCCTGTAGTCCCAGCTGTCCTGGAACTTACTCTGTAGACCAGGCTGGCCTTGAACTCACAAAGATCCGCCTGCCTCTGCCTCCCAAGTGCTAGGATTAAAGGTGTGCGCCACCACGCCCGGCTATTGGTTTTGTTTTTTGGTCTTTTCGAGACAGGGTCTCCCTGTAGTCCCAGCTGTCCTGGAACTTACTCTGTAGACCAGGCTGGCCTTGAACTCACAAAGATCCGCCTGCCTCTGCCTCCCAAGTGCTAGGATTAAAGGTGTGCGCCACCACGCCCGGCTATTGGTTTTGTTTTTTGGTCTTTTCGAGACAGGGTCTCCCTGTAGTCCCAGCTGTCCTGGAACTTACTCTGTAGACCAGGCTGGCCTTGAACTCACAAAGATCCGCCTGCCTCTGCCTCCCAAGTGCTAGGATTAAAGGTGTGCGCCACCACGCCCGGCTATTGGTTTTGTTTTTTGGTCTTTTCGAGACAGGGTCTCCCTGTAGTCCCAGCTGTCCTGGAACTTACTCTGTAGACCAGGCTGGCCTTGAACTCACAAAGATCCGCCTGCCTCTGCCTCCCAAGTGCTAGGATTAAAGGTGTGCGCCACCACGCCCGGCTATTGGTTTTGTTTTTTGGTCTTTTCGAGACAGGGTCTCCCTGTAGTCCCAGCTGTCCTGGAACTTACTCTGTAGACCAGGCTGGCCTTGAACTCACAAAGATCCGCCTGCCTCTGCCTCCCAAGTGCTAGGATTAAAGGTGTGCGCCACCACGCCCGGCTATTGGTTTTGTTTTTTGGTCTTTTCGAGACAGGGTCTCCCTGTAGTCCCAGCTGTCCTGGAACTTACTCTGTAGACCAGGCTGGCCTTGAACTCACAAAGATCCGCCTGCCTCTGCCTCCCAAGTGCTAGGATTAAAGGTGTGCGCCACCACGCCCGGCTATTGGTTTTGTTTTTTGGTCTTTTCGAGACAGGGTCTCCCTGTAGTCCCAGCTGTCCTGGAACTTACTCTGTAGACCAGGCTGGCCTTGAACTCACAAAGATCCGCCTGCCTCTGCCTCCCAAGTGCTAGGATTAAAGGTGTGCGCCACCACGCCCGGCTATTGGTTTTGTTTTTTGGTCTTTTCGAGACAGGGTCTCCCTGTAGTCCCAGCTGTCCTGGAACTTACTCTGTAGACCAGGCTGGCCTTGAACTCACAAAGATCCGCCTGCCTCTGCCTCCCAAGTGCTAGGATTAAAGGTGTGCGCCACCACGCCCGGCTATTGGTTTTGTTTTTTGGTCTTTTCGAGACAGGGTCTCCCTGTAGCCCCAGCTGTCCTGGAACTTACTCTGTAGACCAGGCTGGCCTTGAACTCACAAAGATTGGCCTGCCTCTGCCTCCCAAGTGCTAGGATTAAAGGTGTGCACCACGGCGCCCGGCATGATTTGCAGTTTATAAAGGAAGTCTCATTCTGTATGGAGGTCCCAGCAAAGGGGGGTACTCTGGTGACATCCAATGCTCTTAGCTCCCTCAAAACAAAGAGAGAAGTTCTGGATCCTCACTGTACTGGAACATCTGCTCTATTCCTCAGATAAGCTGAATTAAAGGCCCTTGATAAGAAATCACTTTTGCTGTAGTAAAAGATCAGTGTAAAGTTATCATAATGTAACCTATGTGGCTGAAATCCATACTAATACTATGAAAAAATAAATAAATAAAAGGAGCCTGTAAGGAATTTATGGTACTTGTTTTCACCCCCTTCTCTCTATCCACTGAAAAACCCAGAACTGGAATAGAGGGTTGAAGAGGACAGAGACTAGGTAGTAAACTCTGATAAGATCTCTTGGAAGCCTCTCCTAGAACCCTCCCCATACCTGGTGGGGCTAGCTGTCACTGCTCCTAAGCCTGGGGCCTGCCTGGCCTATCATCAGACCTGATCATTTCTTCAGTGGAATGTGGCCAAACACCTAGACCACATGGGATTTCTCTTCCCAGCCTCAGGGTAGTTGAGGCCTGGAGATTATAAATTCCTAAGGAATAAATGAACATCATTGTGGTGAGGAATGCCATTGGGCCTGTTGACCAAAGCAGAGGGCTCAGGGTGGTTATGTTTGTAACACTGGACGAGAGCAGCTGAAAATAGTTTGGCCCTCAGCCTGAGAGAGGAGAAAGAAATGAAGGTGACAAATGGAGTTGGATGTAAAGTCTATGATGGTGGATATTTGTCAAAGCTTATAGAATAGAAGTGAGTCCTGATGTGAACTTGGACTGCTAACAATGTGTCCATGAAGGCCCATGGATTGTGACACAGGTACCACAGGGGTGCCTGAAGTTGGGGGCTGAGATCTGTGAGAACTCTCTGGAAACTGAAAGTGATTTCAATTCTTTAGGATATATATCAGTACAAAGAGCTACCACTATTTGGTGCTTTATGGCTTTATGAACAAATTCAACTCTGTCTAAAGTCTAACAAGAAAAGGACTCCCTTAGAATAGATGATACATATCTGGTTAAGACATAAAGCAATCCTTCTATAGTCTGTGAGGCACGGGCCAGGAAGAAAGCCAAGAACTAAAGGGGAATGCTGCGGAAAGAAAACAGGAAGAAGTCAGTGCTAACTAAAAGGACATTAAAAACACACACACAAGCTTTCAAGTGGCCTTTCCAAAACAAAGATGACTTATATGAATTTACTATTGTCTTTTTTCTCATTCACTCTCAAGCTTGGTTGCTAATATTACATGTGATGAAAAAACTTGCCAATAATGAAACAAATAGGAAAGGGGTTTGTGTCTAGTTCTGAAAAAAATCAGTGATTACTATATTGATTTTATGATTAATTTTATAATTTTAGAATTATAAGTTTTATTATAATTCTTTGCTAAGAAATTCTCCAAGAATAAAGGGAAGGTTTCCTTTCCTACACAGTTACTTGCGTGAAGCTTTATAACAGATATAATATCCCGTATTACTTGCGTGAAGCTTTATAACAGATATAATATCCCGTATTACTTGCGTGAAGCTTTATAACAGATATAATATCCCGTATTTCCCTTCTCGTGTGTGTGTGTGTGTGTGTGTGTTTGTGTGTGTGTGTGTGACTGGCGAGTGTATGTGTCTATACGTATGCTTCTATAGACCATAAATTGATGTCAGATATATTTCTCTGGCACTGTGCACTTTACCTTCTGAGACACCATCTCTGACTGAACCTGGAGCTTGCCAGATTGGCTAGTCTACCTGGCCAGCATGCTCCAGGAATTCACTTGTAAACTGATACTCCAACTTTACATGGGTGCTGGGAAACTAAACTCAGGTCAGACCCCCCATTTTCCTTCCTAATCATAATAGCTATGGATGGGTCCCTCAAAGGCCTTGTTCTATTTTACCCTTGCCACTGACAGTCCAATTATATTAAGACATACCAATCTTTATGCTAATTTATGTTAGTATTCAGTATTAAACGCTACCATGTAGAGAATTATTTTACAATAGAGTTCAGTGAACTATCACTGTGCATTGTACAAAAGAAGAAAACAAGTTTCCCTGTTGTATATAACTTCTTCCCAGATTCTCAGGCTAGCAACTAGAGGCCACAGGAGAAAAACCAAGATCCTTTTATTTTTTTTTCCAAGATCCTTTTAAAAAACATTTTTATTTATTATTTTTATTTTATAAGTGTATTGCCTGCTTGTGTGTAAATTCATCCCTGTCATGCAATGCCTGCAGAGGTCAGAAGGCATTGGATACTCTGGAACTGGAGTTTATTGATGGTTATTAGCTGCCATGTGGATGCTGGGAATTGAACCCAGGTCCTCTGTAAGAACACTCAGGGCTCTTAATCACTGAGCCATCTCTCTAGACCCCCAAATCAAAGTCCTTTGACTAGAAGTCTTACCCATTATTCCATGCCGTGTGCCCAGACAGAAAGCCCCTCCCTTCTGATAAAAATAATGTACTAAATAGTGAGGCAACCGCACTCGGGAACTTGACTGAGTTCTGTAATCCAAGGGAAGCAGCCAAGAGCTCAACTTTAGAGCCATTTATGAGCATTCTGGAGATCACAGCAGGACTAGAGGCCCACACCAGTGGTTTGCCAGCTGAGCAAAAGTCCTTCCTCCTGTCATGATTCTGATCCTGTGAATCCTGGGTGATAATCTTACCACTTCTTGTCCAGCTAGGTCCACTCATCTACATTGGGTGAAGGCCCGAATTCATTCTTCACTTCCTAACCAAGCCATTTTAGGCCTTCATAACGCTAAAAGAACACCCTTCAGTTCTAGAGGAGAGTTCACAGTCACGGGCTATCTCACCTCCATGTATCCTAAACTCATTGCTTAAACCATAATTCTGGTGGTTGACTAGTTGTGGCTTTCTGTTTGCCTCACACTCTATTGTGTATGGAAGCATTACTGGTGAGAATTGAGGGGTATGCTCATTTTGTCTCTGCCCCTCATTCTATGTGTAGAGGTTCAACTGTAGATGTGTCTCCTAGGAAAGGGGATTTTTCAGATGTATATGTTCTGCGTCTGACCTGTTGTTGGATTCTGCAGTGACCTCCATCTTTTGCATAGAGTAGCTTTTTTGACAAGAAGCATACGATATGCCTGTCTGTAAATATAAGATTCCATAGTTAATGTTTGATAAGAAATTTAATTTGCCTAGACAGATGACCCTGATAGGCTTCTCTCTAGGCTCTGTGTCCTCTCCAGTCCTGTGCATTTGGCTGAGTTTAAAGAACAGGAGCCCCCAGAGCGTGTATCCCTGGATGGGGCTCCTATATTGAAACTCACTGACCCACAGCTCAGGGATCACTGTAGAAGAGGGAGCGGAAAGATTGTAAGAGCCAGGGTTGGTGCATGAAGACAGAGAGGCAGTGACTTACAACTGACTGTAAGCTTTCACATGTAAACCTGTGGCAGTGTAGGCATCGGACACAGGACCCATGCCAAATGGGACAAGGTCTCAAGAGAAATGGGTCGGGGGGACTAACCCTGGACTGAAAACTATAGGAGATTGAGTACTGTTGGGTGAGAAGAGTATGCCTTACCTAGGATTTCTAGATGTGCTGACTAGACTCCAGTGGATCTATTTTCACAGATGTGTGGGTTTGGGAGCTTGACTGGACAGGGCTTAGTTTGGATATTGTGATGCATGAGTTCTGGTGGAGGGTTGGGACATGGAAGGGACTGGGTTTGACTGGGAACCATTGTATGAGGTATAAAGATGCTCAAAAAATTAATTAAAAAATCATACTTCTGACATCACAGTGAGATAACTGGGAGCTTTTAGTCTAGCAAAGCTCAACTCAAATGCATTCAACTACTGTCTTTTAGTGAGGCACCCTGCCTGGGTCTGTGCTAAACTCCAGAATTCATAAATGAGTTGGAAACCAACAGGCAGAGCAAAGGTATTTCTAGAAGACTGAATGAAGGTTCATTCATTTACTTCCCAGCCTTCCTTCCTTGATTATTGTATCAGCATTCATTCCTCACCACTTGGCACTCTCTTCTACTTCTTCCAAGGCTCAGTATAAAGACAACTGATGTCTTCACTGGTGGACAGAGCCTCTTTCGTACATTCTCTATATCTACATTAAATCTGTCACAACTGTAATCAAATATTTTCATGATTCCTTTTTGTTGGTGTTATGTCTTGTCTATTTTAATGAAAGTGGTGTGAGGATGTAGCTATAGAGCTAGTCCACCATAGTACAGGTAGCTAGAGGAACCAAGGTACCTCCCAGTTGAGGGCTTAGTAAATATTAGTCTGTGGTGACTTCAGATCTCTATCATTTCTGTGTTTTTATCTGATTCCCTAATGGGATTACATGCTTCTCCACTGCCAGTTTTCAACTTCTGCTCAAAGATATACATGTTTTATTTATAGACCAACCAACCAGCAACATTTACAGGGCCACTCTTATTATAATCTGTCATATATGTGTGTGTGTGTGTGTGTGTGTGTGTATGTGTATGTGTGTATACACACATATAATTTTACAAGTAATTTCAGGGGATAGATTATCTCTTTAAAAACACTTTTTGAATTTTATGTCCTAGCTCCTTAGTACAAAAGGTTATGCGAAAATTATCAGTCAAAATGGAGTCACTTGTATCAATCCTAACAGAAATAAAATCAGGAAGTCATAACCAGTTCTAACAGGATTGACTGATAATAACCATAGCAATAGACTGCCAGAACCACAAGCTTGCACAGAAGCCATGTAACCTTACACAAACAAAACTATAAGGACACTTGCCCAGTAACTAACTGTTGAACTTTAGATTGACACTAGTCTTGGTAATAATATGCCCAAGGAAAATTGTTTCACAATACTTGTGTCTCTAAAACTTGCCCCTTGCCTCAACCTTTTTGAACACACTCGCAGTTTACCCGTGACATGTGTATTTCCACTGTCATGCTCTGATAGCCCCAAATGAATATCATTCTTCTTTAAAGAAGCTCTCTGCTGTTTTATTTTTTCAGAGTGACACTGGGCTGCACGCAGCATACTCTGACCCTTCATCAATGCTCAATACTGTTACCTTATTGTGATCGCAAATGCATTTACTCTGTAGATAAATTGCTATATTTGTTTAATAAGCAGTTTCTCCAGTAAATTCAGTAAAAGGAAATAAAAGCCCTTTTGCACCTATTCTGGGCCTGTTCATTTTGGAGGTCCTTTTAAATGCTGCCAAACATGTCATTTTCCTACATTAAGCAAGCTAAGTCCATTTAGGAAAAATATCGACAGCAGCCTCCACCAAAACCACCCAAGGGTAAGTACAAATTCTGCAGGAGGCTCTCCACCCCCACTCTCTTGTGCAATAAGAACTTTAAGATGAAAGACTTCCATAGCAGGAGAAGCAGACTCCTGGCTGCTTCAGCACCATATAAATTGCATTCAACTTTATTTGAAAAGCCCAGGCACTTGAACCTCATGGGATTGTGGTAGTCAGCTTCAGAGGCTGGCCCAGGGAGTGCTGGTGACCTAGGGAGTACTAGTGGCTTCCCACGAGCCTGTCTCAGAGGCCCCATCTGCTCTTTTACCAAGTGCAGGCACCTGCAGCCTTTGCCATGTCAACAGTACCACATAAACATGTTCACTTTTTTGATTCAGGCAGAGAACATGCTTGCTCTGTCTGAGGCTCTGAAACCACCTAAGGTACAAGTTGGGCTGCTGTACACAGAACACCCAGGAGCATGCATGGCGGGGGTGGGGGAGTGGGGGGGTGTGGCAATCCTTCCTTGATTCTAAAAAAAAAAAAAGAAAAAGTGCATTGAAAATGTATGTTAGCAAGACACTCTTCATGAACATGGACAGCTTAAAGCAATGGGTGACTGATCTTCACATGGTAAATGCAAGAGCTTTTGGCCACTAATGAACTCATCAAAAAGTTTACTAAGCAATGCAAGGACAATATGCTCTAAGGTGAATAGCTTGAATTAGGATCAAAAATCTCAAAGAAAGGTATACATGTGGAAAAATAAATTCAATGAGTTCCAATAAATGGTTTGTTGGGAACTCTCAACATTTTTCAAAAGAACTTGACAGCTCTTATTGTAATAAGACACAGTGAAGAGGAAATGGCTTAAAAGATGTCATCAATCTTTTATTTAACTGAGCACTGCCCTTCATTTTGAAGGAAATGATACAATTTCAAATCGGAACTTCCTTCTCAAGAAGTGGTAAAAGAACATAACTGATTTAACATACAACTGCCAACAAAAATAATGTTCATATAGTTCACCAGGAGATAAAATGCAAATGGAGTTTATCCTGTTGGTAATTCTCCATGGGTCACAAATTTATAGACAACAACAAAACAACAAAAAGTTGAATAAATCAATCAAGTTCATAGGTATCCTGATTCTTAAAACTCACAAATAAAATCAAACTTTCTAAACAAATCCATTAAATGACCATGATCACACTGAATTTTATTTAATTTGAAAATAAAACTGGTTAGACAAGCACATAATATCAAGAGTCTTCATTCAACACAGTGAATCCTATTTTAGGGAAAAAAAATAGAAAACAAGTAGTCCTTAATTTTTCTTAGCTTTCCATAGCATATGTCATATAAAATTAAAGTTTTGTTCCCAAAAAATATGTTTTCATGTGGTTATGTTCTTGTCTGATGGTGCCACAGGCCCAGAGGCACCAGAGCTTTGAGAAGCTTAACCACGGAACCATTTCTCATAAAAACTAAAAATTTTCTTCAAGATCTGGAATAAAGTCTTCTTGCTAGATATTTTAGTGCTACAAAGTCATTTTAAATTAAATGTGGAATAAAAGCTACAAAAAGTATGAGTTCTTCCAATACAAAAACTTGTATAGCTGAACTTGTAGGTTCCATTGACATACATAAGCAGTCTCAATAAAATATTTGCTCGGATAAGAAAATAGAATTCGTCTGTTTCATTTAGTGTTTGTTCCAGTGGTGTGCTGCTTACCCATCCCAGAGCTTCGAAAGAGTGCTGGACTCAAGATTTCTTTCCTTCAAAGACCATCCGTAATTCACAGTACAAAATAGTTCTAAGTTTTAGTCCTAAGGAGAAACAAAAATTATTAAACATACTTTTTCCCCCTAAAGTGCTAGATATAGCCAATGTTGGGCCATAAAAAAACAACAGAAACAAAAACCTTCCCCACAACACTAGTGAGTTGAAATGGTGCTCTTTCTTGAGCTCTGAAAGCTGGGTGCTGCTTTACTTTAGTTCAGACTTTCCAGTAGGGTATCTGTTCCTAAGTATTATGTATTTAGCATCTCTGGTCCCTACAGAACTGCTGGCACCCCTGTCACCTGGAACAGATCTTGTCCAAACTCTAGTTTATTTTCAAGTTTTATTGTCAAAAACCTCTTCTCATGCTCCTTTGCAGTGGATTTTATGATTTTTCCCTTCCAGGTTTGACTTTCATGAGCATTCCATTTGTTAACACACGTATGTACTATTCTCTGGTCATACAGAGAATAGTACATACGTATATGTACTATTCTCTGGTCATACAGAGAATAGTACATACGTATGTATGTATTATTTCTTTGGGGTGAGGAAGGAGATAGGGAGAGGAAAGCAGGAAAAAAGAGTTTGCTCTCCCCAGCTACCAGAGATTGACACTCGAATCCTCCTCCTACTGTCTGCGAGTGGGCATCCAATGTCAACACCCCAAATATGTTAGATACAGCGGGTTCTCCTAAATGCTATTGCCCATGTTTACCTTGCTCTGCTTTTCTATGAACAGAAGCAGACAGCTACGCCCCCATGAAACATGGACTTCTACATTTACAACTGGAAACGGACTCTCTGAAGGCCCAGTCCAAGGTAATGGGCAGCTTCTCTTTAACATTCAAAGGGACCTGTGTTGATGGTCGCTGTGAAAATAAGGGATGCATCTAATCCCATGCCTTTATGATGAAAAAATTCACTACTTTATAATATACTGAGGTATATCATAAAGATCCAGGCTTTTAAAAATTATGGTCTCACACAGGGCATAGTGGTACATGCCTTTAATTCCAGTTCTCAGGAGGCAGAGGCAGGTAGATCTCTGGGAGATGGAGGCCAGCCTTATCTACAGAGCAAGTTCCAGGCCAGATGGGGATGTGTGTGTGTGTGTGTGTGTGTGTGTGTGTGTGTGTGTGTGTTTGTGTGTCCAGTTTTATATCTAAAAAAAGTGCCACTTAAAGAGCTGCAGGCAAGAAGCCCAATGAAGACCAGGGCTGTAGAAACCCTCAAGCAAGATTCTGTTCCATTGGCTACGAAACTAGGTCACAAAGCGATTTGTCTGGTGTAGTTTATAATGTCTCCTGAGGGGGAGGGGAGGATGGCAATGGCCTTCAAACTTGATTCAGCTTTTGAGAGGAGTACCGTACCGATAGGCAGTAGATAAGCACTCAACAGCCCATCCATGGGAGTCCAAGGGGCAGGCTGCAACATTTTTAAAATCCTGCTAAAATATATGGTACTTGATGGAGCCCCAGACCCAAGAGTTATTTGTTCAGTCTGCCACTAACACATCACACCATCACCAACCTATGTTTTGGGACTGTCAGTCAATTCTGTGATGACTATACTGTATTACATGAGACTCATGTCAATCCTCTTAATGGAGAGGGCACTGAAGGGGTGTTCTCCAAGCAGCAAAGTATTACATGAGACTCATGTCAATCCTCTTAATGGAGAGGGCACTGAAGGGGTGTTCTCCAAGCAGCAAACAGGAGAACAAAACTTTGGATGCAAACCATATGAAATCTGATTTACCACCAGCAGAACAGAAACCATGGTGGGGAAGCTGGATGGACCAGGGAGAGAAGACAAAAAGCAAACAGAATCCTACCATCTAAGCTTTGCTTTTACAGGGTTACTATCACTATTCAGCAAGGGGATGGGGAGAGATGAAGTAATTTCTTGCCAGGGCAACACTGGCTGATTCTCTAGAGGGCAGTTCATGGGATGGCAAAGCCAACCCCATCTGTGACCTGCAGATGAACACAGACAAGCAGGTTTAATTAGATCACAGACACAAAGGGCTGGCTATTCCTTCCTTTGATAAACAAATACCACAGTTCTACGCGCCTGCTACGGCGGGCAGGAAACAAAGGCAGCACAACAGCACCTTAATTGAATCCTTTCTCTGGCTTGGCCCTTGACAAGGATCTACTTGTAAACTGGAAAGGGGAGGCAGAACTCAGGACTCAGCTAAGAGGGATAACTTGGGCATGGGGACTGTCTGTGGGCCCAAGTTTGCTCAACCATTTGTTACACTTTATTTATACAGGGCTGCTTGGTTTCGGTCTGCTGCTCCCAGACCTTGCTGGAGGTTTCACCAGCTCCAGCCCCAGAAATCCCATAAAACAAATCACTCCAGTCTCTAGGATCTGGAGCACAGCTCAGCGGGGGAGGCAGATAAGCAGTTCTTCCCGCTGACCCGCGGGGGCGCCTCCCCAATCCTCTCAGGGCTTTGTACCTAGCATTCTCCAAGCTGCAAGGAGGGGGTGGGGCTAGTGGAGCGGAGGCGTGCGGAGCATAGGTGCTCTGAACTTTTCTCCAAGCCTGCATGCACATGACCCGTCCAATTTGAACGCATATCTGTTAGGATCTAAGTGCCAGGCAAGTCACACTTTAACCCACCGCAGAAAGAAAGAGGAACTCAAGAAAAATGCCCGATCCCGCCACGCCACCCTCCAGCCAAAATGCTCCTACCTGCACCCTCCGTCCCCTTCCTCCTCCCCCGTCCACAGCAGCCGCGCATTTCACCAACTCTCCGTTTTCCAAGGGCCCAGGAATGCCAAAGTGGGGCCCTAAATGGAGGAGGGAGGTAGGGAGGGAGAGGAGGGAGGGGGCCGCGGCCGCTTGCAAACTGCTCCCTTCCACAGCTCTGAGCCCAGATCGCGCCTAGTGCACCACCGCCTCTCCATCCTCTTCCTCCGAGCCGGGCGCAGGGGGGCGCCGGGGAGAAGGCGTAGTCCGAGCTGCATCGCAGTCGCCCTCGTCCGGCTCAGCAGGGTGCAGGTGCGTGGCGAGCTCCTGCAGCACGGCCGCGCGTCCAATTTGGTCGTTGCGCCGCTTCTCCATAATCAAATCCTCCAGGCTCTGGAACTCGAGCGTGTGGCTGCGCTGGGCCGACAGCTGAATCTGCAAGCGGTAGGGCTGCTTGCCGATGCGCAGCTCGCCGCCGATCTTGAACTCGCGCTTGCCATAGCGGCACCAGGCGGCAAAGCTCTCCGAATTGCGCCAGCTGAGCTCGCGCTCCTTGGCGCCCACGTGCGCCAGCGCGTTGCGCACCACGGCGCTAGGGCTCAGAGGCTTGTAGCGGTACAGATCATTGACCACGCGGCCTCGGCGGCCCTGGCTCGCGTCGGTGAGGAAGCTGTTGCTCACCTCCAGCCGGTGCAGGTGCACCACCTGGAAATTGCCCACATACACCGCCCAGTGCGGGTACTGCGCCTGCGACACGAACTCCACCAGGTCGCCCGGACTGCACTTGTTGAGCAGGTTCTCCGGGGTGTAGGTGCTCAGCGCCGCCGAGCCCGGCGCGAAGCTTTTCTGGTAGATGCACTCGTCGCGGTAGAACACCGAGCACTCTACTTCGTGCTGCCGCGGGTCGTAGGGCTGTGGCGGGGGCAGGGGTGGCCCGTCCCCCGAGTCTGGGAACCCGCCACCATCAGGCCCCTGGGGCGGTGGCTGCTGTTCCGCGTCCTCGTCGTCATTGGAGAAAATATAAGAGACTCCAATGCGGGGCCCATCGTCCCGGTCCACGCCGGTTGGGTCGGCCGTGGGAACTTCCTTGTAACTTAGGTGGGTCAGTTTCTCCACCTGATTGCCCATTCCGCTGTGGACGCTCGCTTACAGCACCGCGAGAGGAGAAAGCGAAAGCGCCGGCAGGGGCATTGGCTCCGGTGCCCGGACAGGGGCTAAAGCCACCTGTTGGAAGAGAAGGCAAGGAAGCTGTGTTTGCAGGAGATTCTCCAGAAAACGTTTTGTTCTAAGAACGGGTGGGGGCCGAGATCCTGGAACCATTTGGGGCGGGGGGTGCTCTCGGTGACGAGCCCTCCTCGTGTTTCTCCACCTCTAGGGTCACTATCACAGAAGAAGAAGCAACTCCAGCTCTCCCTGCCCCCAGCCATCACCTGGTTCAGGCCAAAGCCCGTTGCATCAGCAGCTCTACAGCTTCCGCCCGCGCCCTACCTGCCAAGCCTGGGCAGGAGGGGGGAAGGAAACAGAAACTTTACTCCAATTCCCCCCTCTTTCCGAACTTCCCTCCCACTCCGGGTCCCAACCAGCCCCTAGGTGCCCCTCAAAGCCGGCGTCCCTCCCGGAGCGCGCTAGGCTCCCGCGGCGCGGCCCGGCAGGTGAGCCGTCCCACCTGGATCACCTGCGGCGCTTCCCGCCGCGGCTCCCGGCCCCTCCCCCGCGCACGCCCAGGGGTTCGGGTAACCTGCGCCAACTCACCGGCTGAAAGATGGAGGCCCTGGGGACTGGGAGGGGCCCCCGCCGCACCCCGAGACTTCTAGGGCGAGTTGGCGGGTGTGGGCGCCGCGGTCCCTCCTCTCCCAGCGCGGGTGGCAGCGAAGCTGGGCAGGGGGCGAGGATGCATGTCTCTCCCCCACCCCCGCGGCTGCGTCGGGCTCCAAGACTTGAAGAGCCGGGGCAATGGCTGTCCACACCGCGCCCCCTCTCTCCAGCGGGCGCTGCTGCCCGCCCCCTCCTGCAGATCTCCGGGGAGGTGGGACGCGAGCTGGGGAGGAGACCCGGCAGCTTCGCTTCCTGGCGGTTGCAGCTCCCGCTCGGGCCGGGAGAGCAACAAGCGCTGGAGCGGGAGGAACCGGATTGTAGATCCGGCTCCGGGCTCCCGGGCGGGAGCGCAGCCCGTGGCATTTAAAGAGACAGGCGCTGCCTCCCTCCCGGAGCTGGGCTTTCCCGCAAGGCGCCGAGCCGCGGGGGAGCTCCGCCCCGGCCCCGCCCACGCAGGCCTGGCTGTCCCGCCCTGGCCACGCCCCCTCCGTGGCAGGTTTAAATCCCGCTGGTAAATAATCTACCCGCCGCAGGAGCAGGCACCCTGCAACCTCCGGTCCCAAGTCCGCTTGGTTTGTGGTTTTCCTAGGTGGGGAAGTTAGAAGGCGAACGCCGCCTACCAGTCAAGAGATCCAGATGCGAGAGACAAGAAGAATTTGGTGTTTCTTCCTGGTGGTCTTCCATTTCTTCTTGGAGCAGCCTGAGGAAGAGGAGCACCATGAAAGACTGACTCTTCTTGCCAAATGTTTCACGACCTGAGGTCGCAGGGCAAGGATTCTATTCCACAATAACTCGAGAAGTGCGTCAGCTGAGAAGTGATTCCAGAACAATTAGTATGAAATTTGGAGTATAGTGGAATTTTTTTTTTTTTCAGAAAGAAGAAACAGGATGAAGATTTAAGTTATTGGCTGGTGGTGAATATTAAGTGTCCCTCAAAGTGAGTCCAGAATTAATTTCACAATCCTCTTTATTCCCAGGGGTTTTTGTCTAGTAGGGAAAGCATGCAGAAATGGAGGAGAGATGTAGGAATTACCTAATTGTCCTTAAATTAGAAACAAATTAGCAGAGGCCCCGGGTGAATGTATTTCCTTCCTCCTGACTAAAAGAGGGAAGTGACGATGCACCGCTGCTTATTAACCTCTCCACCAGAGGACACTTTCCCCTAGTGTCAGTTCTTGTACCTCTGATATATGCTACTAAAGTGATTTTTGCCTTTAAAAAAAATTAATGGGTTAGAATGGATGGTGCAGAGTCATTAGTTTCATCCACAATGGGAGGCTCAGGAACCACCCAAACCAATGACGAGTGGGCTAAGAACACACTCCAGAACCATATCCCATTTTCCATTAGTTTCTTTGAACTAAAATTTTCCAGGTAACACTATATCTATTCATTGCGTGACTGCCAACCAGTGGAAACAGGAATATAGTAACACTGCTATGATCCTTTTTTAGTTTTAGGAGGGGGAGGGAGGATCGATCTACTTATGTACCTTTAAGCCAGAATCACTATGTCAGGGCTGTGATGCAAGTTTCATAGTATAAACTAGACCAAAAAGAGATGCCGCAGGCACATGTGGCTGGGTGAGTGACCCCTGAACCTTTGCATATATGCTCTGGGGACTACTGTTACTTACTTCAGGGGAGCACAGATAAAGATTCTTCTATAGAGGATTACACTTGGAACATGCCCAGTCATGCTATCTGTCAAATGGAGAAAACTACTGTCAGATCCTGTGGGATTCTTGTCTCCTGCATGACACTGGGTGGGTTGGCTGGAAATGGGAGACTCTGTGGATGGACATGGTGTGTGACAGACCAGACCGCTGCTGGCACTCTGGGTCAAAGTTCTAATGGGCGAGAAAGCTAGGAATCATTGTCTCTGTTTCCTGTTGTCTTATGAGATCCATCCAGGTGCAGGGTTGTGGCTCATTTATTCAACTGGGCAGCTATAAAGTCTCAGAGAAAACAGACCTTGCCTGCATCATCTTATATGGGAATGCCTAGCATCTTGTAATGCAGATAATGAATGAATGCTTAGGAAATGGTGGAAAAGAAACCTTGGCCATAGATCAAAAATTACTTTCTAAGGGCTGAGATGTAATTCTGGTAGCTGCCATGTGGGTGCTGGGAACCAAACCCAGGTCCTGTGTAAGAGCAGCCAGTGATCTTAACTGGTGAGCCATCTCTCCAGCCTCTGAGATGCAGGTCTGTAGCAGAGTGCTTGGCCAGCACCATAAAATAATAATTAGTAATAATATAAATAATTATAATAATAAAATCATTTCCTGTCTTTATGAGGCAGTGAGCAATTAAGTCGTTCCTTTTGGTAACCAGCCTCTAGTAGAGATTCTTTTGTATTTCGTTTGGGTTAATAACAACAACAAACCCAAACAAAATACAAAAGAATCTATACTACAGACTGGTTACCAAAAGGAACGATTTATTTGCTCACTGCCTCATAAAGACAGGAAACGATTTTATTATTATAATTATATTTATAGCCCTATCCAACCGATAACTCAGTATTCAGACCAGGCTGGCCTCAATCTCATGGAGACCTACCTCCCTCTGCCTCCTGAGTTCTGGGATTAAGGGCATGTGCCACCATGCCCAGCTTAGATTCTTTTATTACTGAGTCCCTAGGGCTTATTAACGAACATCTAGGAATCACCCTCCATCTGGTTACCTAGAACACTTGGGTGGGGGTTACAAAATGGCTCCAAAATAAGCTTTGTTCACCTTAAATAATTATTTAATAAAAACTCAGATTTTTTAGATTTATTGGAAAAATCAAAAGCTATAGACCCCTCAGGTGCGTCTCTTAGAATGGCAAGCAACACAGAGGCAGAGCTCAGGGGCAGATGCCTCTACTAGCCATACATTCACCTCTCCTACCTCTGAGGCTTACCTGTCCCCAGGAATCTCCCTATTGACTACCTTTACCATATGATATATATGTACGCTGCACGTCTTACCACTTGTTTATGGGTAATTCGGCTTGTGATTTATATGCTATATGGCAATATTTTCTGATTCAGAATATTCACTACAGATTTATTTATGGTACAGAGGATGAGCCTAGGCCCTTCCCTGAACATGAGTAAATAAGATTACTTGAGAGATAGCAGGACTGTGAAGTGAATAGAAGGGTACAGATTGAATAGCTGAAGGAAAGAGATGGGAAGTGGCCTGCTTTACACAAGATGGTGAAGGAAGGCGCCTAGGAGCTGGAACTTGAAAGATGAGGATTGACATTGGTGTCCTCTCTAGAAAGAAGACTAGGAGCAAAAGGCAGAGCCGGGATGGAGTTGGGGGTGCTTGGAGCAGAGTGAAAAACATGGTGGGGGCTGGAAAGATGGCTCGGCAGTTGAGAGCAGTGGGTACTCTTACAGAGGACCTGGGTTCAATTTTCATTACCCACATGGTGGCTAACAACCATTTGTAACTCCAGTTCCAGGGGATCTGACACCCTCTTCTGACCTCTGTGGGCAGTGTACCACACCAGTGCACTTATATACATGCAGGCAATATACTCTGACACATAAAATAAAAATAATAAATAAAATATTTTTTAAAAAAACATGACCGAGATAGAGCACACTGCAGAGAGGTCATGCTGGGAGTGTGGGTGGAGGGAGCTAGGCCTAGGAGTCAGCCTGTCACAGTGACAGGTGAAGTGGACTGTAGAACAAGAAGGGTAGCGCTGTGGAGGGTTTGGATGTGGAATGAGACAAAATCTAGTGACCCAAGAATGTGGTCAGTGAAGACACCTCCTCAGTGGTTGCTGTTGGAGAAAGAAATGTTACTTATATTTGGATGTTCTACTATTCTGTAGCTTTGCCATTGACAGTGACCCAAATTCCACATTCCATATACCCTTTCCTCTGAGGAGCTCAGTAAAACAAGCCATGCTGAATTCCACTAGGTCACCACAGTGTTCCTGTCCGACCCAGTGAGGATGAATTGAGAACTGACCTTTCTACCCCAGGAGGCCTCTGACGCTGCAGGTGTGGTGATCCCCTGGGTTGAATGGCCTGGCTCTCTCCAAGGATGTAGACAACAGGATCAAGCAGATCACAGAACTATGCAGTTAGGCAATCTGGAATTCCACCTGTCCCCTGGCTGGGTCCCAGGCTCACAGGCAGTAGCGTTTGCTGAAAACCAGGTTCCTCCCTGCAACCTGTATCACAAAGCCCCTCGTCTGCTCTGCACCTGTTCTTGCTGCGATTTGGCGACCATCTGAGGTGGGCAGCAGCAGTGGGAAGCTCATGAACTTGCCGTTCCTTGTCATGCCAAGGGCATGATCCTGACACTGGTTTTCCTACATGCTGGGCTTCATTCCTTGCCCTCTCAGGTGATTCTGCCTCACTGTAGATCCTCAGGTAGGACTTTGTGTGGAAATACTGTGTAACCTGAAGGCCATATGCATGCCAGGCACTCTTCACACCCTATGTAAGGGCCAGATGACTACACTGTGTGGGGAATGAAAGGAAAGCCACTTGCTATGGGCCTCACTGCATTAAGTCTCCACACAGTCCTGACATTTGTGTCTCCCTAGCAAGTATTATCCAAAGTCCAAAGGAACCATGAGTCCTACCCATTATCAAGAAAGAGGCCAGATTCAGGTATGAGCCTGGTTGCTTCTAAATCTCATTTTCACACTAAATTGAGCACTATGTGGATGGAGTCCCTAGCTGTGTGTGTATTTGCTTGGCCAGAACCCAGCAGATCCAAGTGAGCAGGTTGTCTTGGTTTGCCAGGTTTATAGCTCTGAAAGCTTTTGACTTAGGTAAATGGTTATCCTAGCTGGCTGCCTTCCTGTCCTAGGTGTTACCCTCCCTAAGCCATGAGCTGGGCATGACAAAGGAAGGAGAATCAGATCTTTAGAGGAGCTCTTGCTTTCAACAGAGCCTAAGTTGGTCAGAGATTGAGCCATCCTTTGGAAGCGAAGACACTGAATGGCACAGCTTGCCTTCAGTCTGCATTCTGGATTGTTTGTTTGTTAAATCCAGCTCCCTAGAATAAGTGAGAGCTACTGGACCTGGCTCCTTCCAGAGGTACTGGCCTATACCTGCTTTCCTTCACCTTCCCAGCCTGCCTGCCTTTAGCTATAAAATCAGTGAGAGAGCATTACACATTAACCCAACCTGTAGATTAAGGAGAGGTTCATGGAAGCTGCCTGTTGACGTACTTTTCTTTGGTTTCTGTTTTGTTTTTTCTCGGATCACCAGAGCAGACACTCTCCAGGAGGCTGGGCTAGAAAGAGGAAGACTCTCTCTAGTCTGCCTGGCAGGGATGAGGAAGAGGGCCCTTGAGAAGGCACCTGGAGCTGCGCCTGAAGGCTGTGACCTCAAGCCATTCCCTCCCTGTCCATGCATCGCTCGGCTGGTGCCCTGCGGTAAGGCTGTGTCTGAGAGAGCTGGTCATCCACTCCTGGGAGGGAGTATGGACTGGAAGACACTGAGCCCCTCCCTCCTCCGGCAGCCCCACTGCTTCAGGGGCCTGGAGATGATGTTGCTCCAAAGTTTGATTTGTGCTCAAGAGTCTGAGCTGGTAGCTGGGCTCCTGCAGGAAGCTCATGAAAGATGCATTTCACCAGGCAGTTCCAGGGGAGAGACTGGCTTAAATTACAGCTCTACAAATCCAAATATTGGCATATCTGCAAATCCAAATGGGGGATTTAAAAAAAATCTAAATTCCAAGAATCTTATTCTGCTTTTCTTATGTGAGAAAGGGAGGGGGAGCTATCCTCAGAGCCACGGCTGTCATCGGCAGAGCACACCCATCCTTTCCTCCTTTTCTTTTCCTGGGTGTTCTTCATGCTTCCAGATAGAGGAGAACTATGAGAGGAGAGGAAGAGAACATGTGTTCAGTGTGACATTCCACAGGACAGGTGCACAGGAAGCCTCAGCAGTCTCCAGTGGATTCAAAGCACAACAGGCCCAGAGATCTTGCATGACTGTGAACAAAGCCAGGTAAATCTTCTGTTAAAACCCATCCACATCCCATCTGCCTTGTAGGGGGGCCAGGGTTCCTACGGTGGTCTCCATGGACCTTGGCCTCCCTGCCTCCCCTTCACCTCTCTGACAGCCCTGAGCTCACTCGCACCTCCAAACCTTTGCTATTCCAGCTCCTCCTTCGAGACAGGACTTCTGCTCTCTCAGAACTGGTTTCCTCTTCCTTGGGCCTGGAGTATTTCCTCCTACCTATCTTGGGATCATCCTTTCCAAATTCACCAAGGTGAAGTGTCTTGCTAAACCTTCCCTAACAATTATCTTTAGACTCCGAATGGTCTTCTCTTACACATTTATACCTTGCACTGACTTAGTCATGGTTTGTCTCCAAGGACTCGTGTGGGTAGCTTGGTCATCAGTATGAGTACTGAAGTATAAGCATCTTTGATAGGTAAGGCCCACTGAGGTGGTTACATCACTGATGGTACTTCTTTTTTTTTTTTTGTATTTTGGAGACAGGGTCTCCGTGTAGCCCCAGCTGTCCTGGAAGTCACTCTGTAGACCAGGCTGGCCTTGAACTCACAGAGATCCACCTGCTTCAGTGCTAGGATTAAAGGCATGCACTATCACACCCTGTGATGGCACTTCTAATGGAAGAGATTAAGATAATTCTGTGTTCCTGGTTAGTTCCCAAGTGAGTGAGTTGTCAGAGAGCAAGCCTAAACTTAAGTTTCCTGTCTGGCTTCCTGTCTCACCACATGCTCTCTGGTAGCTGCTCCAGCTGTTCTGATGTCATCTACCATGACGTATGAGCCAAGAATAAGCTTGTACCATGGTCTTGAACCTCTAAACCTCTGTTAAATAAAGCTGCTTTTTAAAAAATTTTTGTTTCTTATGTGTATGAATGTACTTACTCTCTGCATGTAGGTTTGTGCACCCATGTCATGCAGTGCCGCAGAGGTCAGAAGAGGGTGTTGGATTCCCCTGGAACTGGAGTCAAAGACGGTTCTCAGCCACCATGTGGTGGATCGAACCCGGGTCCTCTGCAAGAGCAATCAGCACTCTTAACCGCTAGGCCATCTCTCCAGCCCGTAAAGCTGCTTTCTGTATAAGTACTCAGCCTCAGGTATTTTGTGACAGCCAGGGACATGAACTGTTATACCTCCTTTCTGTTTATTATTTAACCTATTTACTTATGTATTCCCTTTTGAAGGAAAATCAGCCTGACAAATGACTGAACGGATTGACTGTCTACCCAACCTGCTTCCCCACTTCAGGAGAGAGATACATCTATCTCAGAACACAGGGCCTGTGGCCTAGACATCAGGTTCCTTATTAAAAGACCAGAGGTTCCTTATCAACCTCCTTGCAGAAGATATCTGGTTTCCCTATCAAAACTCCCCGCTGTCTCCTTTCCAGCTCCCATGCCTTCTGGGACTCTGGGAAGGCACAACCTCCTTTCTGGGATTTTCTGGGCCAACCTATAAATCCCAGCCTTCTCCCAACTCCAATGCCCAACTTCCATTCTTGTTGGAACGCTGAGTGCCCTGTCATAGCTAATAAAGCTATTTGCATCTATTGAAGTCGGTTTCTACTTCTACTTCTTAATTATATCACCTTCTCATGAATTTTAACACCTCTTACTACTTAATCATACAACTTAATAATTTACTTCTGTTTGTCATATCCCACATAAGCTCTGTAAATTCAAAGGTCTTTGTTTTGTTCACTGGGGAATCACCACTCCTAGAACAGTGCTCAGGATATGCTAGCCTCAGTATATTATAGTGAAGTGAATAACTGAAGGTGTCATTATGGGCTGTCTATACACATCTTCATAGCAGTCTTCACAATACGAGTTTCTTTCAGTTTACAGAGGGGTTTTCACTTCTACAGTTTAGTAAATACCTATAATGTGACTGGCACAAAAGTCTAGACCATTTAGCTTCCAATGGGTCACTGAATTGGGCCAAAATGCACGAAAAAAATACAGCCCTGTCTTGTCCTGCAGCCTCCACCAATCAGACCTGGCTGCTGGGTGTCCGGATTGAAATGGATCCTAGATACAAAATGCTTGATAAACTCCAAGACCCAGTAGGCCAAATAAATAAAATAAATAAATAAATAAATGCATAAATAAATAATAAATACTTATCTTTTTATATTTACTACGTGCTGAAAAGGTGATCATTGGGTGTTAGGTTACATGGAATGTAAAATTAAAATCAGTATCACCTGCTTTATGTTTAGCTTTTTTAAAGTGTGGCAACTATGACAATGTAAGTCCCACATGTGGCAGCTGCATGGGGCCCCATGTCTGTTGGACCACAGTCCTCCTGCTGTTTCCAGGTACGCTGTCTGTCTTCAGTATGTTGCTTCTTGAGAAAATTACAGTGTGTCTTTCCTATAAGAACAGAGAGACAGAATATGAACCAGTCCCACAGGTACTGAGATACCCGCCTTAGCCAGGCGGGGTTATTATGAAAACATTTGGTAAGAGAGAAGATGGCTGACAGACACAGAAATCCTCCGTGTCCCCCAGCTCTGTGCACTGGAAAGCTAAGGCGGGGTGCCAGCATGGCAGGGTTCGGGCGAGGGCCGTCTTCTAAGCTGTAGACTGCCATCTTTTAGTTGTGCTTCCTGTGACAGAAAGAAGGCAAGACAACTCTTTGGAGTCTCTTTTTAAAAGTATTTTATTTGTGGCGGCTGGAATGTAAGAGCACTGACTGCTCTTGTAGAGGACTAAGGTTTGAGTCTCAGCATCTATATTGCAGCTAACAACCAGCTGTAACTCCAGTTCCAGGGAATCTGTCATCCTCTTTGGACCTCCTTGAACACTGTATGACATGCCATGCATGCACCCACCTACATGCAAGTAATACACTCAAACATTAAATAAAAAGAATATATAAAATATTTAAAAATATATTTTTATTTATTACTTTTACTTTTTTGTGTATGAGCACATTTCCTCCATGTATATTAGTGCACCTGTGTCATCTAATGCCCTCAGAAGTCAGAAGAAGGCATTAGATCCCCTGGAACTGGAGTTTCAGATGGTTTTTAGGCACAATGTAGGTGCTATGAACAGAACCCAAATCCTCTGCAAGAGCAGCCAGTGCTCTTAATTGTTGAGCCATTTCTCCAGCCCCCACTTCCATATCCAAGGACTCTACTCTCCTAGCCTAGCCTAACCACTTCCCAAAGATTTCACCTAGCCAGCTGGGGATACAGAAAGAACTGACTTAAAAAAAAAAAAAAAAAAAAAAAAAAGAATGGTTATCTCTCCAAACACACAGTCTACTTTGGTAAGAAGCAGAGGCTGGAAGTGGCTTTCAGGGTCTTTAGCACCTTCTGAGTACAATAGCTCTCTGTAGAACCCCTAGAGGTGAATGTGTAAAATAATTCCCAGAGGAATGTGGTTAAATGAAGCTGACCTTCACTCCTTCACTGTAGGTGCTTGGCATTAACTATTGACCATGTGACTACATTGCTTTCTTTGTGGTGCTTGGCTTCCATAGGGAAACTGCAAATGGATCTGATCCCCTCCCTCCCTCCCTTTTTCTCCCTTCCTTTCCTACCTCCCTCCCTCCCTCTCTCCCTTTCTCCCTCCCTCCCTTTCTCTTTCTCTCTCTCCTCCTTCCTTTCCTTCTTCCCTCCCTCCCTTTCTCCCTTCCTCTCTCCCTTCCTCCTTTCCTTCCTTCCTCTCCCTCTCTCCCTTCCTCCCTCTCTCCTTCCCTTTCTCTCTCTCTTCCTTCCTTTCCTTCTTCCCTCCCTCCCTTTCTCCCTTCCTCCTTTCCTTCCTCTCCCTCTCTCTCTCCCTCCCTCCCTTTCTCTTTCCCTCTCTCTTCCTTCCCTTCCTCCCTCCCTCCCTTTTTCTTTCTCTGTCTCTTCCTTCCTTTCCTTCCTTCCTCCTTCCCTTCCTCCTTTCCTTCCTTCCTCTCTGGCTCCTCCCTTCCACTTGGTTTTCTGCTTGAGGCAAGCTCACAGTTGCCCCCAGCCTTGGCCCAGTTGTTTTCAGGACCTGAAATACTCTGAGGCCTACACATCCCCAAGGTGAATAGTTTGCATTTGTTGGGCCTCAGCTTAAGCCCGAGAGGCTTTGCAAGCCAGCTTCTTACCCAACTTGCTCTTCCTTAGTCTTTTCTCTTACAAAACAATTACCATTGGAATGATTTTACTTTTGTATTTCCTCACTAGTCCCTCTAGGAAACTAGTCTTGGGCAGGGGATGAAGCTTACAGATAGAGTTCTTATATGCCTAGGAACCCAGTCTTTGACGTGTCACATTTCTACTCCTGCTGTCCAGTAGAGTGACCTCCACATAGTAAATGCTTAACAAATGTTCTAGTTTGTCTTCCATTGCTGTGACAAAACACTCTGACCAACACCAACTTGGGGAGGAAAGGGTTTATTCAGTTTACATCTCCTGGGTCACAGTTCATCACTTAGGGAGCCCAAGGCAGGAACTCAGGGCAGGAACCTGGAGGCAGGAGCTGAAGCACAAGCCATGGAGGAATGCTGTTTACTGGCTTGCTCTCCTGGCTCATGCCCAGCCTGTCTTCTTATACAGTACACAACAACCTGCCCAGGGTGGCACTACCCATTGTGGGCTGGGCCTTCCCACATTGCCTGACAATCAAGACAATACTCCACAGACATGGCCACAGGCCAATCCAATGGAGCCAATTCCCCAATTGAGGCTCCCTCAACCCAGGTGTGTCAAGTTGACACTAAAGCTATCCAGCACAACAAATATGAGCAGAGTAAATGAATCTCTTAGGATGAGCCTGCAAGTCTACTCTGGGGCAAGGGGCAGAGGTAAGAGTGTAGCTTCTTCAGAAAATTATTTGACTTTATATGTTGTTCATGTTTCCAAAACTAAGGTGTTCAGCTGAACCAGGAGAAACCCGACAGTAAAGTTTGAGTCCAGACTGGAAATAGAAAGAATGAGAGGGGAGAGGGAAAGAGGAGGGAAAGCAAGAAAAAAGAAAGGAAAGGAGGAAAAACAATGAAGGAGAAAAGAAGGAACAGGGCAGTGATAAGGGCTTATTGAGAATAAACACCAGGAAAGGATGTGGCTTAAGTTGGCCACACTGGGAGTTTGTTGCTCAGTGTTTGAATGGGAGTGGCCTGCTGACTTGAGTGAGCGGTGCTGCAAGTCTGGCTGCCCAGAGTCGGGACTTATCTTAGTCTAAGGTGAGGGCCTATCGTCTTTCTGAAAACGAGCACACATTTTCTGTCATGCTTTGAGCTTATTTAATGAATTGTCCTGAAGGAGAACTAAAACCAATCTGTCCCTATAGAAGCTTTTGTCCCTATGACACCAACTGGCATTTGGTAATCAATGACCATTTTGAAGTAATGAGTTACTAAGTATATAGGATTAAGCTATGGGAAACAGTTGGGGTTGCCAAACAAGGACTATTTAGAGATAGAATCAAAAGTGTAAGAGCTGGAGAGATGGCTCAGCAATTAAGAGCACTGGCCTCTCTTGCAGAAGATCTGACTTCGATTCCTAGCATCCACATGGCAACTAACAACCATCCTAACTCCAGTTCCAGGGTAGTATCTCTTCAGCATCCTTGGGCATTGCTCAACATGGGCATACTTACATACATGCAGGCAATACACTCATACACATAAAATTATAATAATAAATGTTTTTTATCTGCCATGTGGGTGCTAGGAATCGAACCCGGGTCCTCTGCAAGAGCAGTCGGTGCTCTTAACCACTGAGCCATCTGTCCAATAACAAATATTTTTTAAAAATATAAAAGCTAGGTTTACTTGGCTTTTGCAAATCAGAATAGCCTAAAGTGCTTTATGCAGAACTGTGAACCAACAAACAGATAAAGCTTTGTCTCTGACACCTCAGCAGGATTTGCTCTGTACCTGACACTGTGTTATTCAGTTAACCTTCTCTGGGACCTCACGGGGCGGGCACGATACTATGGCAGTACCCATCTGTGCTGGTTAGTTTTAACTGTTCAACATGGCATAATGAAGGATCACCCCGAAGAGGGTTTCTGTGAGGAAATAGCTAGGTCATGTCTGGGGGGCGAACCTTGATTGTTAGTTAATGTAGGAAGACTCAGCCCATAGTGGGCAGTACCCACCCTTTCATAGGCAGTGGGTCCAGAAAAATATAGGAGAAGACACAACAAGCTGCAACCAAGGATGTGAATATTCTCTTTGCCCTGGGCTGCTGAGCTGGGGAGAAGATGTAACCTGCTGCTTGACTTCCTGCCTTGACTTCCCCAAAATGAGGAAATGTGACCAGGAATTGTAAGTCAAACTCTTGCCTTCGATATTTTGCTTCTTTATTGAATTTTTGTGCACTTCATACAAAACATCTTAATCATCTTTATACCCCATCCCCATCCACATCTCCTCATACCCCCCTCACTGGATTTCATACACTCTGTCATATATGTTAAGGCCTATAGAATCAAGCTTGTACCCAGCTGTCCCTCGGTGGAAGTTCATCCACTGGAGTCCAGTCAGCCTATCTAGATCACACCCTTAAAAAGATCAGCTTTCCCTCACTCAGCAACAATCAGCTGCCAATAGTTCTTCTGCTAAGGTTGGGGTCTGATGCCCATTTCACCAGTTTTATGCTAGGTTTTTGTCTGCTTGAGTCTGCATGGGTCTTGTGCACGCTGACACCATTACTGTAAGTTCATATGAGCAGGGTCCCATTGACCTGGAAGATGGTTTCCTTATGATCGCATACCAACCCTGGCTCTTGCAGTCTTTCTGCCACCCCTTCTGCAATGGTCCCTGAGCCATGGGTGGGGAGGTTTAATATAGGAGTCTTATCCAGGAACACACTTTCTGAAGTCTCTTATTCTTCACACTTTGGCCAGTTGTGGCCTTCTGTGCACATCATACTCTATTGCATGAGGAAGCTTTGCTGGTGAGTGTTGAGAGATGTATTAATATTCTCTCTACCCACAGTTCTGCTATGGTCCATGAGCCTTAGCTGTAAAGGTTCCATTGTAGATGTGTCACTTAAGTCTGGGCATCTCTCAAACACTTATTCTCTGTGTGTGACCAGCTATAAAACTCTGTAATAGTCTCCATCTGTTGCAAAAAGGATCTTCTTTGATGAATGGTGACTAGTATACTCATCTGTAAATAAAAGGATCCACATTTAACATTCCGTAAGAGATTACATTTAACTAGAGATATGACATGGATAGGGTTTTCTTTTATAAAAATGTATTTATTATTTTTATTTTCTTCCATGTGTATGTATGAGTATATTGCCTGCATGTATGTTAGTGCACCCATGCCATGTAATGCCTGTGGAGATCAGAAGAGACCATCAGATTCCTTTGGAACTGAAGACAGTTGTTAGCCACCATGTGGGTGCTAGGAATCGAACCTGGGTCCTCTGCAAGAGCAGTCAGTGTTCTAAACCAATGAACCATCTTTCCAGCCCACAGATAGGGTTTTCTCTAGGCTCTATGACTTCTCCAGCCATGTGTACTAGGCTAAGCTTAGAGCGCCACCCATGATTTAAATGGGGAGGGAGAGGCAGATTCGACCAGGAGAGAGAGAGGAGAAATAATAAAGTTTAGGTGGTATGAAAAACTTAGCTTGCTTTTTTTTTTTTTTTTTTGTCAAAGTATTTGTCACAGCAACAGAGACAAAATCAGAACAGGATCCTACAATAGAGGACAGTGAATGGCAGGGAAGGACTTGTCTCCTCTGCAATGGCTAACATTACAAGTCATTGTGCTTGGATTATGGAGCACCTAGGAAACTAGGAAGGAATTGGTTTAGAGTAATTCTCTCTGTTTATGACTCAGGACAAAGCACAGACCATCATTATCCAATCTGCTGGGGGCAAGAGGAACATAAAGGCAGCCAAGATGATCTCTCTCTCTCTCTCTCTCTCTCTCTCTCTCTCTCTCTCTCTCTCCTGGAGCATCCTTCTCTTCCATTAGACAGCAGATTTCAAGTGGTCTGGGCTTTTGAGCTTCAGAACTTAACCACCACCCCCAGGTCAGGCTTTATGTCACATCCACTTCTGAGCCAGTTTGGAGGCTTTCAGAACTGCACCAAACCACACTCCCCACACCTCAGGGGCTCCAGTTTATGCACAACTTGTTTTGGTGAGGCAGGATTAAAAGGCCAGGAAAATCTCCGGGATATGAGAAGTGGGAAAGAAGCCCAGGGATTCGCTTTGGAATCCAGTTGAAGCCTTTGCCAGAAGCAGAGCAAGAGCACAGTTACATCCGCGTAAGGTGTTCTCCCTTCCCAGTCATGAACCTGTAGTTTTCTAGGACTCTCTGAAGAAACCATATTTTTACAGGGAAATCACATGTCCTAAACCTGCAGTACATCATCACCTGGCGCCTTCTGGTTTTACCTTATCACACTGTAATTCTATCCTGGGCGTCTCAGGAGCCACAGCCTATATCTACTTCTCTTATCAAAAGGGAGTGGGAAAACACAAAAAAAGTTTTCTTGACAGTTTTTTGAGAAGTTGAGAGCCCAAACGTACTCTGACTAATGCTGATGCAATCAGCTGCTTGCTCTTTCTTGGAAAAGCCATCCTTCCACTTGGGAATCTCGTTCTTTCCTCTCTAGGCCCTTTGGGAAGCATATACCCCCACTTGAGTGTGTCTTTCTTCTGAGCACCTCTCTTTTTCTTCGTGCATACTAAAGCCTATATTAAAATATCTTCAATAAAATAGTCGCCTCTGATTGACTGAACTGTCTAGTCCTGAAATTCTTCTTTCTTTACACCCCAAAGTCATGAAGCCTGGTATGGCATGAGTCGAGGTCCCTAAAACCTTACAAGGCTCATGAGAATAGCAGTGTGGAGCTGTCTCTGTTCCCTCACCACTGCTGTTAGGACTTTGCAGTCTTCATAACTTCATGAACCTGATCCTCACTAAATCCCATGCCTGCCTGCCTGCCTGCCTGCCTACCTAGCTACCTACCTCCTTACCTACCTATCACTTCCTAGTTGGATCTCTGTGGAGAACCCTGACACATACACCCTCCCAGAACTGGTGATTTAGCCAATCAACAGAATGTGAGTCCCCTAGCACCTCCCCACCTCTGTACAGCACCACTTCCCACTCCATCAACTATTGTCAAACTTGTGACAGAAAGAGCTGTTCTTTAGGGCAAAATTATCACCTTTATGAAAGCCTTCCTTTTTCTTCTTCCTCTTCCTTACGTGAGGCATGCTTTACCAAGAGCAGCTATGCTGAGTTCAGAAACAGACTGAGAGATGTTCCTACTGGAAGCCAGACCTGACCTTTCTATATAAGAATAGCCTGGGGTTGGATGGAGGGTTACCTGAGGATCCTGACTAATTTGACAAATGAATTAATTAGCAAGGGAGGATGTGAATCATTAGAGCTCTGAGGCCATGCCAGCACAGATAAATAAATTGGATTTCAGTGTACTGTCCCAAATCACTACATCCCTGCAGGCACTTAACCCACATTGCCCACCTGAGCATGAAGGAGCCTGCCAGTTTAGCAAGGTCAAAAAAGATCCCTATTCCTATCAGGCACATTCCCCTCCCTTAGTGAGTTACAGATTCCCGTGCAAACTGTCAAGGATTAGATCCATGTTTACTACTTAGCTGTTCCCTGATATTATCCACAAGCCCCTGGGGCAGGGGGGATGAGGAGGGGGTTTGGTTTCTTTAGTCTTATGACTTACTGACAGAATCTAACAGATTAATCTGTTAATACTCCCCCTCTGGAGTCTCTAGTTAACTAGAGTTCTGTTTAACTGGATGTTAAGTAGAACCTGCCTAGTAGCATCCTTAGTTATTGATTGAAAATCTTCCTAGACTGTGTTAGTTCACACATCTGCCTGAGACTTTGGAGTAGAATGAAAATAATTACATTTTTGCTTCAGGATTAGGAATCTCACGGTGCCCTGAGGACATGATCTTGCCTATCTGTTAGGATTAAAATTTAACTATATTTATAGGCTTTTTCGAGAAATCAGCCCTACCTGCTCTGAGTCCAGGAGGAAATCTGTCACTCTGTGAGCAACTGTCTCTTCCCTTTCTTGTGCTACCAACCGAAGGTCAGGAGCTTGTTCTCACAGATTCTGATTGAGTCCTTGAATATCTGATGTGGATTTAGTTCTTGAAAGATGATCTGCATAATTATAAGAGTTTCAAATTTTTTTAAGTTACAGCAAGTGATTAAAAGGTATACTCAAAACAGTCAACTTCCACATGGAGAATATTGAGAAAGACTGATAAAGAGATGAAAAGCATATTTGGCAGAATACATGAGCTCTGGTGGGGTGGGGGATAGGGTGGGGGACACGGGTCTAGATTTGATAATCTTATACAAAATATATATTTAAAAAAATTTTAAAAAAAGGTATGCTAGCCAGGCATGGTAAAGACATGCTAAACATGTTGAATTGCACTGTCTCCTTTGAGTTGCCCCACAGTGAGCACCATGTTTAGTGGACATTCTCTCTATCCTACAGACAGAAGGTAGACAGAGAGGCTGACCATTGCTTCATGGTCTTCTAACCGGAAACTTGGGCCAACTATGAACATCCTGAAAATTCAGGCTGACTATGAACTACTAACCATAACTGTATTCTAACAAGACTGCTGTGTGAATTTTTATGGTACTTATTTCTGGAGAGCATTTTGCGGCACCACGGCTCTGCAGCATTCACTGTTTTTCTAAATGCTTTTTGTTTCCTAGGCCCGGCTTGTCACCTCTGAGGCCTAGGTACTCAGGCTGAGGATCCCCACTTTCATGGTTAAATTATTTGGGAGCTTTACAGAAGAGCCCCCCCCCCCCTTTTCTCTGCTTGAGCCTAGTCATTGGGTACTGGGGTTAAGATGCCATTTGTGACCCAAGTGCACAGGTTGCTTGCAATGGAGATCATCACTCCTCACTACACTGAAAGGCTAAGTTTACAAGGTGCACTGAAAGGTGTTAGCTCTGGTTTCTGGGGCTGTCTAGACAGAGATCTCCTGCTCAACTGGGTCTTTCCAGCAGCTGGAATCCCTGCAACTGGGCCAAGAGAAAGGGTCCAGCCCTGTCTGGAGGGGTTCCTGCAGCACCAGAGGCTGGGATGCCCTCTCGTGTCTTTGATTGTCTCTGTTCATGAAAGGCAAGGTGTCCTCTAGTGAGGCTGACATTCAAGAACCCAGAGGCAGCGAAAGGTCGCCAACAAAAGTGAACAGCTACCCAAGCAGAGTTTGCAGGAGATTTACACAGAAACCAATCCCCAGACACAGCCATGGGATTTATAACAAGGCTGGGTAATTTGTTCTTGCCTACAAAGATAAGGGTAAACAAATTTCATGCTGAGATGTAAGCTCCTATCTGCAGAAGTCAGGAAGGATTCTGTGCCCAGTTGCTGAGCTGCTGGCTTGACAAATTATCCCCAGGAGGTTGTTTGCAGACTTTATCAAGGGGTCATACGGAGATCCAAGTGCTAAAGGTAGAGAGGGACTTGGTCAGAGGAGGCAGTCTTTGTGTCTCTTTCCATGTGGAAGAAGCGCACACAGGGAAGTGCCTGCAGCATCGTTAAAATATTTGGAAAACCCTGGAAGACCAGTGTGGGCCCTGAGTAGCTGTGATGCCTAGAAGGGATAAGATAGATGTCCTGAGGCATGTGTTCCCCTCTTTGGCCACACTTGGCCTTTGGCCCTAAGCCACACCCTGTGGAATGCTGGCCCCACCCTCCTCAATGTCTCTGTCAGGTCTTTCTGCTTCTGGTGATTTCTTACCACACCTGCATGGAATGAACTATCCCGCTGCCGCCTGGGACTCCCCTCTCCAACATCACACCCACCTATAGGGGACTACAGTGAGTTCCTATGATCTCCCTCATTCATAAGCAAACTGTAATACTGATAGCATCTTTAGAAATAAGAAGTGGTGTGCGCCTTTAATCCTAGCAGAGGCAGGCCGATCTCTGCGAGTTCAAGGCCAGCCCAGCCTGGTCTACAGAGTGAGTTCCAGGACAGCTAGGGCTACAGGGAGACACTGCCTCGAAAAGCCAAAAAAAAAAAAAGAAAAGAAATAAGAAATTTAGAGTTAGAAGTTCAGTTTCTTTGAAAAAAATATGAGGACAAAATTTACTATCTGTTAAAAATAACTTTATTTAGTTTCTGTGTGGATTTTTTATGATACCAATAATATCTATAATATAGATTTGTTATTAATCACACTTCATAGATACTAGAACTGACATTTCAGAAAAAAGCAGCTCAACACAGAAAATACAGCTGTTACATAGTAGAACCAAGATTCCTACTTATCATTGTTAGATTCTCAGATTCTACCTTGCCCAAGTTGATGCTGGGGTCTTGATTCTGGGATAGGGTGCTGACCATGTTCATCCTGAGACTTCCCTGGGTGAAACTTTCCTCATCTGTAAATTAGTGCTAAGATCTCCGAAGCTGCTTTTTAGTGGATATCAGAAGTACGGGAGGCTGAAGAGCAGGATGTGTATTTGTGGGGTCTGGACTCTGAGTGTAAAGACAAGTGTGATGCTCAACAAATTAGATGTTGCTCGACAGACTTAGGCCTGATCACAACGGTCACTGTGTAGGAGTATCCCAGAGACAAACCTTGCAGTCTAGGACTGACATGTGAGCAGGTTGGTGGATAGAAGATGGGTTTATTCACAAAGATACTTGTGGGCATGTATACATTTGAAATAAGGCAGGCATGCATGTATGCGATCTGTGTGTACAGGTGTGTGCATGTCTGTGAGAGGGGGTCTGCATGAATTCCTGTGTGTGCCTGTGTGTAGACCTGCATGCCTGCATGTATTTGTCTGCAGAGGAAGAGATGTTCAGGAGATAGAGATACAGCCTGAGGCCCTTTCATTCTACAGATAATGCCATCAAAACTCTCACCTCAGCATAAGTACCACAGGTTATCAAACCATCCTTAGCATCCCTCTGTCCCATTGCTCTCCATAATGTAATAATATATTATGTACGATAATGTACATATTATGTACGATAATGTACATAATATATTATGTACGATATTTACTTTTATTCCTGTTCTACTCTCCAGGATTATTTTTCCATATATAAACTATTTCTAAAGGTTTATCTGGAAAAACCTGATAAATTGGGTTGTTTCCAAATAGGGTTCTACCTCCAAGGCTTGGAAGCATGAAAACTTTGCATACATTCTCTGTTATAATATTTGAATCTTTTAATCAGGAATCCTCATGAATGATGACAGACTAAAAGGAAGAACGGACTGTGCTGGGCTGTTTGTCTTTCTTACACTTGGCTATGTCTCCATTGGCTCCTCTGAATAGATGGGTATTTCTGAGTGAGTTTGACTCCAAGAGTATTTACGATGTGGCTAAAGGCTATGCGATGGCTTAATGGGAAGAGGTGGACTGATGAAAGACCTCAGTGACCTGAGGATGGAAAGATCCAGAGGTGAAGAACTTCTCCACAGAAACCAGAGAAATGTCAATCTGCCACAGGGGAGTGGTAAGTGTGAGTTTCTGCACATTCATCAAGTAAGTCAAGGCTGCTCTTCATCTTGACACCTAGCTAGAGGGGTGCTACCTATTCCTGTAGGGCTGCTACCTAGTCCTGTAGGGCTGCTACCTGGTCCTGTAGGGCTGCTACCTAGTCCTGTAGGGCTGCTACCTATTCGTGTAGGGCTGCTACCTAGTCCTGTAGGGCTGCTACCTAGTCCTGTAGGGCTGCTACCTAGTCCTGTAGGGCTGCTACCTAGTCCTGTAGGGCTGCTACCTAGTCCTGTAGGGCTGCTACCTAGTCCTGTAGGGCTGCTACCTAGTCCTGTAGGGCTGCTACCTAGTCCTGTAGGGCTGCTACCTGGTCCTGTAGGGCTGCTACCTAGTCCTGTAGGGCTGCTACCTAGTCCTGTAGGGCTGCTACCTAGTCCTGTAGGGCTGCTACCTGGTCCTGTAGGGCTGCTACCTAGTCCTGTAGGGCTGCTACCTAGTCCTGTAGGGCTGCTACCTAGTCCTGTAGGGCTGCTACCTGGTCCTGTAGGGCTGCTACCTAGTCCTGTAGGGCTGCTACCTAGTCCTGTAGGGCTGCTACCTAGTCCTGTAGGGCTGCTACCTGGTCCTGTAGGGCTGCTACCTGGTCCTGTAGGGCTGCTACCTGGTCCTGTAGTGCTGCTACCTGGTCCTGTAGGGCTGCTACCTGGTCCTGTAGGGCTGCTACCTAGTCCTGTAGGGCTGCTACCTGGTCCTGTAGGGCTGCTACCTAGTCCTGTAGGGCTGCTACCTGGTCTTGTAGAGCTGCTACCTAGTCCTGTAGGGCTGCTACCTAGCAGTGCTGAGAGATGTGAGCTAGGTAGGGGGAATTAGCTTTTACTTTTGAAAATGAACTGGCTGCACATGCTAAGGGCAGAGGTGCTGGGATGCCGTGCATCCTTGGGGCTGTAAGGAGAGAGCTGAAAGACTTTACTCAGAACCAGCTCTGGCCCAGAGAGTGGCGTGCTACTCAACCCTTAAACAACATTTCAATTTTCCTATCTAGAAATCCAGACACCAAGGTGTTAGGGGCTAGTCACGTGGACCAATGTGTCTTAGCTAATGAGGCAGGGTCACCATTTCACACTGGCTTTCTATCACTCCAAGCATTACCCAGCACCACTAGGAAGATCTGGGCTTCAGTGTCTAGTAGAAATTGGCAAGCGACTCTCTTTGGGCAGTGACTCTTATTGCTGGCTTTATCAAGATCATGCACAAGGCATGCTGTGAGCAGGACTGCCAGAACTTCTGGTCGAACCTAGAGTTAATGCTGGAGGGCCTGTGCAAGGAAGTGTATAGGGTGATTGATTTATTGAAATAAGTTTCTGTAATCTGCCATGTATGATTTAAACCAGGTGTGTCCAACCCTGGCCTTGGGCTGAATGTGTCCCGGAATGGAATAGCTAGGAATGCAGCCCAACATATTTGTAAATAGCAATGTCCTGTCAGAATGTCAAGCCCTTGGACACCACTGCAGAGACTCCCATCCCCATGGCTTTCCCTGTCCCCTTTGTGGCTTTTTTCTACACATTTTCCTCATTCCTTTAAACAGAATCCATCCATCAAAGCTGACTCCACTTTCAGAGAGCACTTCCTTAGCTTCCCACCCACAGGTCAAAGGGTCTTTCCCACCCTTGCTTCTGAGACTTGCTGGGAAGAGGAGGCTAGTTATTGATGAGGACCCATGCTTGCTCTGAGGCTAATTAAGTGGGCTACCGTGATTGACAGTTCCCATTGGAACTTCATGCTTGGACACACATTGCAGAAAAAGCAGTTTGGTAGACACCACTGTAAAAATGAGGCAAAGTCCTTCCACAATGGGAGACATACTAGTCAGATCAATGAATAGATAGGCAGATTAGATTGTTAAAGATCCTGCGAGCCAAAAACTTCAGACATTTTCCCGGGTTGTCTTATTTTTTTGTTAGATAGCTGGGAGAATCGAGTTTTAACAAGAATTTAAGCTTGTTTAAATTAAGTTTCTATCTTCTCCAAAATATTGCATTGTTAAATCAATATACACAACTTCCTTATTTTCTTTGAAAAAAGGCAGACTGACATCTGTCCCTGGCCTAGCAGGATGGTTTCTGACTGGGTGTTCTTTGTGGCAAATATGCAATTGTGATTATAAAATAACACTCATCCCCAACGCCCAAAGTTGTGATGGGAACCATAGCAGAAGGCAGAACAGGACCTGGAGCCTTAATCGGTATGCTGGTTGCATCAGGGAGGGTCTTTCTTCCTGCAGTCCTGCTAAACTAAGGATCCTCCACACCACACTCTGTATATACATGGGGTTTGTGGACTCATTTCGCCGTGCAAAGCCTGCGCATGAGCTATGCACTCCAGTTGAGCGTTATTGAGGGCCCTAGTTGGGCAATATTGTGGGTGGGCAGAATGTCAAGATCCCTTTTTGCCCTCCCCTTTTTTTTCCCCAAAGTAGCTGCTGGGAAGTGCGTGACAGAGCCATAGCATGCTTGCCTTGGGGGATACTACACAGGTTCCACAAATAGCAGTTCCTGAAAGGCTTTGAGGCAGGCTCTGTAGGTAGCCATGGCGATGCGTACCTACCTCTCCTGCTGCCAGAGAAAGGCGGAACTTGTTCCCTTCCTAGGGGCCTGAGGTGGCCTTGCCACCACTTGTCTCGCAGGCTCTTCTGGCACAGCACTGCTCAGAGGCACTCCTTAATTGGTGGAACTGGCTCCTTACTGTCTGGCGGCATTACACAGCCATTCTGCCCAGCAAGCTTCTGCCAGTAATTGTGGTGTCTCCACTTCTAGTTAGCAGGCTCAAGGAGCTGTAGAGCTTTCCTGGATGGAGCTTGCCCGGATGCTTGGTCGGCCACTGGGCCTATTTCTCAGCAGGGTGTCCAGGGAATCTGGGCTGGGGTTTTGGATGAGTGAACTCTGGCTCCTCCCTAAACACCTCTGGCTTTCACACCCTGTTGTCAGTGTGTTTCAGAAACCAGGGAAGAAAGGGAGAACAAAGATGGATATGGTCCTGGGTGCCAAGGGAGACATAGACTAAGACAGGACTTTCCTGTCAACAAGCTCAGCTGACACTAATACGTTGTAATGAATAGACCTTTGCACATTTCCAGAAACAATTAAGTAGAAAACACCAAGTTCTCATGTCGTGTGCTTGCCAGGGTTCCCGATCGTTACTATTTGACATCACTGTGGTACATTTATTACAACCGATGAACCAATAGATGGTACCTTGTGGTGAGCTAAAGTCTGCAGATTTCCTAAAGGTTCATTCTGTGCTGTGTGTATACTATTTCTGGTAAATGCAGTTCTGCCTGTCTGTCCTGGCGTCCTGGAGATAGTCCTCATGGCCTGAAATGCCCTGTGCTCAGCCTGAACATTCCTTCTTTGCTCCCTCCCCTCTGTTTGCTGTCTTCTTGATTTTGCTTTTTCCAGAATATTTTATATTTGCAATTACAGGGGATGTAGAATTTCCAGATTGACTTCCCAGTACTACAAATTTAGCATTCCTCTTTTTCTGGTTGCTTGCTCTCTCTCTCTCTCTCTCTCTCTCTCTCTCCCTTCTTTCCCTCCCTCCTTTCCTTCTTTCTTTTCTTATCATTAAATGATAGTTCATGTATCATGATTTATTTAATATAGATTCTGTGTACTCTAGGTTACCCTTGAACTCGCTACCTTCCTGCCTCAGCTTACCAAATGCTGGGATAGTAGACACATTCTATTATGTCCTGATTGGATATGGAGTCTTTACATTTTTTTTTAATTAATTTATTTTAATTTTATGTGTATGAGTGTTTTGCCTGCATATAAATGCACCATGTGTGTGAAATGTCTCAGGAGGTCAGAAGAGGGTGTCAGATCCCTTGAAACTGGAATTATAGATGGTCGTTAGCTGGTATGTGGGTGCTGGGAACCACACCTGGCTCCAGGAGAGCAGCAAGTGCACTTAGCACCTGAGCCATCTCTCTAGTCCTGGATAGAGAGTCTTGAAAAAATTTTTCTGTAGAAAAATGTGTTTCGGGTTGGACAAAGGGCTCGGTGGGTGAAAGTATTTGTCATGAAAGCAAGAGAATCTGAGTTCAGATCCCCAACCAATATGAAAGCTGGAAGTTGAAGTTTGGTTTTCATAATCCCATAGAGGCAACAGGAAATAGGAGCCAGATATAGGAGACTCTTCAGAGGCTTAAGGCCAACTAGCCTGGCTACTGTAGTGTTGACAAGACCCTGTCCTAAAGAAGGAAGGAAAAAAAAAAAAGAAGGAAAGGCAAGGGCTGACACCAAGTTGTCAGTTGACCCCCACACATCTGCCATGGCATGTGTGCACTGCACGCCCCCAGGAATATGCACACGTGTGTACATTCATACATCACTGCACACATATGCATGCATGCACACACATACAGAAAATATGTTTAGAAAAATCCTCTTCAATTTAGTGCTTATGGCTTTTATGGGATGGTCAGGATGTGGGTGACCTAACAAGATAAAGTCCACAGAATTTTATGTGCAGTGACTGATTAACAGTAAAACCCCATTTCTACATACACACACACACACACACACACACACACACACACACACACACACCGTCCATTTAAAATGACCAGTGTTAGGAATGGAATATGGGCCAACTGCAAAATTATGTGGTCCAGTGTGAGTAAGCAGGTCGAGAACTGTCCATCCACGCACTCACTCAGTTAATGCTGATATTCTGAACACCTGATTATATAATACAGTAGTGGGCTCTGGGAATAGCATAATGAGCAAAGCAGATGCAATTTTTGACTAATGGAACTTTCCGCAGAGTTGGGAATTCATCACAAAGTCATATTAATGAGCAGATAATTACAAGCAGAGTGACGCACACTGAAGGAAGGAAACTTGACCTCTCCAGAGTCAATACAAATTTCCTAGAGAAAGGGACATTTGAGTAGCAATCTTAAGGTTACCGTCAGTTCACTTGGAGGTTAGCCTTCTCCTGAGAGAGACGGGTTCTGCTAGCATGAGGCTTCCCTGGCCTGCCTACCCACTGTCTTCTCCATGGGTGTTTCTCCATGGGGAAGAAGGAACTGTTGCTCATTTTGGAATTACTGGCTTGTGATGATGTGCAGGATTCTGTGACAACAACTCAAGTTGCTGTCTAAATATCTCTAAGCAACACAGGAGGGCAACAGTTAATAAAGCTTTATTTCTTTTTACTGCATCCTCCACCTCACTTTTCTTACAACCCATATTTTGAGCAGTCATGATGTTCTAAACACAGAGATATAAAATTAAATGAAATATGATATCTGCCTTAGTAGCTGAAGCTGACAAGTCAACACAGAATTGCATAGTGCGCTCTGACAGCAGTCATCACAGGGTGTTCTGGGGACACTGTGAGCCTTTTCATCCTGCAGTATGCATTAAGCATCTTCTATGTGCTAGGCATTGGGCTGTGCCAAAGATGCCCAGAAAGAGATACACACCTACAAGAACCTCACTGCAGGGGACAACCTGTCAATGAAATACAGTGCAGCTAATGCTAAGATAGAAACACAAGGTAACAGAGGTACTTGGGACTGGTACCTGGTACTTGGAGAGCCCTTACTTCAAATCTGTTTTGCTTTAAGCAGAAGAAAGAGACTTCTTCCTATCTTACAGTAAAATCACTTCTGGGAATTTATATAAGTATTTTAGCTAAAATATTCTCTTCAAGTAATCCGAGGTTTGAGATGATGAATTCCTTACTATGTATAGGAAAGCTCAGAGAGAGAGTCCCCACTGCTAAAGAGAGATCATCTGGCTTCCTGGGGTAGAAGACAGAGTCAGCAAGCAGAGGTCAGTCCCCTCAGATGCAAACAGCAGCGTTAGTTATCTTCCAGACAAATCCTACTGGTGTCTTGTAAATGAGGCAGATAGTCTCAGGGCCGGGCAAAGGTGGCCCTGAATTTTCTTCTGGCATGAAGAATTAACTATTGCCTGTCCTGGGTTGTTTAGTTTTTTTTTTTTTTTTTTTTTGGTATTTTCGAGAGAGGGTCTCCCTGTAGCCCCAGCTGACCTGGAACTCACTCTGTAGACCAGGCTGGCCTTGAACTCACAAAGATACCCCTGCCTCTGCCTCCCGAGTGCTAGGATTAAAGGCACGCGCCAACTCGCCTGGCTGTTTAGTTCTTTTAAATAGGGCTCTGCCCCTGTGGTAACCCCTCTGGGTCATTCAGAACAATGACAGGAAAAGCCAAGGAAGCCCTGGAATGCCTTTCCAACTCGAATTTGAATGTGATAAGATCCAATCAGTATTTGAACATGGGTGAGATCTGATAGTCCCTCACCTTCTGCTTGCACACGTAGCTGTTCTGGCCTATGCGTGGACAGACTCCATGATGACGGTCCACAGGGTCTGGTGGCCTTAATGAAAATGCCTGACCTAATGTGGTAAGTAGATATCAAGAAGCTGCAAACCTTTGTACAGTGTAGTTTCCCATAGGTGCTTCCATGAGCAACTCCTGCATGTCCCAAGCCCCAAGCTTGCTGCTCTGCTGAGAAATCTTGTGTGTTGATACAGCAGAGCAGCTCAGAACTATGGCTTGGTATTTAGACAGATCTGGCCTTGAAATTGAGCTCTGCTGCCAATTAATTAGCTGTGGGACCATGATCCTGAGGCTTTATCTCCTTAAGAGTTGTCTATTAAAAGGGTTCCATAATTGTGGCTATATATCAGGATCCAAACAGAAAATACTTGCTACAGGACAGCTTCCTTACAAAGGGCAAAGAGTGGTTTAGAAACCACAAAAGAGCCAGCAAGATGTCTCAGCCAGTAAAGGACCCGGCTGCCCAGTGATACAAGCCTGACAATGTGAACCCAGGCAAAGTTAGGAGACAGTGAACTCCACAAAGCTGTCATCTGATGTCCTCTGACACTGCAACACCCCCAGTCATACACAAACACAAATAAATAAAATTTCAAAAAAGAAAAGCACGGCTAGGGCTGTGGAAACTGAGCACCACGTCTAGAACCACCTCATTCTTCACATCGCAGAGCTGATGAAATCATGTAGTGTTGAGGAATCAGTGCGGTACCCAGCACCAGACCTTCTGACAGAAGAAATATTGCTGTTTTCTAGATCAAGTGTGAAAGACTTGCCAATCTTCTGGAGCTAAGGGGAGCTAAGCAGGTCTTAAGTGAAACAGCAGAAGGTCCTTCCCACCTCGCCCACCTGTATCCCAGGCCTAGGTAGTGATGAGTTGCTGTTTCTTTCCACATAAGAAGAAAATTCGGCTTTGCTTCCTCTGGCTTGAGCCATGCTCCCTTTTCTTCGACGTCTTCTCGCCCTTTGCATACGTACTGCCTTTTCTGTCCATTTCTGTCACTGTATGTACAGGTTCCAAGGAAGGAAATGTGATTTCAGGTACAACTCACTAAAGAAGTGGTTCTTAGAAGAAAGAGCACAGGTTCTCTGGGTTCTTGGAGAGGCAGGAAGTGGAGGCTCAATGTGCCAAGACACAGCTGTGTGTGGGAGGCACTGACATGAGCTGGTATCACCACAGAGCCGGGCTGTTCTAGGGACAGGTTGACTCCTCCTAATCTCAATATTAATACTGTTTTCACAGGGTTTCCCTTTAGGCCTTAACTCTGTGTGTGTGTGTGTGTGTGTGTGTGTGTGTGTGTGTGTGTGTGTGTATACATTCACAGGACCATTTCACTGATGAACAATGACAGGAAATAAGACTTTTTTTTGGTCTTTTTGAGACAGGGTCTCCCTGTAGCCCCAGCTGTCCTGGAACTCACTATGTAGACCAGGCTGGCCTTGAACTCACAGAGATCCGCCTGCCTCTGCCTCCCAAGTTCTGGGATTAAAGGTGTGCACCACCATGCCCTGCTAAAGCAGGATTTTTTTAAAACTAAATAATAGGAAATTGCATGTACAAAAAGCTACTATATTATTATTTGGCAGCACAAGTATTGTGTGTGTGTGTGTGTCTGTCTGTCTGTCTCTGTGTGTGTGTGTGTGTGTGTGAGTGTGTGTGTCTGTCAGTGTGTGTGTGTCTGTCTGTCTCTCTGCCTCTCTCTCTCTCTCTCTTTCTCAAATGTTTTTATTGTAATTTATTTAAAAAAAATACTGATGGGGATGTAGAGTTTGTAGAGTAGTGCCTACCATATATGATGTCCTGGGTTCAGTTCCCAAACAGCCCATGAAACTGGGCATGATAGCGCATGTATATAATTCTAGTACTTGAGAGGTAGTAGTAGAGACAGGAGGATCAGAAGTTCAAGGTCATCTTTGGCTACCTAGTGAGTTCCAAACCAACCTGGGCTGTGTGAGACCCTGTCAAATCAACGAAAAGAATAGAGAAAGAAAAGTAGCCATAGACATATCAACATTAGGGCGAAAAAGGGAGCTCACAGAGATTCTCTAACTTTCTTTTTTTTAATTTTTTTAATTTTTAAAATTTTTTTAATAGTTTTTTAAATTTTATTCATTTTTATTTATGTGTATGAGTGTACTGTCTGCATGTAGGTTTGTGCACCCGTGTCGTGCAATGCCGCGGAGGTCAGAAGAGGGTGTCGGATTCCCCTGGAACTGGAGTTCTCCTGGAATTGGAGTTACAGATGGTTCTCAGCCGCCATGTGGGTGCTGGGGATCGAACCCAGGTCCTCTGCAAGAGCAGTCGGTGCCCTTAACCGCTAGGCTATCTCTCCAGCCCTGATTCTCTAACTTTCTAAGCCAACACCAACAAGAAATGGAAATACTCCCTATTTCATGGTTTCTATGTACTGGTGTGCCATGGATGAGCCCATGTTCCGAGTGTCTGGGAGGCTTGATCTCCTTGCGCTTGCTTCTGTCAGTCCTTGACCCAGAGAGCTTCCATTCTTCTCCCCTGTCACCCTCCACACTTCTCTTTATTTTCTTTCCTCTGCAGAACAAGATTGTGTTCACATCTCTGATAAAGAGCTCATTAGCTCGTGATTGCAATGATCTACCCTGCCCTTTGTGAGGCTGGGCTCTCTGTAGGTGCCCTGAGATCTGATATCTGCAGATGGCTGTCTGGGGCTGCTGAGTGTCTGTGACTATTCATCATGCTTCCAATAGATTGTCCCAGTCAGTCTTCACATCTGCCCTATGAAGAACTGCTGCTCTGTCTTTGGCTGTTATGAAGAAGCCAAGGAACCTGTTTCTACTTTTTATCTCACTTGCAAGCAGCAGAATTGGGTTCTGAACTGTGTCTGAGTCGAGTCTGTGTTTCTCCCCTATGCCACCTATGCTGATGTTAGAGAAGTCTGAATGATATTTGGCCAACCATGTGTGCTCAGGAAGTGCTTATTGAGTGAGCTGGAGACAACGCCCCAAGCTCTAAGGCTGTGGTTTGAAGGTGAAATTCAACCCCGCCCCCCCCCCCATGTGTTTAAGCTCTTCTGTTTCAAATGCTGGCACTGTTTGGGGAGTTTATGGAACCTTTGTGGTGCAGGACCCTGGAAGCCATAGGCCACTACAGGTGGCTTTTAAAGGTTATACCCACCTCAGGTTCTGTGTCCTGGTCCATCAAGATGGACGGAGCTGCAGCAGAGGGCTCCCACTGCTACAGACTGGACTGACCTACTGCTGGCCAGCATGCTTCCAGACACAAAGTACTGTGTCCCCGGAAACCATAAGGCAACCAACCCTTTCTCCCTTAAGCTGCTTCCTCCAGGTATTTTGTCACTGCCATGAGGAAAGTACAAACTTAGAAAGTTTTAACTTAGTGGACCAGGAAATGGTGATGTAATGAGGTTGATGAGGCCCAGGAGATAGGCTCAACACTTTAAAGGGACTTTGCTGTTCTACATAATCCCTCTTGTGTAGAATACCTTCTGCATGTAGAAAGTATGTAGAAAGTTCCCCTGCATTGTACACACACACACACACACACACACACACACACACACGCACGCACGCACGCACATTCACACTGTTCCCTTCCTAGGTATGGATGAGCAGAAAGTCTCGGGCAGTAAGATTCCAACAATCTTTCTGTGCTGAGGTAGGAAAATTCTAATAATTGCCATTTAGCATGTTGCCTGGGGTGAGACACAGCTAAGAGTGCTCAGAGGAGTGAGATAAATGTTATCACTATTGGACTTGACTGCAGTTTAACCCCAAGGTCATTGGGAGGCCAGAGCTGAAGGGGAGGAATGTTGGCCCTGCAGCCCACTGCGCCTCAGGCAAGTTCACCTCTCAGCTTTCCCGTGCCAGGACTGTGAGCTGTATCAGGCTGTACCAGCCCAGCACAAATCAGCTGTCCTGCTCCCAGCCAGGGAACAGACCCTTCTGCAGGAAATGAACTCCCTGTGTGACCCTCCTCCTCCTTGTCTGCACCACCCACCTCCCCACTCTCACACAAAAGAGTCTTTCAGAACCTGGTTACCTAGAGTTGAACTTTCCAGCAAGGCTTTTTCTTTCTTTCTTTCTTTTTTTTTTTTTTTTCATTTAAGCTCCACAACTAAAATACCAGCTCATGCAGTTGCTAAGATTAAGGATTTTCTTCCCTCTTTTCTCCTTGTAGCAAAACCCAGAGATAGATTACTGTTTCCCTGGCAAACAGACAGAGGGTACTTGAGCCTCTGGGGCATTTGAGGGATTAGCTATGATTCAGACTTGGGTTAATAGTGCTTAGTTACTCTCTTGCTCAAGTCACACTCATTTGTGTCAGTAACTAAGGCCTACTACAACAACTCAGCCCTAAGTGTGCACAGAGGAGCCATGGGTAAAAGGTAACCTACCATGCACTGGACAGCCCGTGCGACATGATTCAGTCAGCTCAGTTTCATTTTATGCATTTCCCCCCACTTGCAGTCTTTATTTGTTGCAACAATAAGACTATTAGCAAAATAACACACTGTTGTGGGGATTCTTTTTCTGTTTATTTAGAAATTAATTTTCCTGCTTTCTAATCTGTTTCTGGGAAAGTGTACCAAGACAGCAGCCAAGTTGGTCAGTGCTGCCAAAACCCAATAGACTGGGGAGTTTTGTTCTGGTCTTAAGAGTATTTGCTGGGTCCTTACCACTGATCATAGAGCCACAAATCTATGGCCACTCACCTCAGTCACCATCTAGTGACAGGGCTCAACCATCCTCTACTTTTTGAGTAGGAATATAGAGAACAGTATTATTTCTTCTTCTTCTTCTTCTTCTTCTTCTTCTTCTTCTTCTTCTTCTTCTTCTTCTTCTTCTTCTTCTTCCTCTTCTTTTCCTCCTCCTCCTCCTCCTCCTCCTCCTCCTCCTCCTCCTCCTCCTCCTCCTTCTTCTTCTTCTTCTTCTTCTTCTTCTTCTTCATTATTATTGTTAGTAATTATTGAGTCCAGACCTTACTATGGAGCCTAGGAAGGCCTCAAACTCACGATTCTCTTCTCTCAGCCTCCAGAATGCTGTAACAACAGCCAGGCTTAGAATCAACATTTCTAGAGTATTCACAAAGTGCTTATGGTCTAGAGCCTTGGGTTTACCCAGCAGTGCTGTTGATTTACTCTTTCATGTTAGACAAATGAGTGCAATATTGTAAACCTCCATTTCCTCTTACAGAGAATGTACACATTAATAGAACCTTCTTCATAGAGGTGGATACATAGTAAAACACCTAAAATATACACCAGTGTTCACCCTGGCTCATTACAAGGTTGAAGCAAATGTTAGTGGTAATCACATGCATAATTCTATCAGTAGCCCAGGAGGATGCCTAGAGACTGTTGTTGCTCTAGCAGGGGTGGAGTGGGGTGGGGTATGCCCCTCCCAAGGTGCATACCTTTGCCTTCTACTATAAGCTGACGGAAGCTTGTCTGCTTCATTCCAAAGCTATGAACTACTCATGATGAAATACCCTTTCCTATTTCTCTCTCTCTCTCTCTCTCTCTCTCTCTCTCTCTCTCTCTCTCTACTAGAGCTATTTGAAATCTGGCAGTTTTAAGCTTTGGGGGCCCTTGACCTGGATTCAAATGATAAAAATGGACTCAGCTGGAGTTTTCCTCATAAGAGTTCCTGTGAAGAGTTGAAGGTTTTAGAAATGATCTATTAATGTTCTGACTTCTGGTGAGCTCCTGTGCAGCTGGAGCAACAGCTCAGCTCCAAGCTCTGTTCCTGCAGCAAAAGGTGATTGGGGGTTTACTGAAACACTCATCTCAAAAGCCCAACGGGATGCCCCGTCTAGCTCTGGACAGCATTCTCAGGAAGAGTATCAGAAGACAGCCACAAAGGAGGGTACTGAGGCTTGTGAGAGAGATGGGCCCGTATGTAGGGGCAGAGAACCAATGTTGCTTCCGAGGCTCCTGGAAGCATGTCTTGGGCACTAGATGTTAAGTTGCTGAAAAGAACATTTGGAACAAATGAAGAAAGGAAGGCTTTAAATCCAAAAACAGATTATTGTAGAATGAGTTCCAATTAGTTGAATTTTCCATATTTATAATTGTGCTCTATGGTCTGGAAACAGTTTTTAACTGTGCTATTGCAAGAATTGTTCATGGACAAAAACTGGAACAAGATCTCTTTCTTTAATGTGATATGTCTGATGCTTAACCACTTACAAAAAGGCTTTTCTTCTTTTATTTGATTTCAGGCCTCACTATGTGGGTCCTTAACTGGCCAACAAATAGTTATTGGGGCCCTAATACATGGTATGAGACTTTAAGAGTATAACAGGAAGCAAGTCTTGTTTCAACTATCATATAGTCTTTTTTTTTTTTTTTTGTCTTCTTGAGACAGGGTCTCCCTGTAGCCCCAGCTGTCCTGGAACTTGCTCTGTAGACCAGGCTGGCCTTGAACTCACAGAGATCTGCCTGCTTCTGCCTCCCGAGTCCTGGGATTAAAGGTGTGAGCCACTATGACCCACGAAAGTATCATACAGTCTTATGGCAAAAATTAAAAAGCAAGCAGAGGACTTGGTAAGGATTTCAGGTAGAAATATAGAGCATGGAGGAGCAATGACTAGGTCAGTCTTGAGTGAGAGGAGGAAGGGTTCTTGGAGGGGAAAAAATAGGGGTTTAAGATGACCTATTAGAAATGGCTGGATATAAAGAGGAGGACACTTAGGGACAAGGCATTAGCATAAGCAAAAGGCTGGACATGTGACAAAACAAGGCATGTTCTAGGAGCTTATCACTTCTGTTTCTATGGAACGGAGTACATGGAGATGAAAGTAGTGATGAAAGTGAGGAGAGTGGAGAAAGGAATTGTAAATGGCAACACTGGTCATGTTATTTTCTCTCTCATCAACAGATTAAGTCTTCTCATCCCTTGATCTGAGTTGGCTATGGGACATGGTTGGCCAATGAGAAGTTAACAAACATGATAAAGTATTATCCTGAGAAATGCTTACCTATGAGATATGAGATGCTTTGATGCTGTTAGAACTAGCGATCAACATGGATACAAGTCCAGGGTAATCTGCTGGAAGATGAGAGATACTTGCCCCAGTCTCCTGCTCATCTCAACACATAAGCAACTGGACCCAGAAGCAGAGCGGCCTCGGTGACTGACACTGGGTCACAGGCGTAGGAGCAAGCCTAGCCGAGCTCAGCAGAAGGACTGTCCATCTGAGCCCAGCCCAACATGCTGACCCCTGGAATCATGTACTAAATAAATAGCTCTGGTTTTGGTGTTGTACTCTGCTGTATGTGTGCATATGTACTCTGATTTGTTCTTGCAGTAAAAATGAATTAATATGGGATTCATGAGGATTTATAATTCATGTTAGGGAAGTTGGACTTTAATCTGAGGGTGTCATGGATACTTCAAAGATTTGAAGTCACAAAAGTGGAATTATCAGAGTCATATTTCAGATGAAGTGCTGCTGAATCCAGTCAATAACATCATGTGTAGCTAAATATATTGAAAATTATAAATGCAAATAGAATTGATGAGTAAAAATAGTATATACACATGGCCTAGATATGCATGGGACAGAATTTCAAGGCAACCTCTGCAAATACAACCAGTATTGGTCTGTTTTCAAGAACGGCATGCCTGGCTATTAACTTCTTGGGTTTTTTTTGTTTGTTTGTTTGTTTTTTCAGTCCTGGAGTAAGAAGTAGACTGGCTGGAAACCAGGGTCAGAATGTACTCAGACCATGGGAGCTTCAAGTCCTCAATGTTGACCTGGAATTGAAGTTCTCCAGACTAATTTGGGGCCTACCTCAAAGGTTTGGGACCTCAGGAAAAGCTTTTAAGAAAATATTGTTAGGAGATAATCATAGAAACACAGGAAGATTAAAATGTTTTTGATAAAATTTTGGGCTGTGCACTTGGATAGCAACAGGGATCCCATTTCTCAGACATTCTGGATGGTGAAATGCAGCCATATAACTGAATTCTGGCCATGTGGTAAGACCCAGAATCAGAGGTGCTAATTCTGCACTCTCTCAGTGGTTAAGAGCATTGGCTGCTCTTATCCAGGACCAGGTTCGATTCTCAGCAACCACATGGCAGCTAACAACCATCCATAACTCCAGTTCCAGGGGAGCCAACACCCCCTTCTGACCTCTGAGAGGAATGTACCACACAGGTGCACTTACATACATGCAGGTAATATACTCACGCCATAAAATTAAAATACTAGATAAAATATTAAAACATGTTTTATGTTGATATCTTAATCCCAGGACCTCACAGTATGATGTTGATGTCATTCACAGAAGGGTCTTTGCCAATGTAATTAAGATGTGATCATATGAACAACTTGTAGCGTTCTGTGTCACAAAATCACACAGAAATGATAGCTTTTTGATAATACTGATAGAGACTAAAGGACTGGAGTTACAAACCAAGAATTACCAATGTCTTTAGCAAGCTAGAAGGAACTAATGAGCATTTTGAAAGACCATCGGCCTCCCAATACCTGGACTTAGGCTTGCTGGCTTTCAGAATTATGATATAACATGTTTCAGTTGTTTGTATTTATTATTTATTTATATATTATTTATTTATATATACGTATGTTTGTGAGTACCTTAGTGAGTTTATGTATAGGTACCTACAGAGGCCAGAGGGTTTCAGATCCTCTGGAACTGGAGATACAGGTGGCTGGGAGCTAATATGCTGGGATCCAACCCCAGATCTTCTGAAGAGCAGTAAGTGTTTTTAACTGCTGAACTATCTCTCCAGCCTAGTATTTAGGTTGTTTTAAGCCATTAAGTCAGTGGCATTTTGTGACAGAAATTCTGAGCAAATACACTTTTTTGTAGGCAGCATATATATCTACCCAGCTTGGTGACTTACAGGAACAACAACCATTACTGCCCTTCAGTTTCTGTAACTAAGGACTCCTGGATCCTCATGACAGGGCTGTTTTGGCTTGGGGATTCTTGTGGGGTTGCAACAGGACATTATATCCGCTTCCCCAACTGTGGCTGTTTCTCTTCACGTGGTCACTTGTGTTGATGCTGGCTCATAAGACATCTTTGTTCCTTGAAATCCCCAGGTCTTTCCACAGGGCTGTTGAGTACTCTTATAGAGGTTATCTTCCCCAGGCAGAGGGAGAGATATAACCTTTTATGGCCTTCAATATTTTATTTTTTTAAACAGAGTCTTCTTTTTAACCGCTGGAAGATATTTTAGCAGTGAAAAGCCCTTACTGCTCTTCAGAGGATGTGGGGTTGGATCCCAGCACATACATCAGGTAGCTCACAACCACCTGTAACTATAGTTCCAAAGGATCTGAAACCCTCTAGCCTCTGTAGGCACCTGTACACAAATTCATAAAGGTACTCACAAACACTCATATATATTTTTTATTTTTTTGAAGCTCATTTGGCCTTGAATTCACATGGTACCCCCTTAACCTCTCAAGTGCTGATATTATAGGCATGCATCACCATGCTTTTGTCTTATAACCTAACGTAAGTCACATAATATCATAGCATTACCTCTACCACATTCTTTTTGTGTGTGGGAGATTGGTCCCGTGTTAAGCAGGTTCCCTGTTCTTCTTGAGCTGCATCTCCAACTGGACTACATTCTTTTTGTGGTAAAGTAATGTATAATGTATTTACTCATGTGTCTATACTGTACATCTCTACATGTCTGGGTCAGTGGTGTTATTTGGGGAATTTACGTCATCCTGTCTTGGCGCCTTTTCTACCACTGGTGGTGAAAGTGGGGTTTGGCAGTAAAACTAAAAGTCCATAGAATGCAGAGGTCAGTGTCTTGTTCGGAAACAGTCTTTGCAGCTCTTCTGTAGTAAAGGAGCCTCTTTTTAAAGCTCAGCCTTCTTTCAGACTTCACAGTTTTCCTCTCAGGAAGTGTCTTGGTTCCCTTTCTCCTGGGAGGACTGAGGTCCACCTGCCCTGGCCAGACCTCTTTCCACAGTGTGTGCCTATGGCTCCCGAGAGCACCTTTCACGCTAGTTCTTCCCATTATTTTGCTTCTTTGACTTCTTTCTAAAGTCATCTTTTGATGTCAACTGGTAGTAACTGAGACTCAAAGGATATTCTCCTTGGTGAAGCTAAGATGTTTGAGATAGTTACCCAAGGCCATTTCTCCAGCAAGGGAACAAATAACTGGCAATGTTTAAAAGGGTAAAAAATTTTTTTATTGATGTTTTGTGTATTTCATACATCATTTTTCAATTCAGTTCAGGCATATTCCCATTTCCCTTCCCCCCACCCCACCCCACCTCATCCCAGATCATGCATTCTGCCATAACTGTCCTGCATCTATCTCTCAGTCTTTTTTTTTTCATGTTTAGGAATTCAGATTTTCTTCCATTAATTTTATATTACTCTAAAAATATGGATGCATACTCTCCACCCATATGCAGTAATTACAGAGTCTGAAAATAATTGGTGGGGGGATTCTAGAGCCCATTGAGAGATTCACATTATGACGACATAGTTGCTTTCAGATAAACAGAAATATAACCATAATGTCATTCAGCTTGCCTTTTGTCTGGGGGATATGGTGTTAGCATCCACAAATGAGGGAAGCCATTCTCCGTTTGTCTTTCTGGGACTATGTTACTTCACTCAGCATAATGGCTTTGAGCTCCATCCATTTACCTGCAAAGTTCATAATGCCACCCTTCTTTACTGCTGAATAGTACTCCATTGTGTAGATGTACCACATTTTTGTCATCCACTCATCTGTTGAGGGGCAATTGAGTTGGTTCCGCTCTTTGTTATTGTGAAGAGAGCTGCAATAAACATGGATGTGCATGTATCTTTGCGGTAGGAGGAGTCTTTGGGGTATATACCCAGGAGTAATATGACTGGGTCAGGTGGTAGGCTCATTCTGAGTCTTTTAAGGGTTCTCCACACTGCTTTCCATAGTGGTTGTACAAATTTACATTCCCACCAGCAGTGGATGAGTGTTCCCCTTTCCCCACAACCCCTCCAGCATCTGTTGTCTTTTTTTTCTTGAACTTAGCCAGTCGTATCAGAATGAGATGATATATTAGAGTGATTTTAATTTTCACTTCCTTAATTATTAATGATGTTGAACACTTTTTAAGATGTTTCTCAGCCATCTTTAATTCCTCACTGGTGAAGACTCTGTTCAGCTCTTTACTCCATCTTTTGAGTAGGTCATTTGTCTTATTACTTCTTTGTTTTTTGAGTAGTTTATATTTTCTTGACGTTAATGCTGTGTCAGATGTGTCACTGGTAAAGATTTCCTCCCACTCTGTGGGTTTTCTCTTCACTTCCTTGATTGTTTCTTTCGCTGTACAGAAGCTTTTGAATTTTATGAGGACCCACTTGTCCACTGTTGACCTTACTTCCTGTGCAGCTGCTGTCTGATTTAGAAAGTCTTTTCTTGGCCTAGTGGTTAAGAGTGCCGACTGCTCTTGCAGAGGACCCGGGTTCAATCCCTGGCACCCACATGGCAGATGAGAACCGTCTGTAACTCCAATTCCAGGAGAACTCCAGTTCCAGGGGAATCTGAGACCCTCTTCTGACCTCCACGGCATTGCACGACACGGGTGCACAAACCTACATGCAGACAATACATTCATACACATAAATAAATAAATAAAATTTAAAAAAAAGAAAGTCTTTTCCTATGCCTATGTCTTGTAGGTTGTTGCCAACTTTTTCTTCTATCACCTTCAGGGTTTCAGGCTGCACCTTGAGATCTTTGATCCACTTGGAGTTGGTTTTTGTACAGGGTGAGAGGTAGGGATTTAATTTTGTTCTTCTACAAATGATGATCCAATTTTGCCAGCACCATTTGCTGAAGATGCTATCCTTCCTCCACTGAGGGTTTTTTGACCCTTTGTCAAATATGAGATGGCTACAATTGTATGAGCTCTAGTTTGGATCTTCAGTTTTGTTCCATTGGTCAACAGGTCTATTTTGTGCCAGTACCAGGCTGTCTTTATGACTATGGCCCTGTAATATAGTTTGAAGTGTGGTAGGGCAATCCCCTCTATATTGCATTTTTCACTCAGGGTTGCTTTAGCTATTCAGGGTCTTTTGTTTTTCCATATGAATTTAAGGATTTTTTTCCCAAGTCTGTGAAAAGCTCATAGGGATTTTTATTGAGATTGCATTGAATCTGTATATCAATTTGGGTAAAATGGACATTTTTACTATATTAATTTTCCCAATCCATGATCATGGGAGGTCTTTTCATCTTTTGATGGGTCATTTTCAATCTCCTTCTTCAGGGGTTTAAAATTTTTGTTGTAGAGGTCTTTGGTATCTTTGGTTAGGTTTGTTCCCAGGTATCTTATTATTTTTGAGGCTATTGTGAGTGGGAAGGTCTTCTAATATTCCTTCTCCACTTGTTTATTGTTGGTGTAAAGAAAAGCTACTGATTTTTTCAGATTAATTTTGTATCCTGCCACTTTACTGAAACTCTTAATCATTTCTAGAAGTTTTCTGGTGGAGTTTTTAGCATCCCTTAGGTAAACTATCTTATCAACTGCAAAAAGGGATAGTTTAATTTCTTCTTTTCAGATTAGTATTCCTTTAATTTCCTTCTCTTTTCTTATTGCCTGAGCAAGTGTTTGGACCACTATGTTGAAGAGGAGTGGTGATAGGGGTCAGCCTTGCCAGGTTCCCACCTTTAAGGGAAATGGTTCTAATTTTTCTCCATTTAGGATGATTTTGGCAGTGGGTTTACTATATATGGCTTTGATCATGTTGAGGAAAGTTCCTTTCAGTCCTATTCCCTCTAGGACTTTAAACATGAAGGATGCTGGGTCTTGTCAAAAGCTTTTTCTGCATCAATTGAGATGATCATGTGATTTTTATCTTTCCATCCATTTATGTGTTTTATGATATTTATTGATTTATGTATGTTGAACTATCCCTGCACCTCTGGTATGAATCCAACTTGATCATGATGGATGATCTTTTTGATTTGGGCCTGTATGCAATTTGCAAGTATTTTGTTGAGAATTTTTGCATCTATGTTCAGTATGCAATTTGCAAGTATTTTGTTGAGAATTTTTGCATCTATGTTCATTAGTGAGATGGGTCTATAGCTTTCTTTTTTGCTTGCATCTTTGACTGGTTTTGGTATTAGAGTGATGCTGGCTTCATAGAAGGAGTTTGGGAGAATTCCCTGTTTGTATCCTTCTAAACACTTTGAGTAGCAATAGTTGTAGGACCTCTTTAAATGTTTTATAGAATTCTGCCATGAAACCATCTGGACCAGGGCTTTTTTTAGTTGGGAAGTTTTTAATTATATCTTCAATTTCCTCAAATGTTATGGGTCTCTTTAAACTGTCAATCTCTTCTTGGTTAAGCTTTGTTGGTTCCCAGGATTTCAGATATTCATCCATTTCTCTTAGGTTTTCAAATTTAGTGGAGTATAGATTTTTGAAGTATTCCCATATGATTGTCTGGATCTTTTCTTTGTATGTTGTGATGTTTCCCCTTTCATCACAAATACTATTGATTTGGAGTTGCTCTTTCTTTCTTTTGGTTAGCTGGGCTAGAGGTCTGTCTATTTTGTTTATTTTTTTCAAAGAACCAGCTTTTGGATTCGTTAATTTTATGTATTGTTTTCTTTGTTTCTATTTCATTGATTTATGCTCTGATTTTTTGTGATTTCTTCCTGTCTTTTGGGTTTAGAGTTCATTTGTTGTTGTCTCTCGAGTGTTTTTAGGTGCAGTGTTAGATCATTTATTTGTTCCTGAAAGTGTAAAAATTTTGTTGAATGGATAACTAAACAGAACTGAACAATCTGCTTTTAATTTACTAATTTTCTTCTTAGAGTATTATATAGAAAAATTGGCTTTTCAGGATTCTAGTTCAATGAATTTTAATACAGGTAGAGACCTTTGTTAAACATCTCCACCATCGGGGCTGGAGAGATGGCTCAGTGGTTAAGAGCACCGACTGTTCTTGCAGAGGACCCAGGTTCAATTCCCAGCACCCATATGGCAGCTAAGAACTGTCTTTAACTCCAGTTCCAGGGGAATCCAATGCCCTCTTCTGACCTCTGAGGCATTGCATGACACGGGTGCACCAACCTACATGCAGATAGTACACTCATACACATAAAAAAAAAACAATAAAAAAAAATCTCCACCGTCAAATTAGTTTATCCATCCATCCATCCGTCCGTCCGTCCATCCATCCATCCATCCATCCATCCATCCATCCATCCATCCATCTATCCAGCCAGCCAGCCAGCCAGCCAGCCATTCGAGATAGTCTCACATAGGCTAGGATGCCCTCAAATATCTTAGGTAGCTGAGGATTATCTTGAATTTCTAATCCTCCTGCTGCTTCTTATGAGCTGGATTTATCGGTGTGTACCAGATTATGTCCAGCTTGGTTTTACTGTTGTTTTTATTTGTTTTGGTGACTCCTCCTCCTCCTCCTCCTCCTCCTCCTCCTCCTCCTCCTCCTCCTCCTCCTCTTCCTCTGTAGTGCTAGTGATGAAACCCAGGGTTTTAGCTTATTCTAAGCAAGCTTCTTTCCACTGAGCTATGTTCCCAGCCCCACAGCCAGTTTTCAGAACAGTCTATAGCATTTTGTGTGACACTCCTTTAAAGACACCCCGTTCTTAAGTCCAGGCAACAACTGCTTTGTTTGTCACTGTATGTAGTTTCTTCACTTCAAGAACATTAAATAAAATAGATCTTCTAAGACCAGTTTAATTTTTTTTCAGTTGGCATAATTTCCTTGAGATCTGTCCAAGTTGTTGCATGCATCAATATTTTATTTCATTTAATTCACAGTACTCCACTGGATGGATGTAGTTGCTTATTAGCTTGCCCACTGAACGGCACTTGCATTGTTTCCAATTTTAGGGAGTTGGATATGGAGCTTCTAAACATCTAAGGGTAGAGATTTTTATATGAATACAGGTTTTTAACTTCTCAAGAGGAAATGATCATATGACTTGCTGAGTCATATGATGAGTACAAGTGTAACTGCCAAACCATTCTGTAGAATGTGACTATACCATTTTCCATTTCAACCTACGATGCATAAATTTCAATTGCTCCGCCTCCTCACTAACACTTAGAACTACCAGTCTACACTTTATAACTATCCATTTTCTCTTTCTTCTTTTGTTTTATTTTTTATGTGCTTTTTATTTGAGAACAGTTTTAGGGTCTCCCTGAGCCCCAGCTGTCCTGGAACTCACATTGTAGACCAGGTGGCCTTTGAACTCATACAAAAATCTCTGCCTGCTCTGCCTCCCAAGTGCTAGGATTAAAGGCGTGTGCCCACCCACGCCCAGCTCAGTCTCTTTCATTTAACCTTTCTAGCACATATGTAATAGCCCCTTAGGATTTTAATCTGCATTTGTCCAATATCAAATTATATGTTGAACATTTTTCATATTTTCATTTCCATCCTTGCACCTTATTTGAGGACACAGCTGTTCTGTTGCCTGGTTTTAAACTGGGGTTTTACTTTATTGCTGTTCAGCTTGAGTAGCTCTTCATATATGTTTAAGTCTTCTGTCAGTTATATAAATTCTCCTAGCTTATAGCTTGTCTTTTCTGTTGTTTCATAATGTCTTTCACAAAGAAGAAGTTTCTCATTTTAATGAAGTCTATCCTATCTTCTTTTTCTTCTGTAAGTTGTGGTTTTGGTAAAATTTCTAATAACTCCAGTTCTTCATTCTTCTTTGGTTTCTGACATGAGAGATTCATCTTACAAATTGATTCCACATTGTCACTGTCTCTCTTTGACTGCTTTCAAGAATTCTTCTTGGCCATAAGTTTTCATTAGTTTATGAATATACTTGGGTTGGGTGTGGTGGCACCCCAGCATTCAGGAGGCAGAGGCAGGCTGATTTCTGTGAGTTCAAGGCCAACCTGGTCTACATAGTGAGTTCCAGGGCAGTTGGGGCTACAGGGAGACCCTGACTCAAAACAACAACAACAACAACAACAACAACAACAAAGAAATACGTGAGTGACAAATTCTTTGTGTTCATCTTTGGGTTTGTTTTGCTTGACCTTTTTAATATGTAATCTTAATGTTTGCCACACATAGAACATATTCAGCTGTTATTTCTTTAAATATTTTCTTCCTTTCCTGAACTTGGGACCTGAATTTCAGACTGAAAATAAAATGATATATTGGTTTGTAAGCTGCTTATTTTTATTAGCAGTTTGTTTGCTGTCCTACTATTGTTTCTATAGATTGCGGGAATGAGGGACTAACTATCCTAATGGCTGCTTTTGCTGCACAGTATTTCCAAGGCAGGTGAGGTGTAGACTCAATGCTGTACAAAACTCTGGTCATGACTCAGGTGTGGATGCGTTACTTGCTTGACTAAGGATACGCTATGTTTGGTTTTTCTAAAATTTAAGGGTTCTCTAGTTTGGTTCATTCTTTGGCGTAACTAACTTTTCTGGTTATTTCGCGTATGGAATTGGGCCCATCTGTTAATCCATATCTTGCTCCCATGTAATGTGGTCCTCAATAAATTCTTTCCCATGTTTAATTCAGGTCTTTGGCACGAACATATATGCGCTTTTTTAGTGATCGTCTGGTGATCTTCGTTTTCTTGGGGCGGGCTAATTCTTGTGTCCAGTTTGAGGAGGTGACGATAGGAGCTTTTAAAGGCATTTCTAATGTTTCATTGTGGGGTAGTCTATGGATCGCGCCCTGGCCAATAATCACTCTCTGTTCATTTGTAGATAACCTTGCTGATGTCAGAGCATCTCTGGTGTTTGTAATATATTGATTGTTACTTAATTGCATATAAGCTTAGGAGTAAGACTTATTTATTATTTGGCTCTGAGTAGAGAATTGTCCTTTCATAGTTCCTATGTCTATAGTCATTAAAGAAGGCAGTTTTACCGGTTTTATAAGAGATTACTCTATAATAGTTGTCTCTCAATTTACAGTTGAAAATGAACCTCATCATCAATCATCATTTCTCCTTGTTTTATGGGGGGGAGTTAAGAAATTTTCTTGTATTAAAACCTTTGTGCACCTAGAAGGTAAATTTCAATAGGACACATTATAAACAGTAGTTACAGGTAGGCCAAGATCAGAGGGGTTTCTGATGCTTTGTAGGAATCTGGGCCTTTTTCTCCCCTTTCATGTTCAGATGGGTCACCTTCAGTTGGGCAACTTTCCGGTACATTCCTACTCATGCAGAACTGTATCTTTTTTTTCTTTCTCAGCCATAAAGTTGGTGAAGTTTTGACCTGTGGACAGATCTCTACAAATCTTTTTCCTGTAGTTAGTTTAAGAAGTTTGAATTGCAAGGTTTTTGATGAAAAGGTTTCATGCCTATCTGTATTCCTCCCATTTTTTTATTTAGTTTTAAACCCATGAGGTTCTCCAGAAGACAGTTATAATTATATACCTATAGTGTGGAATCAATGCACAGATTTCATTAAATTCACACCATAGCGTTTTGGTGACTATAATGTTAACTTGGGAACCAAACTTAATTTTTGTGTTAAATCCATTTATAGTTTGAAAGAGAATGCTACAAGTGATATCTGTACAACAGAGAAAATTATAGAGAACATTGGTATGTGCCAATTCCAAGGTTTATTATTCTACAGATTTTATGTAAAGAAAATGTGGACACAGCGATTTATATCTCATTTAACTCAGATGCTNGTAAACTGCCAATTTTTTTGAAAGTGTAAAGCCATCTCTGGAAATCTTCTTGTAGAATATTTGTGGTGTTTTATGGATAAGATATATACATTTTTTTTTTTTGGTCTTTTCGAGACAGGGTCTCCCTGTAGCCACAGCTGTCCTGGAACTCACATTGTAGACCAGGCTGGCCTTGAACTCACAAAGATCTGCCTGCCTCTGCCTCCCAAGTGCTAGGATTAAAGGCGTGTGCCACCACGCCCAGCTCAGTCTCTTTCATTTAACCTTTCTAGCACATATGTAATAGCCCCTTAGGATTTTAATCTGCATTTGTCCAATATCAAATTATGTTGAACATTTTTTCATATGTTCATTTCCATCCTTGCACCTTATTTGAGGACACAGCTGTTCTGTTGCCTGGTTTTAAACTGGGGTTTTACTTTATTGCTGTTCAGCTTGAGTAGCTCTTCATATATGTTTAAGTCTTCTGTCAGTTATATAAATTCTCCTAGCTTATAGCTTGTCTTTTCTGTTGTTTCATAATGTCTTTCACAAAGAAGAAGTTTCTCATTTTAATGAAGTCTATCCTATCTTCTTTTTCTTCTGTAAGTTGTGGTTTTGGTAAAATTTCTAATAACTCCAGTTCTTCATTCTTCTTTGGTTTCTGACATGAGAGATTCATCTTACAAATTGATTCCACATTGTCACTGTCTCTCTTTGACTGCTTTCAAGAATTCTTCTTGGCCATAAGTTTTCATTAGTTTATGAATATACTTGGGTTGGGTGTGGTGGCATCCCAGCATTCAGGAGGCAGAGGCAGGCTGATTTCTGTGAGTTCAAGGCCAACCTGGTCTACATAGTGAGTTCCAGGGCAGTTGGGGCTACAGGGAGACCCTGACTCAAAACAACAACAACAACAACAACAACAACAACAAAGAAATACGTGAGTGACAAATTCTTTGTGTTCATCTTTGGGTTTGTTTTGCTTGACCTTTTTAATATGTAATCTTAATGTTTTGCCACACATAGAACATATTCAGCTGTTATTTCTTTAAATATTTTTCTTCCTTTCCTGGAACTCTGGTGACCTGAATTTCAGACTGAAAATAAATGATCCATTGGTTTGTAAGACTGCTTATTTTTATTCAGTTTTCTTCTCTTTGTTTTCAGATTGGATAGGGATACTAGCCTATCTTTAGGCTCATATACTATACCTCTGTCATCTGCAATGTGCTATGGTGTTCAATTAGTGCCTTTATTTGCTATTTTGATTATTGTGGGTTTTCATTTCTAAAACCTCTATTCAATTCTTTGTGTGTGTGAATACTTGTGCATTGTGTGTGTGAGTGCATGTGAATGTGTATGCATGTATATACATGTTCATATGTGTGAATGAGTATCTGTGAGTACATGTTCATGTATTGCATGTTCACATGTGAGAGAGCATGTGTGTACATGGAAAGGTCAGAGGATAACCTAGTATATCATCTTCAGGATTGTCATCCACTTCCTTTTGAGACAAGACTTTCACTGGCCTGATGCTTAGCAATTAGGCCAGATTGTCTGGCTACAGAGTTCCAGGGATCTTCCTCTCTCCATGTCTCTGACTCTGAGATTTCAAGTGCACATTACTGTGCCAACACTTTTGTGTGGTTCCTGAGTATCAAACTCAAGTGCTCATGACTGTGAGGCAAGCACTTTACTAACTGACATTTCTCCACAGGCCTATTTGATTCTTCTTTTATTTATGTACTTTATTTCTTCACAGGGATTTTTTTTCACAGTTGTTTTAAGAATATTTGCTACTGCTTATTATGGCACCTGAATAATGATGCTTTAATGTCTTTTAGAAAGTTATAATATCTGTGCAATCATATGCTAACACTCCTGTGATAAATACTGTAGACTATATATCTTAAACCATAGAAATGTATTCCCTACCATTATGGAGGCTAGGTGACCTCAATATGTTGACACTTTGCTCTTTGCTTGCAGGTGACTGAATTAGCTACTTTTTGGTTGCTATGGTAGAACACCAAGGAAGAGTTTATTTGGCTTATCATGACAGAAGGATAGGAGTTATCATGGTGGAGAGGCAAAGTAATCTCAGTTAACTGTATAAAGGCCCTGTGTAAAAATCTCCAATCTCTGCTAAAGGGAGCTAGTGCTTCACCATAGGAACTCTAGGGGTACGTAATCTTGTACAAGGCACTGTAACTTTGACGTTACTGGCTATTTCCTAGCTCTTTGCAGACTGAGTAGGTTCGAATTACATACTGGTCATTTTAAACTTTTTTTTGGCTTATGAAACTCCTATTGAAAACATAAATATTCTTGTGTTAGACACAGTTGACTTGGTTAGGGTCAGGCTTTTTGTGACCTATGGTTCTGATGTCTGATTTCTTTAAAGCCTTTGCAATTCTAATCAGATATATCCAATGAATGCCTTATTGTGGTCACCCTGTGGCTTGTTTAGGAGTCTGTGTGTCCAATTCTCAGATTCTTTAGCCTGATCATTGGGATCCTATCTGTGCACACAGGGATTGGGAGTAAGTGTAAGAGTTCTCAAAGTCAGAAGGCTACTTTCTTGACATCTGCTCTCTGCACTTTGCAAGGACTTGTTCTGTGCTCCTTCAGCTACAAGGCAGGCACTGCATTTGTCTCCTTTCTCCACATACTGTTCATGACTATATTCTTATGTCCAGGCCCACTGCTGGGAGGACACACAGAGAGAATAAGAACAAGCTCTCCTGTCTTCCTGGCATGAAAGCCACTGATCTTCGAGGAGGGACCCGAGCACCTTCCCCTTCATTTGGCTCTCATGGCAGTCACAAGTGACCCAGCTTGGGACTGGGTTATGGGAAAACAGAAACAAGAGCCAGATTTTGTCTGGAGGAAACCAAAGAAACCAAACCTTCATCTCTGGTCCACACATGGCAATTCAAATTCTGCTCTTCGTCCTCAAACTTCCCAGAGCCCCAGTGACTGTTGGATGCATTTTGCCTCGGTTTTATAGCTAAAGTGAGAGCTCTTGGTGAGAGGCAGAGTACAGAGCTCTGACTGATTCCACTCTCCTGGGACCTGACTATCTGAAATAGAGCAGTGTGAAATAGTAAGAGAAAGCTTGGTACCTATCTTTTCAATGCTAAGGATTCTGGCAAACAGGTGCAAAAGAAGACAAATCTCTGAAGAGACATGTTTAAAGAACAGTCATTCTGAAGACATCTAAGTATTTACAGTCTTTAGCCAATATAGGGACTTATTATATGAAATTTTCACCTAATGAATACTTTGGGGGCTAGAGAGATGGCTCAACAGTTAAGAGCAATGGTTGCTCTTGCAGAGTACCTGGGTTCAATTCCCAGTACCTATACAGTGGCTGACGACCATCCAGTTCCAGGGGATCAGACAGCTTCTTCTGACCTCTGTGGCAATTGGAGTTACATACATGGCACTCATGCACATATAATACAAATAATAAATAAATGGAAGGTTTCTACCCTTTGGAGCATGGACAGATGCGAAGGCCTCTCTCTATGCCTCTAGGCAGTGATTAGTTTTCACCTAACATGGAAGTAAAATGAGTCAGGAAAAAAAATCATTCACAGATATTTGAAGAACAGCATGAGAAAAAAGCTGCTTGAAAGGAAGTGTGAGTGTGTGCATGTTAGTATGCGTGGGAGAGGCCAAAATGAAGCCTGCTAGAAGAGACAGAGAACTGACGAGGGGAGCTGTGCTGGTGGAAATTCTTATTTATTTATTTATTTATTTATTTATTTATTTATTATTTACTTATTATTTATTTATTTTTTTTTTTTTTGGTCTTTTTGAGACAGGGTCTCCCTGTAGTTCCAGCTGTCCTGGAACTCACTCTGTAGACCAGGCTGGCCTTGAACTCACAGAGATCTGCCCAGCAAAAGGAAACTCTTTTTCTTAAATTTTGCCTGGCGTGGTGGCACACGTCTTTAGTCCTAGCACTTGGGAGGCAGAGGCAGGCGGATCTTTGTGAGTTCAAGGCCAGCCTGGTCTACATAGTGAGTTCTAGGACAGCCAGAGCTACAGGGAGACCCTGTCTCAAAAAGACTGAAAAAAAAAAAGTTTGAAAAGGTGGTGGTGAGATAGTTCAGTGGTTAAGAGTACTAGATGATCTTGCAGAGGACCTGATGGCTAACAACCATCTGTAACTCCAGTTCCAGGGGATCTTATGTCCCCTTCTAACCTCTACAGACTTTGCAGACATGGAGGCAATACACTCATATATATAATACAAATACTATATCAAATATTAAAAGATTAAAAATTATTCAATTTTTGTGAATTCTTGCAATATATCTCAATCAGATTTAGATCCTCTCCTGTATCTGCACCCTCCTCACTAACCTCCCCTGTCACATTTATGTACTATAATATATATTAATACACACACACACACATATATATGTGTATATATATATGTGTGTATATATATATATATATATATATATATATATATTCCTATAGAGTCAGGTTTCTGTCCCCAAATGCCCTTCAGGATGGGTTTATCCATAAGATCTTGGCCAGCCTACTAAGAGTTGCAAGTACTTCTTCAGGTAGGGCTGAGGTTTCTTACCCACTTCCCCATGTCTGATTTTATTTGGAGCTGGAGAGGTGGCTTGAGCTTATGTGGGACTTGTGCATGTTGTCACCACTCCACTGCTGGGAGTTTTTATGGGTAACTGACCTGCTGCCTGGAGAAATATTTCCTTGTGGTCATCCACATATTCTGGCTTTTACGCTCTTTCTGCCTGCTTTTCCACAATGATCCCTGAGCCTTGGGAAGCAGAATTTTAATATAAATGCCCTATTCAGGGATATATTTTAATTAATTTCAACTCTGTGTATGTGTGTGTGTTGTGTGTGTGGGTATGTGCACATCAATGCATATGCCCACAGAGGCTAGAGGTACCCAGTACCCCTAGAGCTGGAGTTACAGGTGGTTGTGAACCACCTGACATGGGTTCTGGGAACTGAACTAAGATACTCTAGAAAAGCAGTACACATTCTTAACCACTGAGCTTTATCTTTAGTGCTTAAACTCTTTGAATAGGATGAGTACAGGCATAACAAAAGCTCACATCAAGCTAGTTTTTACTTTTGGTGAACCACTTGGTGGCACTGTTGATAAGAGGCAGTTTAGTGCAATTGTCTCCAAATTAGAATATATACATTGTTTTTCCTTCGTGTGTTCATTTGTTTGTTTCAGACAGAATATCCTTTTATAGTCCAGGGTAATCTGGAGCAGGTGATACTCTTGCCTCAGACTCCAGGAATGCTGGGATTACAGGCATATACTAGCTTTCCTGGCATAGAATGTATACATTTTAATCCAATCAGGTATCTGAAGAAATGATTAAAATTTAAATATTTAGGCTGTATCTTTATCAAATGGAAAGGTCCCCGACTTTACTAATACTTGATACATTGGTGAAAACTGCCTCTATCACTTCACCTGCATGTTAGATGACTGTGCATCACATGTAGATTCCAAACCCCAGAGCTTCGTATTAGTCCCCATTTGTTCTGCATATGTATTTGATTTTTCATATTCTTGGTGAAATAGATTTTTGATGCTTGTCATGGTTGTACAACTCAGGGGGCAGATGCAAGACAAATGCTCTAACTTCAAGGACAGTGTGAGTGACAGGCCAGCTAGGCCTCATATACAAAGATCTTATCTTAAAAAAGTGGACTTTAAGGGCTAGAGAGATGGCATAATGGTTAAGAGCACTGGATGCTCTTGCAGAGGACCTGGGTTCAAATCTGAGCACCTACATGGCAGCTAACAACTGTCTGTAATCCCAGTTCCAGGGAATCTGACACCCTCTTCTGACCTTAGTGGGCATTTCATAATACATATGTACATACATGGAGCAATACATTCATACATAAAAAATAAAAATAATAAATTTTAAAAAATGGACTTTCATATAATGCTATTGATTTTTTTTGTCTTTTTGAGACAGTGTCTTCCTGTAGCCCCAGCTGTCCTGGAACTCACTATGTAGATCAGGTTGGCCTTGAACTCACAAAGATACACCTGCCTCTGCCTCCCGAGTGCTGAGATTAAAGGCGTGTGCCACCATTCCTGGCCCATGTTATTGATTTTTTTTTTTTTTTGGTCTTTTCAAGACAGGATCTCCCTGTAGCCCCAGCTGTCCTGAAACTCACTCTGTAGACCAGGCTGGCCTTGAACTCACAGAGATCCGCCTGCCTCTGCCTCCCAAGTGCTAGGATTAAAGGCGCGTGCCACCACGCCCGGCTAATTTTTAATTCAAATATCTTCAAATGTATTATGGCAGCATATTTCCAACAAAGAAAATAAAGGTCAAATGATAGTAATAATTCAAGACAGATATAAAATAAGATGGAAGAACAAGGTGCCACCACTTTATGGTAGTATTTTTTTTTTCCCAACCACATTGTGTGTGTGGGAACCATGACTATTAATGACTATTTCTGAGACAAGTTTTCATTGTATAGCTCGGTAACTCATAATCTTCCAGCCTCAGGTTTCCATGAGTTGAGACAACAGGTTTGCTCCATTGTGCCTATGATATTTTTCTTCTTACAAAATATGTCCCATTATTTCCCTTTGATATAAAAGTAGTATTTTAAGTAATAACTGAAAAATAGCTTTTTGAAGACAATGTGTGCTTTGGAGAAAGACTTTTGAAAATGTATGTTTAAGAAATATTTTCATCATTATGTGGTTTTTTTTCTGAGACTGTAACTGAGATATTTTTCATCTAAAATTCTTATATTGCAACACCAAGGCTTTGGAACTCAAGGCTTTAATGTGTTTAAGAACTTTCTACATGAAGACTAGGCAGGCTTTTAAATGACTTCTTAAAAATATAAACATCACTGATATGGTGCTGTGTGTACACATTTAATACCAGCACTTTTGAGATATAGGAAGTCAGGTGTGAGACGAAGGCCAACCTGGTGTTTGTAATAAATTCCAGGTCAACTGGGGCTACAGGTAGACTCTGCCTCACAAAACTAACTAACTAACTAACTAACTAACTAACTAACTAACTAACTAACTAAATATAAATATTGGGGCTGGACTGATGGTTCAGTGATTAAGAGCATGCAGTGCTTTTGCAGAAGACCTGAGTTTGGTTTCCAGCACCCTGCCAGGCATCTCATAACCACCTGTAACTTCAATTTCAAAGGATTAGACACTCTTTTCTGCACTCAGTAGGCACCCGCATTCACACTTGCATATTTCTATCCACCCCCATATATGCATAATTAAAAATAAATCTTTAAAATATATAAATATTTAAAATGTCCATTAATTTCCAACAAGGTTTACATCATGAAAGATGGAAATTTATTTGTCAAATAGCAATATAAAATTGGAATTCCTGTTAGGTCAGGCCACAAAAATAAGGACTATGCTTTTTCCATACGGACCTATGGTTTTATTAAGTATATTTTCAACTATGGCAATTATTAAAATTGTATGAACTCAGGAAATATATATATATATATATATATATATATATATATATATGTTGTTTTTGAGACAGGGTCTCCCTGTAGCCCTAGCTGGCTGGAAACTTAGTAGACCAGGCTGGCCTTGAACTCACAGAGATCTGCAGATCTGCCTGCCTCTGCCTCCCAAGTGCTGGGATTAAAGGCCTGTGCCACCATGCCTAGCACCTCAGGATATATTTAGAACCAGAGTTTTGAACCTCTAAACTATAAAATGTTTCTAGTTATTTGTTAAAAATATGGAGGCATGGGCTGTGGGGATAGCGCAGCTGTTAAAGGCTGAGGCTAAGAACCACAAAAAAAAATATGGAGGCATATTTAATGACATTTCTTTTGGTAAAATTAACTAATGTTTTTAGTTAATGCACTAAAATGGTTCCTCTTATTAATCAATAAACTAGTATAAGATTTTAACTTGTTTTCTTTAAATTTTATTTTCATATGTGTTTTATAATTGGTTGAGTCTTTATACATAGTACATTGGGCATCTTCAGGTGCATCAGATACAGTCTTACCTACTTTAGATGAATAGTTATTATAAAATTCAGAATTCCTAGTGATATACCTTATGTGTATGTATATTATAACTTTCACAATTCCTAGCATTCCTATTTAACAAATCAGGAGGCCAAAACACAGTTCTGTTCAGAAATAGGCATAACACAACTAGTTAATAAGTGACAGAATAAAGGTTTATTTATATAGTAATGCATGTGGACAATTTAAATGTAAATTACCATATTTAAAAAAGTTATTTGTTTTTATTGTACGTGTATGGGTGTTTTGCCTGCTTGTGTGTAAGTGTAGCAGTGTCATGCAATACCTGCAGAGACCAGAAGTTGGTGCTAGAGTTACAGATAGTTGTTAGTCCACTATGTGGTTGCTGGGAACAGAATACTGGTCTTCTAGAAGAGCAACCAGTGCTCTTAACTACTGAGGTATCTTTCTAGCCCCACAAATTACCATTTTTTTTTAAACATCAGAAAAATCAATGAAGTGTGGGATGAGTTTAGAAACTGTCGAGAGTCATGGTGGCCATGTGAGCATGTGCTCTTGGAAACATCAGTCCAATATATCAGCACATTAGCATAATAAACTCCATGCTCAACTTTTAACCATGTCTCACCTGTCTATTAATATACATTACAAGTCATTTGTGGTTTAGCATAGTTCCTGATCTCTTGAAAAAATTTTTCCTCTTTATTTACAATGTGGGGGAAAATATACATACCCTGAAGAGTATTGTAGAAGGAAGTGGTATTCTTTTTTCTTTTTTTCTTTTTTTGAGACAGGGTCTCCCTATAGCCCCAGCTGTCCTGGAACTCACTCTGTAGACCAGGCTGGCCTTGAACTCACAAAGATCCGCCTGCCTCTGCCTCCCAAGTAAGTGCTAGGATTAAAGGCGTGCGCCACCATGCCCGGCTAGGAAGTGGTATTCTATAATATACTATAAGTCAAGGGTTCAGATATAGATTCAGGAAGTGTATTAGTGGGATATGAGTCTGAACTCTGCCACTTAATATCTGAAAATCCTTTTGTTAAGTTGTAAACTTGCTGTCCTCCTTTCCTCTTCTGAAAAATGGGGCTAATAATACCACTTATCTGTAAGGCTTTAGTATAGATTCATTCAAATAATAGATTCAAGACAACATCTAAGAAATACTCAACAAGTGATGGTGATTAGTAAATAAAATCTTGGCCAAGAGCAGACATACAACGAATAGCCATCATTTATAGTTGTCATGCTTGGAAGGTGAAGAATCCCTGGAGGAGGCTTATTGTTAATGCTTGGTTTCCAGTTGATGAACTTTGGAAAGCTCTAACTAAATCAGCGAATCAACTAAGTGATGGGCCCATAACTGAATGGATGGTTGGAAGATGGTGGAACTTGTGGAAGATGGGGCCTGACTAGAGGAAGTGGGTCATTGGTGTGACTTTGAAGGGTGTATCTGTCTTGTCCCTGCCTCTTCCTCTCTGCTGAGTGGATGCACTGAAGTCAGCCCCTTTCTCTTGCCATACTTTTCTGCTATAATATTTCTGCATGAAATAAAGGAGCCAGCCAATCATGGACTGAGACCTGGGAGACCAGAATCAAAATAAATATTACTATTTTCTCTTTCAAAATGTTTGTCACAGGTACTTTGTCACAGTGATGAAAAACTAATAATGACTGCATCACACCTTACTTGAGATTATTGTGTCATTAAGTAGCATCCAGGTCTCTTAATTCTGGGTTCTACATTATGACAATGAGCACTTACATTTGTGGACAATTCTCTTCTGAGAGAAGTGCTCCTGAAGAGAAAGTTCTTTGGCTTAAAGTAAAAGATTCAAGGTAGCAACACACATCTGAGTAGGATTTGGACAGAGTAGAAGATAGGGATGGAGTTCCAGGGAGAAGAAGACAGGATGCCAGAACATGGGCTAGGGAAAGGGGTACATGTTTGTGGGAGAGTAAACACAATAGTTGGCCTGGGACAGAGCTATGGAAGATTAACCTAGTGCTTCTACTTAGGGGGAATGATGAGACTAGAAGGAAAATAAAAGCAAAAAAGTAAATAGGAGAAAGAAAAGTTGTTCTGAGAAGCCTAACAAATTTTAGTCATAAGGACCAGAGTGAAGAAAATTATTAGGGGAATAAAAGAGAAGGGAGAGATGAAGGGAACAGTTGGCAAGCATCAGGAGAGTTTGGAAACCTATTAAATGAAGAGCAAATGGCTGTAGAAGAAATGATGCAGCATCAGTATTTCCATCTCAGGCACATGGGTGGAAGTTGCAATTGTAGTCTTTATTTGTTTTTATATTTTATTATTTTTATTCTGTGTATGAGTGTATTGCCTGTATGTATGTAAGTGCACCCATGTCCCATGTGGTGGAATGCCCACAGAAGTCAGGAGTAGGCAATGGATCCCCTGGAACCAGAGTTATGGATGGTTGTGAGCCGCTATGGGGGTGCTAGGAACCGAACCTGGTTCCTCTGCAACAGCAGCCAGTGCTCCTAACCACCGAGACATCTCTTTAGCCCTACAGTTGTGATTTTTGGAGGAGAAATGATGGATTTGACTTTTTTTTGTATTTTTAAAATTATTTATTTATGTATTTATTTGTTTTATGTGTATGAATGTACTGTCTGCATGTAGGTTTGTGCACCTGTATCGTGCAGTGCCTTGGAGGTCAGAAGAGGGTGTCGGATTCCCCTGGAACTGGAGTTAAGGATGGTTCTCAGCTGCCATGTGGGTGCTGGGGATTGAACCTGGGTCCTCTGCCAGAGCAGTTATTTCTCTTAACCACTGAGCCATCTCTCCAGCCCTAGATTTGACTTTTGCCACTGAGTTTGAATTAACAAGAGAAACATTTAAAATAAAAATGTTTGTGAGCATGTGTGTGTGTGTGTGTGTGTGTGTGTGTATCTGTCTGTCTGTGTTCATTTCTGGGAGCTCCACTTACTCCACTGGTCTATTAACTTATCTTCATATTAGTAAGACATTGTTCGGATCAGTTATGTACTTAAGCTTGACAGAAGTATGGGACCTCCAACTGTATTTTTCATTTTCAAAACTATTTTTAATTTTAAGTATTATGTTTTCATAGTAGAATTATGAAGACGCCATATTTTCAGCAATATTTGAGGGCTCATATTTTTTCCCAAAGACATGCCCGTTCTTCCATATATATTTCATTGTTCATGAAATATTTGAAGTCACAATTTCATCATCATTGTTGAAAACATATCTTCTTCATCTGTGTGGTGGTTTGAATGAGAATGTCCCCCATAGGTTTCAAGTATTAGGATGTTTTGTCCCAGTTGGTTGTGCTATTTTGGAAGGTTTTAGGAGGTGTGGCCATGCTGCAGGAAGTATATCACTGGAAATGGGCTTAGAGAGTTCCTTTTTTTTTTTGGTCTTTTCGAGACAGGGTCTCCCTGTAGCCCCAGCTGTCCTGGAACTCACTCTGTAGACCAGGCTGGCCTTGAACTCACAAAGATCCGCCTGCCTCTGCCTCCCAAGTGCTAGGATTAAAGGCATGCACCACCACGCCAGGCAGGCTTAGAGAGTTCCTAAGCGTTGCTGGATTTCTGCCTGCACTCTGCTTCTGTGCCTGCTTCAAGATGTGAGTGCTCCTCTTCTGCTGGCCACCTCTTGCCGTCATGCTTCCCGGCCATGGTAGACTCTGATTCCTCTGGATCCATAAACTCAAGCTCTTCCTTTTTTTAGATAGGATCTTCCTTCAGTCCCAGCTGGCTTGGAGCTTGCTATGTAGACCAGGCTGAACTCAAAGAGATCTGCGTGCCTCTGCCTGCCTCTGCCTGCAAAGTGCTGGGATTGAAAGCCCGCACCACCACACCTGGCCTAAGATGATTCTTAGCCACCATGTGGGTGCTGGGAATCAAACACACATGGGTCCTCTGCAAGAGCAGTCAGTGCTCTTAACCGCTGAGCCATCTCTTCAGCCCAATTTCTTCCTTTTATAAGTTCCCTTGGTCAAGGTGTATTATCACAGCAACAGAAAGTAACTAAAACAATCTGTTAATTGGGGTAACTCTTCCAGGTTCTTCTATGTGAGTGAATGGCGTTGAAAGGGTCTCAACATTGTTCTGACATCCAGTTTTATATATTATAAAATATAGACATTTACTCCAACAAGTTTGCCCTTATTCTGTGGTTACAGTTGGAGTTCATATGTAATGATTAGTGAATTGCTTAGTTGTCTCCAAAGGCTAGAAAATAATTGTATTAAGCATGGAGGAGTATTTGACCAAAGATCAATTTTTACAAGTTATCTTAGAGATTTTTATTCACTTGGTAAGTTGAAGGATTCTGATGATAAATCTGAGGCAATGTTAGCTCTTCTTTTTATCATTATTTTGTTTGTAAAGACAGCTTATCTTTATGAGGCCATAAGAATGGATGTGGCCTTCAGACAAAGTGCTTTGAAAAACCCAAGGAGGCCAAGACCTCACTGTCTTTGGATGTCTGAAGAGAAGAACAGTCAAAGTTGTGTCACCATCAATAGCATGGGTTCCCAGAGAAGGAACATTTAGTGAAATAAGAGAATGCTACAGAGTGAGTTCCAGGACAGCTGGGACTACAGGGAGACCCTGTCTCAAAAAGACCAAAAAAATAAATAAATAAATAAAATCCAGGAAAGGGGAAACTCAGAGTAATTACTTCAGGAAGACTGGTTATTGAGAAAATGGGGCTACACAAGGCGGATCACACCTCTGAAAGAGAGAGGGGAGAAAAGAGCCATGGAGATGAGCAGACCTAGACTTCAATTTCTCTGATAATAAGTGGGAGGTGGGATTGGTCTCCAGAAGCTTTACCTCTTCTGAAGTCACATGTTTTCTTACAGTTGCTCAGGTTTATGCAAAGGTACAACTAGAGACCATACAAATCTTTTCAGTTTAAATGTTTATTCATTTACTACTTTTATTTATATGTATGTCTTTGCCTGTTATATGCACGCATATACAGGTGTGCTCAGAGACCAGAAGAGGGCATTAGTTCCCTTGGAGCTGCAGTTACAAGTGGTTGTGAGCTGCCTGGTGTAGGTGCTGGGAACTGAGCTCCTGTCCTCTGCAAGAGGAGCAGGTATTCTAACAGCTGAGCCGTATCTCCATCTTTTCATCTACTTTTCTTTTTTTGGTCTTTTCGAGACAGGGTCTCCCTGTAGCCCCAGCTGTCCTGGAACTCACTCTGTAGGCCAGAGTGAACTCACAAAGATCCGCCTGCCTCTGCCTCCCAAGTGCTAGGATTAAAGGCATGCACCACCACGCCTGGCTCATCTACTTTTTAAAGAAGTATTAAATAAAATCTTTATACTTGATACAGTGTTGGACTGAGAACAAAAAGAAATAAGCAAATGTTTATGAATTTACTTCTTAAGGCAGCAGCTAGGAAGTGGCAATGCTAATATCCCTGTGTTTGAAAATGTGGGGACAGGTTTAGTGATTCCATTGACTTGGGGCACATAATTGGTAGTTAGTGGGTAGGGATGTTAGATACCCTGTGTAGATTTACATGAGGGAAACTGCTCAACCCGAGTCAATGCTGCTGCCAGTAATAAGCAAATACTAGAATAGGGGTCAAAGTAGTGCTGGCCATTTATTATGGGCCTTTAGCTCCATTTCCCAACGATTGCCCCGTGAAACTATGGGATAGATGCCATCTCCATTTTTTGCCAAATAGCCTAAAGGTCTCTCTAAAGCTTATGATGATATTAAGTCAGATTTTAGACAGTGTCCTATAAGGGTAAAGGAAACTTTCCTGCCAAGCACCCTTTTTAAAAATATTTTTTTGGCTTTATTTGTTTTCTTTAAACAGGAAAACAGAAACAATGCAAAATGACAATAATGAAACAAAGCAAGAAGGACAAAAAAAGGGAGGGGATTTCCATTTCTTATTCTGGTGAAATAGAGAATCAATCTGTGAGGCTTGGTATGTATTTCTCTTTTTTCCCTTCTCTCTTTCTTTCTTCTTTTCCTGCTCTTTCAGGGCTACCAGAAGGATATGTGTTTCTGGCTAGTCCAGGAACACATATCCTTCTGGTAGCCCTGCATTCTCAACTGAGTTGAGTTCTCAACTGAGAAAGAGTCTGGTTAATTTGGGGGAGGGTCTCATCCTTAAACTCCCTAATCAGTTTCTAGTTCCTGTTTAGTTATGTTACCCTCTGAAAAGAGTCACCACAATCACCAGAAGGGACTCGGGATGCCGACTGCTCTGACTTCTTCCATGCTGAGAAGGGGCATTGGGTGTGGCAACTGGAGTATCCCCCATTCAGAGGTTCAATCTAAAAGACCCCCAAGCATAACTATAGAGGGAAGAAAATCCTTGACTGGTGCTCATGAAGGCGAAATGAAGGCAGGAGTAGTTAGGTACATGATCTAGGCAGGGGACCAGGAGAAGTAAGAACAGGGTGATTTCCAATGTCCAACTTAAAAGTCCATTAGAATTTCTTAACCAGGGTTTTCAAAGGATCCATTTATTAGGTTTTTCCTTCTGCTCATTTGGCCATGATGTCTGGACTCAGGATCAGCTTTTCAGGCTTTTTAAGAGTCAGGATATGAGTTTCTACTTAGATAGTTGCTAGAAAGAAAGAGGAAATTTTATCGAGCATTAATTAACAACAATAGTGGACTTGTCCTTTGGCTGCAGGTGACCCTACTCTGTTAATCAAGACCAAGATCTAAGGTTTTTATGCCTGTTTAACATTATTTCATATAACTTTACTCTCTATATGTGGAGGCACAGTTTTTCAGGCTTTAAAAGAAATGTATTGATTACCTCTATAATAGTTGTCTCCAATTTACACTTGGAGAACGACCTCATCGTCATATTTCTTCTTGTTCTATGGGGGGGGGAAGGCAAGAAAGTCTCTCATATCAAAACCTTTGTGGCACCTAGAGGGTATAAGTTTCATTAGGACTCATTATAAATAGTTGTTACATGTAGGATCCACAGAAGGGTTCGATGTTTATGGCAATCTGAGGCTTTTCTTCCTTTCAATGTTCAGACGGGTCAACCTTTCAGTTGCCACTTTTTGGTACATCCTACTCAATGCAAAGTATGGTTATTAAACTTTTTCTAACATCATACATCATTCTCAATCCAATTTTGAATCATTTGCTTTCCATGCCCCCCACACACCAGAGGTCATGCACTTGCATGTCTTGCATCTTTTTTTAAGTTAATTTTTATTGAGCGCATTTCATACAACATTTCTAATTCAAATTTCTGATTCCCCATCCATGCCCATCCCTCCCCTTCACCCCCCGTNACCCCCGCCAGAGCTCATGGATTATCATCATCATACATGTTAAGTCTTGTCTTGCATTTTCTTATTTTTCAGTCTTTTCTATGTAATTTACTGTTTTGACAGTTTACTGTTTTGTCAGTTTTTGAATAGTTTTCTCTCTTTTTTGTTCCTGTTAATTTTATATTATTCCATAATATGCATAACACTCCACAATAAAATCAAATTTCTTGAAAAAAACTATAGGTTAATTCCAAAACCACATTTAGAGATTTCACATTTTAACAGTAAAGTTGCATGCAGGTAAAAAAGAAGTATAACTTTATATTCATATATATATACATATATATATATATATATATATATATAGTATATATATATATATAACTGTTTTGGTCAGTTCTTTGAATAGGTTTTTCTCTCGTTTTTGTTCCTGTTAATTTTATATATTCCATAATATGCACTCCACACATAAATCAAAATTAAAAATTCTGAAAATAAACTATAGGTTAATTCCAAAGCACATTTAGAGATTCACATTTTAACAGTAAAGTTGCATGCAGGTAAAAAAGAAGTATAACATTATATTCTTTTTTTTATTTAATTTTTATTGATACTTTGCGCATTTTGTACATCATTTTCCAATTCAGATCAGGCATATTTCCCTTTCCCTCCCCCCCACCCCCACCCCATCCCAAATCATGTATTCTGCCATAACTGTCCTGCATCTTTCTCTCAGTTTTTTTTCCTTTTTAGCTATAAGTGATAATCCATGAGTACAAGCATCCTTCATGCAAAACCAATCTGCAGGCTCTTGTGCCCAAACCACCACAGCCCCACCATCCAGTGGGGGGGGGTGATAAGCCACAGTAAGACCCTGTCATATTTAACAGGGGGGAAAAATGTAATTCATGGATTAACATATCATCCAAACATATGTGTCTATGCCAAAGTAACCTACCATAACTATTAGTGCTGCTTAAATACCTATATATCTAATTGCTTGTGCTTCATTAGTAGGATCGAAAGGTCACTCCTGGACAAACTGTCAGCCCATGAAAGGAAACAGCCAGAATTGACCAGAGTCCAAGTCAACAGCTCCAGAGAGAGTGGACTGTTTTACTTCTCATCCACCTGTGCCCCTTTTCTAAGCCTAGGGAACAATCTGCGGAAGAGGGGGCATGGTAGAATGTAAAGGCTCCCATTGGGGTGAATGGTGAAACTACAGTGATGTAGTCTGGACACTCATTTGATCAACTTGATTGAACAAACAATCTGTCACCCCCCACTGGATGGTGGGGCTGTGGGGGTTTGGGCACAACAGCCTGCAGATTGGTTTTGCATGAAGGATGCTTGTACTCATGGATTATCACTTATAGCTAAAAAAGGAAAAAAAAACTGAGAGAAAGATGCAGGACAGTTATGGCAGAATACATGATCTGGGATGGGGTGGGGATGGGGGGTAAGGGAAAGGGAAATATGCCTGATCTGAATTGGAAAATGATGTACGAAATGCGCAAAGCATCAATAAAAATTAAATAAATAAAAAAAAGAAATATATTGAGCATTTATCTTTTGGTTACACTTTCTTTTGGGGTGCTTTAAGTCCACACACTCAGCCCAGATTAACCAAACTTTGTTTTCTCAAGGTCATTTGAGGTTCTTCAGGGTGCACTTAGGTTTTCAGGGGAGGGGAGCGGAGTGCCTGGCTCCTTCTAGCCATTCTTAGCCAGTTCCATCTACTGAGGACAAGGTCAGGTCTCACTAGACCAGGCTTCCATTTGGAGCACAAAGTGACTTTCCTCTGTATTTAGTTTCCTCTTTATAGACTGCACACTGGCTGGGGTTCTGTTGGTGGATCTCCAAGACTTCCCTGCACAGGAAGCCTGGTGATTCACAATTGCAGAACATTTTAAGAGATGCCCCTGTACAAAATCCCCTGGGAACAATTGAGGGCAAGGAACAAAATTCTCCCTTAAATCCCTTGGCTGAATTGGTATGGGGCTTTAGGTATGGCACTAAGCATCCAAAAAAGTTAAGGTACACCAATCTGGTACTTTTAATTATTGTATCATATTTAAATAAAGCCTGAAGAAAATCCCAAGAAGCCTTGTGTAGACATTGACTGGAAGAAATTTAACAGTATAGGATAAACAGGCAAAGACTATAGGAGAAATTTAAACAATTTCAGGCATATCTTAAATACAAACAATTTACTATAAACAGAAGTTGTCTCTTTACTTTCCCAAACCCCATATCCTGTTTGTAATTTTCCAATAACAGGGAACATAGCTGTTGACCAGAATTAAGCTGAAAAAATTTACCAAATCCATCCAAACTGTCTCCTTCTGCAATGCATGTCACTAGTTCAAGGAAGTAAAGCTAGCTTTTCTTGAGTCAAATTATCTTGAATGGGTAGAACAGAGATCAAAAGTAACATCTGCATAATAGACAGAGACCAAAAAATATCTTTCAGTAGTCAAAGGTGACCCAATACTTGTCTATGCCCCTTTAATCCAATCTACACCTGGAAGTCCAGTACAAGCCAGGAATGGAGCAAAACCAACCACAACCCTGTGTGGTTATAATCCCATTTAGACCATTAGTAAACTGGCTTTAATATTTATACCAGTCCACTCTAGAAACATTTAACCACTTCATTCCAGTACAGGTATCTTATTTTCTACTAAACTTTGCAGTATTTATGCCCATCCAGCTGAACGGGGCAGTTCCCCCAAACATATCACCACAAAATAAAAACCTTAAAGTGACCCTACAAGTCCCAGGCAGGCTCTGGCCAACCAAATTTTTCCATATATTCAGAAATGCACCACACAGGCCTGGCAAAAATCCTGTCTATCCAACCCAATGTTGTTCTACCAAGTGATCAAATACTCCCCAAAGGCCTTGAATTCTATTTTGTCTAGTATTAGCATAGCGACTCCTCCTTCTTTCTTAGTGCCATTTACTTGTCGGTGATCTTAACTGCTGAGCCATCTCTCCAGCCCCAAACTTGTATTATTTTTTTTACCCTCCTTCCACTTTGGGATAATATCTATCTTTAAAGGTGAGGCAAGTTTCTTGGAGACAAGAAAAAAAAAATGGGTTTTGTTTCTTAATCCATTCTACTAGTCTCTGTCTCTTTATTTATTTATTTATTTATTTATTTATTTATTTATTTATTTGAATGTACTGTCTGCATGTAGGTTTGTTCACCTGTGTCATGCAAAGCCACGGAGGTCAGAAGAGGGTGTCGGATTCCTCTGGAACTTGAGTTCTCCTGGTATTGGAGTTACAGATGGTTCTCAGCCGCCATGTGGGTGCTGGGGATCGAACCCGGGTCCTCTGCAAGAGCAGTCGGTGCTCTTAACTGCTAGGCCATCTCTCCAGCCCGAGTCTCTCTGTCTCTTAATTGGAAAATACATTCCATTAATATTTAAAATTGCTATTGAGAGAATCAAATTGTTTCCAATCATTTTGATTTCTGGTACATTCTTACCCTAGGTTTTTATTTCCATAGTGGTAGTATCATTTGTTTTCTGGTGTTGATTGGTTATAGTTGTCCTTGCCCTCCACTCTTTGTATTTCTTGAAGTATTCTCTGCAAGCATGGCTTATTGGAGAAGAAGTCTTTCAACTTATTTATATCATGGAACATTTTCCTTTCTCCTTCAATTATAATAGACATTTTTGCTGGAGAAAGTACTCTGGGTTGGCATCCATAGTCTTTTAGAACTGGGAATATTTTAGACCAGTGTTTTCTGGCTTTCATGGTCTGCATTAAGAAATCAGTTGTAATTCTGATAGGTTTTCCTTTGTAGGTAACTTGTTGCTTTTCTTTTGCAGCCCTCAGTGTCCTTTCTTTGCTTTGAACATCTAGTGTTTTTACTATCATATGGCATGGATAATTTCTTTTCTGGTTCTGTCTGCTTGGAGTTCTGTTCTATATGCTTCTAATAGTTGTATAGGTATCTCTTGCTTTAATTTGGGAAAATTTTCCTCCAAACTTTTGTTGAAGACCTGGGCCATATCACCATCCTGTGAGTCTTCTTCCTCTTCTATCCCTATAATTCATAGGTTTGGTCTTTTCATAGTATCCCACAGTTCCTGGTATTCCTTTCTTGTGTTTTTTTTTTTTTAAATTTATAATCTTTACTTGATTTATCTAATTCTTCCATATTGTCTTCCAACTTTGATATTTTATTTTCTACTTCATCCATTCTGTTATTAAGAGTTTCTTCCATCCTTTCCAAGTTGTTTGTGGAATGTTGCATTTCTTTTTTAATTTCAACTTGAATTTTCTTCAGTGTTTCCATATTTTTTGTAATTTCATTCCATAATTTATTGTTGTCCTTTCTCAATTTATCCGTGTCTTCTTTTAGATCCCAGACTTCCTTGTTTATAAGCTCCTTAAATTCCCTCCACTCCTTAATTTCTCTAATCATATTAATAATTGTTCTTTTGAGATTCATATCCTGAATTATATCAGGGGGTCTTCATTGAATAGGAATATTAGTATTTGGTGGAGATTGACCTGAGTCTTTCATTGAGCTTTAGGCATTTGGGTAGCCTCTGTCGGGAGTGGTTCCAACGTGAAGCCTAGGTGCTTATTGAGCTGACATGATGTTGGTTATACTCTTCAGGTGTTTGTTGACTTCCTAATTGATGCACAGGTGTGGATTCTAGGCTTCAAAAATCTCAGCTCTATCCTAATGCTGTATGGACCAACACCCCTCATCCAACCAGCAAACAGTTTGCCCAATGTACTACTAAGCCATGCAACACCTAAGGCTGCTTGAACCCCACAGGCCTATGAAACCTGCACCCCAAGGGCCCCAGGTACTTTGGGTCCTGTGGGCTGGAAGGTCAAAATGCTTCCCCTGCAACATATCTGGAGTCCCCCACATCCAAGTGGGGTGAACCTCAATTACCTACCCAGGAGCTGACATCTTGGAAAAGCCCAGTATACACCATTAATCCTAGAATTTTGGAGGCAGAAGCAGACAGATCTATGTGAGATTTGGGTCAGCCTGGTGCATATAACAGGTTCTAGGCCAGCCAGGGCCACAGAGAAACCCTACCTCAATAAAATAAGAAACAAAAACAAAAACAAAAAGGGAAATTTCCTGCAAACATCTGAAGTTTTGATAATCAGTTCTTAGAAAAATAGATACTGTTGAGCTTATGTCTCCTCCTGTGAGTTAACCTTAGTGTGGTGAGATTATGGGGAGGGGGCTCAGGACAACCATATATCTTCTGTAGGAACTTCTAGTGGGACAGAAGCTTCAGAGAAAGCACCATCCTGTGATCCCTGAGGGCGGAGTGTGAAGGAGCCGCAGGGGAAGGGCAGAGAGATCTTGGGTCGGGTTTGTTTCAAAGTGTGGCTGGGCCTGATAGTGCAGGCCTACAATCCCAGCTAAGAGGGAGGAGGATCATAAGTTCAAGGCCAGTCTAAGCAATTTAGTTAATATTCTGTCTCAAAATAAAAAAGCAAAGAAGTGTGTCAGGGCTGGTGGTTTACACATGTAGTCCTAGCTCTTGGGAGGTAAAGGCAGAAGATCAGGAGTTTAAGGCTAAACTAGGTTGGGCAACAAGAAGCCTTATTTCAAGGGAATCAAATAGATAGATAGATAGATAGATAGATAGATAGATAGATAGATAGATAGATAGATGATAGATGATAGATAAATGATAGATGGATGTACAAAGAGGACTGCTTTCTGTACACATGAAAGACCCCAGGTTCTGTCCCTAGTACTGCAAAATAAAACATACACAGTTTCACACCACAAAACCAAAACATTCATACTACACTTTGAAGACATTGTTTTATATCATGTTAAATTTCTGTATAACTTATATGTCACCTACAACTGAATATCCATTGCATAAACTCTGTATTACTGAGTAACATCTGTTTCATCTGGAACAACGTATCATTTCCCCTTTTCCCCATTTATTCCGAACAGACACGTTTAAGTAAAAATAATCACATTCAGAATACTAATGAACCATAGGTAATGTAAGGATATTTATTCAGCTGAAAGTAACTACCAGTAAAATTTTGTTTTCTAAACAGTGTGACTATAATCCAAATTAGGCCTTTCAACCTCTGTTGATTTTTATTTCATTTTTCTCTGATGAGTGGAACTGGTCATGGTTTCTGAGGCCTGGAAAATCAGGAAGACGGGCAGGACAGTACCTCAGCCACCACAGGCAATTTGGGGTTTCAATGACTCACCAAGTCTTCATAACCATGGGGTGGCTACATGTGACTCTGTTGGTAATTAAATTTTGTTCCCCCTAGGAGAACGAGGACTTATTTACCATCAGTGAGTCCATTGTCTGATATCTGTTGATAAAGTCTGATAAAAGGTGTTTCTGCTTCTATATCACCATTATCACTACTGTGAGCAAGGATTAAGCGTGGCCTAGTAAATTTTCCCCCAAATAGCCCTAAAGTGACTGCATTAAACTCTCATGCACATGATGTGGATGACCTGTTTGAGGAAGCAAGTTTCTGCCTCCTTAGTGTGTCATGCTGAGAGGGTACATACTGCTGATAGAGAAGGTACATACTGCTGATATGTCTCATTACTAGTGGTATAAACTCTTATCACTGGCTTCATTTCATTCTTGCAACTTTCTCCACTGAAATGATTTGGAATTACCTTTGGTAATGTGTAAGGATTTGTAAGGTATTCTGAAGAAAGATTCTGAGACTCTGCAAGATTCTGAGTGTGGTTGCCTAAGTAGTTTTTACTTTAATACTTCTTTCTTGTTTAAATTGTATTTTTATTACATGTATATGTATGTGTGTCTATATGTCTGTATGTCACAGGTTTGCAGGTGTCTTCAGAGGCCAGAAGAAAGCATTGGGTCCTATGGAACTAGAGTCATAGGCAGTCGTGAGCCTACCAACATAGGTGCTGTGAACTGAATGTAGTGCTCTAGGAGAGCAGTGAGTGCTTTTAACTGCTGAGCCATCTCTCCAGTACCAACTTCTAATACTTCTGACACCAAGTATGTGGAGTGTGTTCTCTGCACCAATAACCACTGACTCTTTGATCCCCTAGGTAGCAAGTGAGCCTCAGTATAGGGTCTGGCTACCAAAAGAATCAATCATGTAATTAAAGGGCTGGAATTTGGGGCCTTATCCCTGGGCCTCCAGGAAGAGAAAAGAAGCTAGAATCTGAGCTAATCACCAGTAACCAGTAATTGCTTCATTTTGCCTAATGGAATTAAAATCCATAAGCTGGTATGGTGGCTCACATCTGTAATTCCAACCTTCAGGATTCTGAGGCTGGAGGATTGCCATGAGCACGAGGCCAGGCTGGGTTACAACAGGATGCCTTATTACAAAACAAAGAACAACAAAGAATTTTATCTTGCATATGTAGATGAGCCCCAGCTGGGCTTGTTTCTTCAGATCTGGATAATGGAACTGACCAGGAAAGGTAAAAGATGCTCTTAGTCCCCGTACCACTTGGCAGATCACCAGGGTGTGCTCATCTTTGTACCAGGAGCCAGGGATTAAGACTAATACACATAAATACATTTTAAGCCATGATGGGATTTGAAGAAGTATGGAAAGCATACACATTTAACTATATGCATATGAATGGTATGTATGAAAGAAATTGGTAGCAAAAACAACCTTATCATAAACTAATCCAAACTCTTCCATTTGAGACAAAAAAAAAACCCCCAAAACTCACCTACAGGTTCTTTAGACTTAGATGGTGCCAAAGCTCTCCTTCACTGGAAGGTAAGAAAATAGAAATTTGGCTTAGAGATAATGGTAATTAATGTTCTAGGGAAATGAGTTAAAGTTCAGCCAATCAGAAATTGCCAGATAAACGCAACTAGAGGCTTTGCCCATAAGAAAGCACTGAGAAGCTTTTAACTAGTGGCTTTCCACCTTAACCCATAGTGTGTGTGTGTGTGTGTGTGTGTGTGTGTGTGTGTGTGTGTGTGTAATTTCATTTTGGCTAGTTTCTGCAAAGAGTTTGTTGTCTGAGGTGGGATTCATGCATTTGTCTGCTCAAATAAACTTAAAATAAATCAACATTGTAAGATTTCCTGTCAACAAGGTCAACCAAGAACTTGGTCTTAGAATGTGGTCATGCTCCAGCTAGGCTTCTTTCCTCTTTCAGCTTCCTCTTTCCTGACCACCCTCAGAATTTATCATCTGCCCATATGCTCTGAGCTTTTGATTATATTTGTGTCACAGAGACACAATGTATTCCTGTTTTGTCTTTTTTCCCTCACTTGTCTCTGTTTCTATTATTTTTTAATGAAACTTTGATTTTTTAACTTTCTTGCTTCAAGAATTTTCTGGGGTGCAGAATAACTAGGAGATGTCAAGAGACAGGAATGAGGAAATGGGCCTGTATTAGTCACTTTTCTGTTGCTGTGATTGAACCACCATGACCAAGGGAACTTCCAAAAGGAAGAATTTATTTGAGCTTATGATTGACAGTTCCAGGGAATTAGCATCCATCATGGCAGGTAGGCAGGTGGCAGGAACTGGAGCTGAAAGCCAAGGTTCATGTCTTCAAGCAGGCACAGAAAACAGAGAGAGCAATTGGAGATTGCCAACCTTTCTGAAATCTCCAAGCCTGCCCCTGCTGACGTGCTTCCTCCAGCATGGCCGCACCTTCTAAGACCTCTGAAAACAGCACCACCAACTGCTGACAAAATGTCCGAATCCTTGGAGTCTATGGGGGAACATACTCGTTCAACCACCACAGAGCACAAAAGAGAAAAACTCTCCTGTCCTTGTCAGTTCTTGGGCTGTCCTTTGGCAGGAGAAGGAAAGAATCAAAATAAAATCAAAGAGATGCAATGAACATTTGAGATTTGAGTTGCAAGCACAAAAGGTTAGATACTCTTAATATACTGAACAAAATAATTTAAAGCTTATAGAAAGTCTCAAAAATTGTACAAAATTCCTATTTACACTTCACCCAGCTTTCTCTAATGTCAAAATTATGCATATTATAATTTCTGAAATCAGGAAATTGATGTCCTATCATTAACTAATCTCTCCATAGTAAGCCATGGTCTCTCTGTTGTCTTTCCTCTGGTCTTGGAGCCTGTCTAGAATCCCACACTGAAGTCATGTAATGGCTGCTTAGTTACCGTCACAGTACCTTTCTTTTCTTTCCCTCCATTCCCCCTTCTCTCTTTTCCTCCTTCCTCCTCTCCATCTTTTCGTGATCTTCATTCCGTTGAAGACCAACGTCCCCCACCCCCAGCCTAGTTGTTTTGTAGGCTCTCCCTTGATCTGAGTGCCTATCTAATTAGATAATACATTTTTGGCAAGCTTACTTCAGACATAACACTATGCTCTTTATCCTCCTTTGTGGATTCTACCCGAAGGTAAATGAGATCAATCTGTCCTCATCCTGATAACATTAATTTTAAGGTGATGTCAGAGAGATTTCTTTAACTACATTACTTTCCTCCTTGTAGTTGATAAGTATTTTTGTGATTCTGTGATACTGTGCAAATATCTCTTTCTCATCACACTGTTACCCATTTTTCTTCTCATCTATCCATGATTCTTCCCTTCAGTGAATTGTCTACTAAGATTTATTTTTTTATTCCCATAATTCCCTATATAATTATTAATTGATTTCTACTGCAAGGAAGAGCTTTCCTTCCTTCCTCATTTGTTATTCATTTATTTACCTCACTATGGGCTCATGATATTTATTTTAGTCTATGGTTTATAATCCATCACTACCAGTATTTTATTTTGTTGCTCAGCTTATTCTAGATTTAGTCAGTGGGAGCTTATTCAAGTTGGTGTCTGTATCTTTTGGACAGGTCCTCATAATTTTTTTGAACATTTCCTTATTTTTAATGTCACAGAATATTCCAGACTCATCTTAAATCCTCTGTTCCTGCCCTACAATCAACTGTGTCTCTGGGTTTTCCATTTCCCTTTATCACAGATGGTACTTAAAAACCAGGATCTAGGCACCAGATGGGCTAGTTGCTCCTGAGGCCCTGTGGCTTCTGAGACGTCATATCAGAGATATGATATGATTTAGCTGTATGATGTATGTGTGCTTACTTACACATACAGCACACATAATTATTCCCATATCCTCCTGGATACATGTGCATATATGTGTGTGTCATTCATATATTAAAAAAATTGTCAGGTGATAGTGATAACTCCTGATACCAATAGAACATCACAACCTTTATTTCACCTCTATTCTTTTATAAATATATTATTTATTATTTTTATTTTATTTGTATGAGTGTATTACCTGCATGTCAGTAGGTGCACCCATGTTAGGCAATGCCCATGGAGGTCAGAAGAGGGTGTTGGATCCCCTAGAACTGGAGTTGTGGATGGTTGATAGATGCCATGTGGGTGCTGGGAATCAAACCCGGGTCCTCCACAAGAGCAGCCAGTGCTCTCGACTACTGGGCTATCTCTTCAGCCCCCTCTATTCTTACTTGTAGCTGTCTTCTATAAAAATGGAAAGTCTTGGTCCACAATAAAATCACTTATTTACTAATTTATGTCAGCAATTTCAACTCATACCCCTGTTTGGAAAAATAAAACATGCTCAGCAGAGCACCACATTTATACACGGGTCCACCTCTATCCAGCCTTTGGCTTGTAGTGAAAAGTCCGCTTCCCAAGATTGCTTATGCTAGGTCTCCTCTGCCTTAATTGTTCTGAGAATTTCATACATAAGCCCATTTACTGGTGTTCCTGTGTTTAGGGTTGTTCACTTGGGATTAGGTAACCCATCAGGGTACTCGTCCTTGGAGAAATCTGATGCTTCCTCTCTGAGTAGCCGTTGATTGCCTATAGTTCTTCATCTAGATATAGGACCTTATGAAATTTCTCCCACTCATGTTAGCACATTGACTTGTGTGGTCATTATGTAGGTCTTGCTTGGCTAACATATTGTGAGGATTTCATTGGATAACTTCCCTGTCATATCTAGAATGCATCCTTTAGCAGCAGATAGCTCAGCCTTCAAGGCTGAGACTCACAACCCAAACGTAGAGTTCAGCTCCTAGCTCTCCCCGTTGTTTCCTGTCTGTCTGTGATGCAGTTAATTTGACCTGTTACTGTATACACTTCACTTAGATCTCCTGTCCTTTACATCTTGGTTGATTTTAATAATTCATTGCTTTGTGAAGTATGGGAAACTTTCCTAATGTCAAGGAGTCAGTGCTTAGTTGAAGGTATTCAGAGAAATACCAATCCACCCCATTCTACCCGCCATTTACCTTCCATCAGGTTCTCCTTCACCCCATGTGCAGAAACCATCTCGGGAAGTCCTGCTTTCTCCTTCCTGTAATCCCTCTTCACAAATGGACAGCTATGTGTTTGTCATTAGATCCCGTCCTTGCTTATGTACAGGATAAGGACAGCAAATTCCATAGAAACTCTTTGGTGCTTTTCTTCAGTCACTTAAAAACAGAGGCTTAAGATAGGCATGGTGGCTGATACCTGTGGTCCCAGTACTTGTGAGGGAAGCTGAGGTGAGAAGGTTGCTACAAGTTTGAGGCTAACCTTGGCTACAGAAAGAGACTCTGCCTCAAAAAGCAAAACAAGCCGGGCGTGGTGGCACATGCCTTTAATCCTAGCACTTGGGAGGCAGAGGCAGGCAGATTTCTGTGAGTTCAAGGCCAGCCTGTTCTACAGAGTGAGTTCCAGGACAGCAGGGGCTACAGGGAGACCCTGTCTTGAAAAGACCAAAAAAAAAAAAAAAAAAGCAAAACAAAGCAAACATGGCCTTAAAGCCAAATCACATGGTTTTCAGACTCGACTCGCCTGCATGGGCATGGTGCAGACAGTCACTCTCAGGTGCATGTATATTCAGGTTGTGTCCACTATTTTATATGAGCAGACAGTGTTGCAATAAACAAACTTTGGGTACATGCTCCTGTCGCTGAAGGTATAGTTTATGGATAGGTTCTCAGAAGTGAAGATGCTAAGTAAAAAGATAAGCTTGTATGACATTTTATAGGTCATGGTGGATTCCCTTGTAGAAGCTTCAAACTAATTGGCATTTCTGCCAACAACATGCGGCAGAAATTATTTTCTTATTTCATGTGTACAGATGAGGCCCCACAGATTCCTAGGATGTAGACATTTCCTTTATTTAGTATCAGTAGAAGTGCTTTCTTGCTTTGTCCCATAAGTAATCCACAGATTATTAACTGTGCTGGTTTTGTAGGATCCAGAATGCAAGAGTTATGGGATCATGAGTATTTCCACCACATTTTTAAGGAAGACCTGTGAGGCTTGGCAGTGCGTAGTAGACGTGGATTCCCCCACTGCACCTTTGATAGGCTGGTGTGTAGTACTCTGAGGGAGGAGCCTACAGTGCAGGGGAGTCCCCAGGATATTGGAGATGCGGGAAGTCGACCAGGTGCCTAGGAAAGCTACAGGGGTTGAGTGAAGAAGCTGCCTTGAAGGAGGGCCTGTGGGTTACATGGGTTACAGCCAGAAAGCCCAGGGACACAGCGTTCTCCAAGCCCATTAGAGCTCACCCTGTACCACCACAGGGACCAGATCAGGACACAGAGTATGTGAATGATCACCCAGCTGGGTTTCAGTCTTAGTTTAGCCTTATTGTTCCTCGTTATTTCTCTCTTTTCTTCTTTTGTAATGGGAATGTTTACTCTGTGCCATTGAAATCTATGTGAAATTTTAGAATTTTTTCCATCTGCATTTAGGCCTCCATGATTGCTTTAGTGGCATTTTGATTAAACCCCTCTGATGCTACACTATTAAACTTAGCTTCATTGACTCTATGTTCTCTCTATGTTCTAGCTTCTTTTCTTCTTTCTTTTTTTTTTCTTTAATTGTTTTTTAAGACAGGGTCTCCCTGTAGTCCCAGCTGTCCTGGAACTCACTATGTAGATCAGGCTGGCCTCGAACTCACAGAGATCCACCTGCCTCTGCCTCCTGAGTGCTGGGATTAAAGGCAGATGCCACCACATAACTCTTGTTATAGTTTCTTATAAAATCTAGGTTTCTATTATCTTTGACTTTCTCGAATAGTAGACAATGAGAGATTGGTTCTAGGACCTCACATAAATATCAACATTCACTGGTATGCAAGTGCATTTGTTAGCCTTCAATTGCTGTCATGAAAACACAGATCAAAACAGACTTGGGGAGGAAAGGATTTATTTGGCTTATCACATAATCCATTGTCAAGGAAGCCAAGGCAAGAACTTGGGGAAGGAACCTGGAGCACAGACCATGGAGAAATTCTACTTACTGGCTTTCTTCTCTGACCAGTGTTCAACCTGCTTTCAGTGGGACAACCTGCCAGGGGTGGCACCTCCCACAGTGGGCTGGACAATCCCACATCATTCAACAATCAAGGAAATATCCCAAAGACACGGCCACAGGCCAATCCAATGGAAGCAGTTTCACAACTGAAGTTCCCTCCTCCCCGTGTGTTAAGCTGACAACTGAAGCTACCCACCAGAGCAAGTCTGTCATAGAAAATTGTATAGTATTCGCCAATAATTCGCCTACATTCTTTAAATCATCTCTTGGTTTTATATATACCTGATATCACATAAATGCAACATAAAGAGTTGTTTTACTATATTTCTTAGGGAACAATGAGAAGAAATAAAGGTCTTTTCATATTCAGTACATACACAGGTTTTTAAAAGGTACTCTCAAGTTGAAGTTGTTTGGATTCCTAGACATAGCACCCTTAGGTATAGAGGGACTATTGAATTGACATGTTCCTGTCTGGTCAGCTTCCTCATTTAGACTGAGCAATGATTAGTTTTTATCTTGTTACCCTCAAGACCCAGTCCAGAGGCTGGTCCGTGGAAAGTGATTCTCACACATTGTTAAGCATATTTCTTATGGGTTCCTTGGAAAAATGCTTCAGTCTCCTGAAGCTAGAAACAGGTTGCTCTCCATACTAGTGAGGAGGACACTGGGATGTCTCACTGGTTTTATTTCTTTCTGTGTCTTCAAGACTGCACTTGGATCTTGAGGCCAGGCTAATTGTACAGAAACCAACAGCCCTGTTTAATGCACAGTCATAACAAGAGTTCATCCGAGCCTATTTAACATGAAGTGTTAAAGTTATTTTAGTCTTGTTAGTCTTGGTTTATTTTGGGTAGTCAGATGAACACTCATCCATGTGTCTTACACCAGTGGTTCTCAATTTTTTTTCTCCACTTCTTTGTCCTAGACTGCATTTAAAAGTTGTCAGACCATGGCCTGGAGGGAATGAAAACAAGGTCAGAAATCTCTGCAAAGATCATTACGATGGTGCCTTTCCTCCACTTTTTCTTCCGGTTATACAAAATCAGGAGGGGCCAGATCATAGGGACATCTTTTCAGAATGCCCGCTCTACCCCATTCCTCTACAGAAATACGGTGTATGTAAAAGACCAAGAGCTCAGGAATCATTATGGTGAATTTATGAGGATGGCAACGGTAACTTAGGAAAATACATTATTTACGGAGAACAATGTTTAACTTACAGAAGAGAATGCCTGTGGGGAAATCATGGTTGCTGTCTTCTAATACTGTCATGTGAAATTGGAAGTAAACATGTTTGTTGTTTTCAGAAGGGAAGATTAGGTCCCATTAGTTCATAAAACTAGGTAGATGATTTGGGATAGGATCAGAGAGAGAGTATGCATCTAACATACTTAATCTTGATAGGTAAGATACATTATTTTCTATCATTATATGTACATTTGAGAGTATCATTCCTCTTTAAGAGAATAGGCTGCCATAGAGAAGGGTTCTATTTGATTCCAGGAATCAACACAAGGAAGTTGGAGCCTGTCTTCTGTACCTCTCAATCTCCTGGCTCTGTCCCCTCAGACAGACAGAGGGGAGGCTAGACATTCTGTGTGACCCTTTTAATTTCTACATTGGGTGCAAGGTTGTACCAGATGCCCTTTATAACCCCTTCACATATGATTCCTTATGCTTCTAGTTCAAAGAGGAGTCATAGAGACATTCGAAGCACAAGAACATTGTGCTGCCACATATTCTCCTTCCCACCCTGCACCAAGCAGCACCTCTTTTCTTCACAGCACTTCAGAATTAGGCCAAAGTACATCTCATATCTCACTCCTGTCCCCAAACTTTTAATAGTTCCCATATAACTATTGGATAAATAAAATAAAATTCAATAAATAAGCACATTTCCTTTTATAAAACTGGCTTTCATTCTGAACCCTCTGCAGTGTGCCCTCTAGAGACATGGGTCTTAAGTCCCCATGCAGCATCCTCCAAGAGCTCTTTGAGGAGCAGGCTTCCTTCTTTTGATGAAATTGCCACTTTCTGATAGCTCTATTTGAGTCTTCTATATCTTTGCAGGGTCACCTCTAATGTCACTATTCCAAATATTCTTTATCTAGGGCCGAGGCAGAAGGGTATTTGCCTTTTGGAATTGAGGAATGAATTTCCATAGAGCATGCACCTCACCTGTGTGTGCACTTGACATGCGTCAAAGTCACTCCTGTCTGTCCTCTTGGGAGCCCCTGAGGGCCTGCTCCAATGTTCAGTACACACGAGAGAAACTGATGTCACCAGCTCTGTTGGGGTCATCACCAAGTTGAGTGACCATGTTGGCTCTCAGAGCAAGCCTATTTGAGTGATTGTAACATCTGAAAAATTTGGGTTAGCACAGGTTATGCATGAGGAAGATCCCAATTTACTCATCAATTCCTGTATTTTCAGTTGTCTTAGGGAAAGTAAAAGGATAGAACAAAAGTAAAAGCTCTGTCAATAGTGAAAATCAGCCATCTATTCTCACTAAGTCCTTATTCACTGTTCAGGAAGAACTTATCTTTTATTTTAACATCCCTGTAATTATTTCCTTTTAAAGAAATTCCATTTTGAAAAGCAACTGCAGTCTCAGAGAAATTAATTAACTTGCCCAAGAAAATGGAAGAGCTGTCTAGACCCAGACATTTTACTTCATGAATTTCCATTGCCTTCTGGATCCTGCAGACAGCCAAGAAAGCAGGTTATCTCTGGGGTGGGGGGTGGGGGGTGCCATCGGTGGATTCTGGAGTGCTCAGTGAGGACCAGTCCTGAGGGAGATGTCTTGCCTGGGGTTACATTAACTCCCCAAATAATAATGCTAACTCAAAGTTAACAGATTCAACTGGGTCCCATATTAGGAGAGAGAGAGAGAAAGAGAGAGAGAGAGAGAGAGAGAGAGAGAGAGAGAGAGAGAGAGAGAGAGAGAAAGAGTTATTTGCTAGCCTTTAATTTATCTTTATTTAAGTTATACTGTTATCAGTCCATCTTTGAAAGATGAGTGACAGGAAGCAATGTCACACAAGAGAAACTGAACTCACCAGCTCTGTTGGGGTCATCACCAAGTTGAGTGACCATGTTGGCTCTCATAGCAAGCCTATTTGACAGATTAATAACATCTGAAAAATTTGGGTTAGCACAGATTATGCATGAGGAAGGTCCCAATTTACTATCAGTTCCTAACGTGGTGTTTTCAGTCATCTGAGTGATAAGAAGCAGTGTCACCCTGTCACCACTCCTCTTCAATATAGTGCTTGAAACACTTGCTAGAGCAATAAGGCAAGAAAAGGAAATTAAAGGAATACTAATTGGAAAAGAGCAAGTTAAGCTATCCCTATTTGGTGATGATATGATTGTTTATTTAAGGGATGCTAAAAACTCCACCAGAAAACTCCTAGAAATGATTAACAGCTTCAGCAAATGGCAGGATACAAAATTCACCTAAAAAAATCAGTAGCCTTTCTTTACACCTCAACAAGCAACTGGAGAAGGAATTCAAGGAGACCTTCCCTCTCACAATAGCCTCAAAAACAATAAAATACCTAGGAACAAACCTAACCAAAGACACCAAAGATCTCTATTTTAAACCCTTGAAAGAAAGAAAATTGAAGAAGACAATCAGAAATGAAAAATCTCCATGCTCATGGATTAGGAAAATTAACATTGTAAAAATGTCCATTCTACCCAAACTCTTGTATAGATTTAATGCAATCCCAATTAAAATCCCCAGGAGTTTCTTCACAGGCTTGGAAAAAAAGTCTTTAAATTCATTTGGAAAAACAAAAGAGCCCGAATAGCCAAAACAACCCTGAGTGAAAAGAGCAACACAGGGGGGATCTCTATACCAGACTTCAAACTATACTACAGGACTATAGTCATAAAAACAGCCTGGTACTGGCACAAAAACAGACCTGTATGGAACAAAACTGAAGTTCCAAACTTGAGCACATACAATTTCAGCCACCTCATATTTGACAAGGGGGCCAAGAAGACACAATGGAGAAAAGACAGCATCTTTAGCAAGTGGTGTTGGCAAAACTGGATCACCACATGTAGAAGAATGAAATTAAACCCCTACCTCTCTCCCTGTACAAAAGTCAACTCCAGATGGATTAAAGACCTCAACGTGAAACCCCAAACTCTGAAGGTGATAGAAGAAAATGTTAGCAGCAGACTACAAGATATAAGCATAGGAAAATACTTCCTAAATCAGACAGCAGCTGTGCAAGAATTAAGGTTGACAATTGACAAATGGGACCTTATTAAACTCAAAAGCTTCTGTACATCAAAAGAAACAATCAAGGAAGAGAAATCCCACAGAGTGGGAGGAAACCTTCACCACAGAAACATCTGACAAAGTATTGATTTCCAGAATATATAAACTACTCAAAAAACAAAGAAGAAAGAAAACAAATGACCCACTCAATAGATGGAGCAAAGAGCTGAACAGATACTTCACAAGTGAGGAATTAGAGATGGCTGAGTAACATCTTAAGAAGTGTTCAGCATCACTAATCATTAAGGAAATGCAAATCAAAACCACTTTAAGATATCATCTTACTCCAATAAGATTCACTAGGATCAAGAAAACAAATGATACCAAGTGCTGGAGAGGTTGTGGGGAAAGGGGAACACTCATCCACTGCTGGTGGGAATGTAAACTGGTTCAGCCACTATGGAAAGCAGTGTGGAGAACCCTTGGAAGACTTGGAATGAACTTGCCACCCGACCTAGCCATACAACTCCTGGGCATGTACCCACAAGACTCACCCCACCACAGAGATACATGCACGGCCATGTTTATTTCAGCTCTCTTCACAATAGCAAGGAGCTGGAACCAACCCAAATACCCCTCAACTGATGAGTGGATAGAGAAAATGTGGTACATCTACACAATGGAGTTCTATGCAGCAGTAAAGAAAGATGACATCATGAGCTTTGCAGGAAAATGGCTGGAGCTAGAAGATATCATGCTGAGTGAAGTAACACAGTCCCAGAAAAACGAACGACGAATGGTATCCCTCATTTGTGGATGCTAGTGCCAATTACCTAATTGTATGGCAAACTGAGCAATGTCAATGTGATCTGAAAACAACTGTGCTCTTATATTGTAAATCCCTTAAAATATGATAAGAAAATGTGTAGACACAAGAAAAAAAAAAAAAAGGAGCCAGATGCTCCAGCTGAGACCATGCAGAATGCGTGGTCCACCGAGAATAACAGGACCCCCAAGTCCATCAGTACCACCAGAACCACTCAAACCACTGGCTCACACAGACCACTTTGATCACCCAGACCCCCTCAATCACCCATACGACCAGGACCTCTCAGACCAGCTTCACCACCCAGACCATTGAGACCACACATAATACATACACACACATACTTAGTTTTCATTGTGCAATCATTGCACTTTGAAGTTTTTAAATGAGTAACAGGGCTGAATATTCCATGATGCTTAGAGTGTATTGAACATACAAAATAAAAGCAATTTGCGCTTATAAAAAAAAAAGAAGCAGTGTTGCTTCAATCTGAAAAAACTAAAGAGCAACGGTAGAGATGTGTATAATCGTTGCTTTATTTATATATCACACACACCAGGCTGTGGGTTTCCCCTATTTATTTATTTATTTATTTATTTATTTATTTATTTATTTATTTATTTTGGTTTTGTGAAACAGGGTCTCCTTGTAACCCAAGCTGGCCTGGAACTCGCTCTGTAGACCAGGCTGGCCTTGAACTCACAAAGATCCACCTGCCTCTGCCTCCCAAGTGCTAGGATTAAAGGCGTGCACCACCACGCCTGGCTTGGGTTTCCCCTTTTTAAAGTAAAAATAGACAACAGGAGATCATCTTAGAGTCTCTTTTTAGAGTAAGCCTGCTGGACTAGGAAGTCCCAAGAGTGATCTTCAGAGACCTGTCCCTGTTTCTGGAGTACTTAGCAGTAAAGAAATGTCTTAGGTTTGGAGTCCAGCCTGAGGTCTGACACTGCCACCGTTCTGACGGGCAAGACTTTCCAACTCTTCAGTCTCCAGTTTGTCCATTTGTAAAAGCACTGCATCCAAGTAAAATGTACACAGCTTCCCTCCAGTACATCAATAGTTGGCTGGATAATACTTTTTTATGAGTTGCGTAGCTGTCTCCTGTATTTAATGGCCTCTTGCTTCTTGATTTGACTAACAGTCCCACCCTTAAAGCATTGCTAATTGTTCCCCTGGGGGCAAAGTCACCTATGGCTGAGAGTGCTGGCTACAAGCTGCTTTTAGATGCAGTAAGTTCTGAGAAGACCTCATTGAGGGGCTGTGCACCCTGATGCTCCCAAGTAGAGCTGCCAGTATAGGGAGGGAAGAGCATTTCAGTCACCCCAAGACTCCAGGGAAGGAGCTGAGGATTCTGCATTCCTATTACTAAGTCCTGCTTGTGCTACCCACTTCTTAGCAAATCATAGGTTTTGGTCTATTGGCTCTGCAGAGAAAGACGAATGTTCTCTTTTGAGAGGAGACAACTGTTCATGCAGGCTCACAACTAGATGGGGAAATAATGGCTGAGTGTGACATGGCCAGCCACTCCTGCAGGATTGTTAGTGTTTTAGTACCATTTGTCTCTGGGGTAATAATACATCTTTTTTTTTTGCATGAAATTTTAAATAGAATTTTGTGTATTTTATACATAACATCTCAATCGGTCTTAATCAAATTTATACTCCCCTCTCCACTGGCACCCTCCCACAGCCTCCCAAACCCCTGCCACTGGAATGCATATATTCTCTCATTTGTGTTAAAGCCTAGTGTGCCAAATTAATCTCCCAAGCCATTTCTCAGTGCCAGTTCATCCACTGAGCTCTAGTCAGCCTATCCAGAGTCCCTCACTTTAAGAAGACTAGTTCTTCTTCACCCAACAGTAATCAACTGCCAATATTTCTTCAGCTAAAATTGGGGTCTGCTGCCTATTTCCCCAGTTCCATGCTGGGTTTCTGTCTGGTTGAGCTTGCATGGGTCTTATACATGTTGATACCATTGCTGTAGGTTCATATGAGCAGGATCCCTGGAGCTTGTAGGATTCCATTTCCAGATGGTCATACACCACCTCCTTGGCTTTTTCAATCTTTCCACCCCCTCTTCTGCAATGTTCGCTCAGCCCTGGGTGAGTGAAGCTTAATATAGGAGTCCTGTCCATGCACCCACACTCTGCAGAGTCCTAATCTCCACACTTTGGCCATTTATGATCATTTGAGTTCCTGGCCCCCTGTTGCATGACGGAGCTTCCTTAATGATAGTTAAGAGATTAACTAGTGCCCCCTTGGCCCCTTGTTCTATGTGATGTGAGTCTTAGGTGTAGAGGTTGCATTGGGGATAGGCTGCTTAGGCTTGGGAAGTTAACAGTGTCTGTGTGTGACCAGTCATGGTACTCTGTATTATTCTTCATCTGGTTCAAAAGAAGCTTCTTTACTGAGTGATGTCTGAGATAGTTGTCTGTAAATATAAGGATACCTATTTTGCACTTAGTAAGTAGTTATCTTAGCCTAGACATGTGACACCATTGGGAATTTCTCTAAGACCTATGACCTCTCCAGTCATGTATATTTGATTGTGTTTACAGTGCCATACTTGAGTTCCCTCTCATCAACAAGGCTTTAAATCCAATCAGTTAGCTGTTGTTTGCCCCAAAGATAAAAGTATCACTTCTGCACTAACGTCATATGCTGTACTTGTCATTGATGTCAATGTTTGGTCTTAAAGTTGGTGTTGGACCATTGATTGATGCTCTCCCTTGGCAGCTTGCATAGTGCTCTCCAAAGCTATGAGAGATAGAGTTCGGGGTGGGGGTGAGGGGTGTGGTTTCCAGGTCGGATCCAGCTCCACTGCTCCAAGTTCCGTCTCCAATATATGGCCTGTCTTCAGCAATAGGGTCTTACCTTCCAGTTTGGGGAGTCAATCAAGGGCGATGGCAATGGGCTGTGTGATTTTGGGAGTCTCTTGGACTACCCTGGCCAACAACTCCAAGGAAGGTTTCTCCTTCTGGCACTGCTTCTTGTTATGCAGCCTTCAGCTATGCACATGGACTCATGTAGAGATAGTGTATGTGTAATTGGTCATTAGATTGTTAGACTAACATAATTCCCTCAGGAATTTTTTTATAGTAGTTAGGCATTATTTATCTCTCCTCTCTCCCCCTCCCTGTCTAACCTTCCCTCCATGTCTTCCCCATTTAAATTGTCCCCATTTTTTTCCCCATTTCCCCTTGATAATACCTGTCTCCTATGGTCCTGTCTCTTCCCTGACTATAATTTTCATATTTTTCTCGAGGTTTGTTTTGCCAAAGAATCACCAGGACATTCTTAACAGTTTTATTTGAGAAGAGGAAGAACAAAGCACATCTAGAAAAGTCTTTGCTTCTCTAAAAATAATAATGCATTGACAATATATTAAATTGGTAGGCACTAGTATCCAGGTTTGGGGGATACTATTTGTGTATATAGCCCTGGTTTGGCTGCTTTTGAGCCGATCAACCTGCAGGAAGTTTTTTTGTTTGCTTGTTTTAAATCTCTCTCTCTCTCTCTTTTTGGCTTTTTGAGACAGGGTCTCCCTGTAGCCCCAGCTGGCCTGTAACTCAACTATGTAGATCAGGCTGGCCTTGAACTCACAGAGATCTGCCTGCCTCTGCTTCCCAAGTGCTTGGATTAAAGGCATGTGCCACCAAGCCCAGCAGGAAGATTTTTTACAGTCTTCTGTGCTTTGTTTTATTGTTCATTAGTGGAAGGGAGATAGGGAGTGTTCACCACCTGAGTTATGTGAAGATTAAGGAAGTCTGAGCAGAAATAGGTGGACTAAAATCACTACCATTTTGATTTTCGAAGTAAATTCTGGTGAGTCAGAGAATAAATGGGGCATGTGTACTGGCTGTTAGGTGGGGAGAAGATTTACGCTAGGATTGCGTCTATAGGAGCAGACTATACTCTTCACTGTCCTTTTCCATCCTTCCCCCATAAGTGCAGGTCTAGCACTGGCTTATAGAATCAATGTAAAATGGGGAATTTATATATTATCTATCTATAGAAAAATAAGCATATGAACTAAAGATTTCTGGAATAAATTCATCCCAGATGAGAAACCTCTTACCTGAAATTGCACTGGATTCTTGCAAATTCCCTTTAGCTTCTTGGCCCTATTGATTTCATCCCTTCTTTATTACTTAAATATCAGTTGACGGTTTAGGAAAGATGCTTCATTCAGCTCATTGGCAAGGAGTTTTGTGAGCAACTCAAGGATAAAAATATACCTCAATCGCCTGATTAGACAATCACGTATTTATTTTTCATTTTCCTGTAAAACTCTCCTCTCATTTTGTCTCTTTCTCTACTCTTTTCCTTTCTTAAGTCCCCACGTTCCAGTGCATATATGTCCCAACAAGCTGTTGGAGTAAGTCCTTTTCAGAGCAGAATACTCCATTTGCAAAGTACATCAGCCCTATAGGTCTGTGGCAAGGTTGTTTTGCCTTCAGAGAAGTCGAGTGTCTTTCAAGGTTGAACATCCCTTTTCCAATTGTACTCCCTTCAAGTGATACAGACAGCTAATTTCTCTTGACTGTTAATTTGTGGGTTAAACAGCCCAAGCCAGAGTGATCTGTGACTTTTCAAGTCACCTCAGCCTGATGCTTATATATCGTTTGATTGCTCCATTGCTTAATCTTCTTGGAACCTAGGTGGGAGGGGGGGCTTAGAATTCCCACGGTTGGCATATGTAGCACACATCCATGAATGAACTGATTCTGAAATATTGCTTTTCAGAGAACAGGAAATCAGCATAACCATGTGACAGCATCAAAATCTATAACCCTGAATTCTTGGATGAGAGGTCACAGATACCTCTATGAGCTGAGCTCTGTGCATGGTGATAGATGGGAGCGACAAAGTCAGTTGAGGTCTGTGCCATCAAAATGTATCTAGTTTTCTTCAGGGATATTTAAGTAATTATACAGTGTTTACCATACTACACTGGTGTTAGGTACCATTTAAATGGCAGCACAAGCAAATTCTTGATCATACTGATGTAGCATATTAAGGAAGATGACAGATTCTGATGGGATTGACCATGAGATTAGACTCCTCCCATGCCCTAACTCAAACACACTTGACAAAATTGCAGCCTGTATCCTGGTTCTGGGGTCTCTGTAAAGGAGAGAATTCATATCACGAGGTCTAAAGGAAATAGCTTTTGGGATTCCTTCAAGAAGAAGGAGACCACTGGGCAGGACCTTTAAGCTGATGATCTCTGAGTTGTTAGCTTCTGGAGACCACAGAAGTCAAAGGGTGGAGAGAAATTGGTATGAATCATTAGATTCACACACACACATTTCCTTAAAAAAAGCTCTGGAAATTTGTTCAAGGAATGCAACGAAAAGAATGTTCTTGACTAGATAGCTGATACTTAGCTGAGTGGAGAGTTGGGCAGCCTCTCACACCTGGAGGCTTTCAGGTGGTGGGCCTCTCAGGAAGGTTAAGGAGGGAAGACACGTCCTTCCAGGTAGCTGGCTTAGCAACTCAACATATGGGGATGACAGAGTAGTTTTCTCTTCTTGCTCACTCAGTGAATGTTAGCAAAGAGAAAGTACTCGAGTTATGTTGCATTACTTGGACCCAGAATTTCCCAGCAAATGCTAAAGCTAGAGATACCCAGCACATAGATTTACTAAAATAGAATTCAGACAACCTCAAGGGATTGTATGGGAATCTGAATATTTTTGGTTTTGTTTTTGTTTTTTTGAGACAGGGTTTTCTTGTAGTCCCAGCTGGCCTCGAACCACTATATAGACCAGGCTGTCCTCTACCTCACAGAGATACATCTGCCTCTGGCTGAGTGCTGAGATTAAAGGTGTGAATCACCATGCCATGCTTTGGGATCTGTACATTTTTAGTCCACGAAGGCCAAATGCCATGTAAAGCAGGTATATGGGCAATCCTCTTGTTGTGGATGCCACCAATCAGTTCATTATTTTAAACATAACAATCATCACTTGGAAGGCAGAGGCAGGTGGATCTTCATGAGTTCAAGGCCAGCCTGGTCTACAGAGTGAGTTCCAGGACAGCTAGGGCTACAGGGAGACCCTGTCTCAAAAAGACCAATAAATAAATAAATAAATAAATAAATAAATAAATAAATAAATAAA
>VZQC01012976.1:1874135-1977229 GCA_009823505.1 Rhizomys pruinosus
TTTTTTTTGGTCTTTTTGAGATGGGGGTCACTCTGTAGCCCCAGCTGTCCTGGAACTCACTCTATAGACCAGGCTGGCCTTGAACTCACAAAGATCTGCCTGCCTCTGCCTCCCAAGTGCTAGGATTAAAGGTGTGCGCCACCACACCCAGCTTCACACAATGTTTTTAGTAATGGTTTCTAAACAATTGGCAGCTTGAACAGCAATAATCTCAAATGCTATTTGCTAAGGCCCAGTATGGAGTCTCTTAGTCCTCTTTTGATTACACAAATGTTAGAATATCAAGTTCACTGCTGTTGGTGACTATTACTATTTACTTATTTCTATTTGCCACTCCAACTCTTGTGGGACCTTCATAAAAGGGAATAAGTCACACCAACAGCAAATATTTCGTTAATACCTGCTACATCCTATGGACTTTACTATGTTCATTAGGTTATTAAGAGTTCTTGGGGCAGAAGAGATGGCTTAGAGGTTAAGAGCACTGACTGCTCTTGCAGAGGACCTGGGTTCAATTCTCAGCACCCACATGTCTGCTAACAACCATCCATAATACCAGTTTTGGGGGATTTGATCTCTTTTGATGCGGGTGCACTTACATATGTGCAAGCAATACATTCATACACATAAAAATAAAAATACTAAATGAAATAAATAAATAAATAAGTAAATAAATAACGCTTCCTGGGATTAGACTATAGAAGCACCAAGACATCTTGCAACACTTCCCAGTCTCCTAGTCCCCACAGGCACCTGGGATATTAATTCAGGTCCTGTGGCTCCCACAAGATGGGACTGGGAGCTTATGATGCACCCAAATGTGTGCTGTTTCCACAGTTATCTTATCAGAGTGCCTAATCCATCAATTGCAGTCTCTACAGCTTAATGGAGTGATAGCTCAGAACCCAAACAGTCTCTCTTCAAAATTGCTATGTGCTTCCCATTTCTTTTATTAAACATCAAAACAATCCAGAAGGTGTTTAAATGTCATTCATTTTGTTGTATTTCTTTGTACAAGGAACATGCTAAGTATATTTATATAAACTTAAATTTTACAGCACTTAAGTGAGGTATTTCTCATATCCATTTTACAAATGGGAAAATAGAGGCACAGAAAACTGAACTAATTTACCAAGTGTATAGTCAGAAAGTACTGCAAGTAGGATTTAAATCAAGGCTTTGGGCTCAGTGGTTAAGACCATTGGCTGTTCTTGCAGATGTCCCAGGTTCAGTTCCCAGCACCCAGACTCTGGCTAACACCTATTCCAGGGGATCTGATGCCCTCTTCTGACCTCTGTGGGCATTGCAAGCATGTGGTACATTTACATGCAGAGAAAACACTCATGCATATAAAATAAAAATTATAAAGCACTAAATCAAGCTTTTTTGGTTTCAAAGATCATGATTGAAAACAAAATATGTTACCATGTGTCATTTGATGGGTACAAGATATTAGATGCTGCTATTTATTACCTAAAATTTTGCATTATTTAGCTAATTTGTGACTTTAAATCTATACATATATTCTCTGTAGTGACTTTTATCTGTCACCATACATGTAGAATTGATAATTTGCATATTTATAGATACTTCAGACATACCATTTGAAATGTAGACATAATCTAGTAAATCAGGCATTTCTTAAAACCAAATTAACAGCTGCAATGTTACAGTTCTGGAAAAAAAAAAATGAGTCCTTGCTTCTCTTAACCCTGGTAGACCCCGAAGAGTAAAACAACATAATAAGTCATGGGCCAGGTCTTACAAAGACCTTTTTGAATCAGGGGCATGGATAAAAGCCATGTATAAAGGAGACTAAAAAATGGCACAGCCACCATCTCCATCCGTGTCTCCTGGAGCACATGTTCAATGCTGAATGAATAAGTCACATGAACGTGAAAATGGAGCATGGGTTTCAGCCAGGGAGAAAAATGAGTTTGTCTCTGAGGGCAAAGCCTCCATTGTTTCCCAGGATCAATGATATTGATTTTACCCCATGGCAGGTAAAAGCTTTGGCTTTGGGAAGTGGATGTTGACTAGTTGCAAAAGGAGGACAGCAGCTCTGGTAATGAGAGAGAGCTGCTTTCAAGTTTCTATGTCTACCAATAGGACAACTTTGATTTATCTCTATTTGTCCCGTCTGAGAGGTTGGGACAGTTGTTCATGGGGATCCTCAAATGAAATTCTAGCAGAAGGGCAGAAGCTATTTTGGGCATTTCAGGATCAATCGTTGATTTTTAGGTTGAGTAGGAGGGAAGGGATTGAGAGTAATGGTCATAAAAACGTGTCTCTATTTTGCCTGATCACAGACACCACTTGGGCTTACACCGTTACCCATTGGCATATTGTTGGTAGTGTTTCTGGCCTTCAGTGTCAGCTGGGCAGCCTTAGGAATCTGTGGTTGACTAGAGGGTCATCTATTCTGGGGTGAGCACAATTCAAGTCCTCATGAACAAGAACATCCTTGTTCAGTTGCATGAATCCCCCATGATAATGTCAAAAGTACATGAATAAATCCACGTGTACAGGTGCTTTCTCAACCTAACTCACACAATGCCTACTGAAAGCCCATGACAGTGTGCAGACACAGGGAAGCCTGGAGAACTGAACCCTGTGCTGTGTTTCACCCTGAGAACTTTTAGCACCTATGTTGAGGATAAGTGAATGTAAGTATACTAGTATGTGAATATTTATGTAAACAGAATAGCATATTTATGTAAATCAACATGAGTGAGAATATATATTATGTATTATACATATATAAATTCCTCAAATAATTTCTGCATAATAATTTCTATGGGAAGTGGCTGAGCCTCTGTGTGTTTTCATCAAATAATATTGGCTCTAAAGCAGAAGCTATTTGGGCATTAATTTGATCTATTTAAATGTATACGAATGCGTGCACGTGTGTGCATGCGGTCATTCTAGAAAAGTCAGGTAGCTAGAATATTTCTGAATCTTTCCTTAGTGCTTTGTAATAACATTATTGAGATATAATTTACAAAACATACAACTTACCCCTTAAAGTACCTTTTTCAGTGACTTTTAATAGATTCACAGAGTTGAGCAATGATTGCCATAATAAATTCTACATATTTTCCTCAACTCAAAAAGCAATCCTATAGTTTTAGCTATCACTCCCCAAGACCTCTTTGCTCAGCGTTTGAGGCTAGGTTTCTGATAATGTTCAAAAGACATTTCTATTTCTGTACATCCCCAGAGTTTTTAGAAATAACTGCATTACAGCACATAGCGCATTGCAGGTCTATTATTTGTTTCCTTTTCTGTCTCCTGATGTGAATCTGTGACTTTCTAGAGGACAAATGCTTGATTTTATCGATCTTTATGACTATACCTTCTGTCCAATGTCTAGCACATTTTGGGGTTACAAACGGGATAGAAGAATGAAGAAAGAAAACAAAAAGGAAGAAAGGACAAAAAAGAAGGAAAAGAAAATGAAAGAGATGGATGGAGAGAAGGAGTTTTGGAGGGAGAGCGAGGGAAAGGGACCCCATGGGGTCAGAGGGAGAATTCCAACAATTTCTTTTATGGTTTAGACTGTAGAATGTTGTCCAGATAAAATATCCAACAGCTATTTTGGGTAAATATTATTCAGAAAAAGCAATTTTTTTTTTTTTAGGACAGGTTCTCTTTGTAGCACCAGCTGGCCTGGAACTGGCTACGTAGACTAGGCTGCCCTCGATCTCACAAAGATCTGTCTGGCTCTGCCTCCCCAGTGCTGGGATTAAAGATGTGCACCACTATGCCCAGATACACTTTTTTATTTATTATTTTTATTTTATGTGTATGACTGTAATGCCTGCAGGTAGGTAGATACCCGTGGAGGTCAGAAGAAGGCATCAGATCCCCTGGAATTGGAGCTACACACAGTTATTAGCTGCCATAGTCCTCAGCAAGGGTAGCCAGTCTCTTAACTGCTGAGCCATTTCTCCAGTCTTCCTCCCTTTTTAAAATTTATTTTATTTATTTATTTTTGTATGTGTATGAATGTACTGTCTGCATGTAGGTTTGTGCACCCGTGTTGTGCAATGCCGCGGACGTCAGAAGAGGAAGTCGGATTCCCCTGGAACTGGAGTTCTCCTGAAATTGGAGTTACAGATGGTTCTCAGCCACCATGTGGGTGCTGGGGATCGAACCCGGGTCCTCTGCAAGAGCGGTTGGAGCTCTTAACCGCTAGGCCAAGATATTTTTATTGATGTCTTGCATATTTCATACATCATTCTCAGTTCAATTTAGACACAGTCCCCTTTCCATGCCCCCACCCCACCCCTGTTCCTGCATTCTGCCATACATGACTTGCATCTTTCAGTCTTTTTTTTCACATTTTCCCCTTTAATTGGATATTACTTCAAAATATGCATACATATCCTCCACCCATATACCAATATTACAACATCTGAACATAAGTGGTAGGTTAATTCTCAAGCCCATTAAGGGATTCACCTTTTAACCATTACTGCTGCTTTCATATAAAAAGAAAATATAACATAGACGATGCTCAGTTTGCTTTGCAACTAGGGATTTTGTGCTAGCATCCACAAATGAAGTACATCATATGTCGTTCATTTTTCTGGGACTGTGTTACTTCACTTAGCTTAGTGTCTTCTAGTTCCACCCATTTACCTGCAAAGTTCATGATGTCATTTTTCTTTACTGCTGCATAGAGCTCCATTGTGTAGATGTACCACATTTTCCGTATGCACTTGTTGGTTGAGGGACATTTGGGTTGCTTCCAGCTTTTTGATATTGTGAAGAGAGCTGCAATAAACATAGATGTGCATGTGTCTTTGCCATAGCATGAGTCCTGTGGGTACATACCCCAGAGTGGTATGAGGCCTGGGGTTCAAATCCTAAGCTTGCCACTTTGTAAATCCTTCCTCCCTTTTGTAAAGAAAGGAAAAACCTTGATTTTAGAATGGATTTGTGTTTGAATTAGTGGCATTCTAGGAGGTATGAGATGTTTCTTTGAAAGTCTCTACTACATTCTCCACCTAGATCATCTTTGGCTGTTATTAAAGAGAGATTCAGAGTAAAAATGGTTCATAAATATTTGAAACATTTTTCTGTGACCCAACAGTTGCTGTATAGATGGTTCAGAACACACAGGGCACTTATCTTATGTGTCATTATTCTCCAGGCTTTCACCTTCAAGACGCAAGGCCTAGAACGACCATCCCTCAGTGTTTGCACATTCTGGCTGACTGAAGGACAGGCAACATATGGCTTCAGAGCCATAAGCTGGAAGTTACATGCCTCCATGTGTGCACACCATTGACTGAATTAATTATCTAGCCATACCTATCTGGGCACGGGCTGTGAGAAAGACTCTTCTGGCCAATCTTATATCTAACAACACATCAAGTTTAGCTCAATGTTTGAAGGAGGAAGGAAGGAAGAATGGATGTTGGAGAATAGCCAGCTGTATGCCTCACATTGCTTTTTATAACCCACAATATTATACTGAATTATTGTTAATTTTCTTTATTTTCAGTTTTTTTGTGTGTTAGTAGATCTTGGGCCTGACAAAAATAGTGACTTACAAGTGTATCTTGCTATTTTCCCCACGTTTGGATATGCTTTCTGGCATTTAAAAGAACAGGGGATCTTTATATCACTTTTTCTACTCTTATGGTTACAAATGTAAATTATTACATTATAAATTATATTGTAAATTTTCAAGTTATAGAATAAACAGGTTTTGCTGAATCAGTTCTGGAAAACTTTCGGCAATGTATAATATTATTTCTATGGGAAAATGGCTTTAGCTTCTTAAAAGACTCTAACCAGGAAGTGAACTTTGGGAAATGCTAAACACATTGAGGTTTGCAAATGTGAAACAACAGATAGCTCGCCGGACTGTTTGGTCAGGGCTCTGACTGCAGTGCTCCAGCAGACAGGACACCTGACTGTTTGGTCAGGGCTCTGTCTGCAGTGCTCCAGCAGACAGGTCACCAGACTGTTTGGTCAGGGCTCTGTCTGCAGTGCTCCAGCAGACAGGTCACCAGACTGTTTGGTCAGGGCTCTGTCTGCAGTGCTCCAGCAGACAGGCCACCGGACTGTGTTTGGTCAGGGCTCTGTCTGCAGTGCTCCAGCAGACAGGTCACCAGACTGTGTTTGGTCAGGGCTCTGCCTGCAGTGCTCCAGCAGCGCCAAGCTCAGTGAAGACCAGTGCAGCTAGAACTCCCGCCTTGTCAGTGTGTTTCTCTGGCTCTGATTGCTCATTTGTCCTTTTAATGTCAAACATGCAGTTTCTCGCTGGATGTTTAGTGGGGAGGTAGCAGCCTGACACAGGTAGACTGTATGGGGGCAACTGAAGGTGTTTGAGTTGTGCTCTAGATTAATTTCAATAAACATAATGTTAGCTATTTTCTGACTCTGACAATTTTCCAGAAATAAAATTTTAGGTTATTTGAATAACATGGTGTATTTATTCACTCTAACAGTGGCATAGCTATTTAAGTTAGATTTCAAATTCAGAAACAAAAATAGCTTGTTAAATAGTTTTCATGATGTTTTTAATTTTTTTCTTTTTTTGATTGAATTCTTACAAATTTCAGATACTGTATTTTGATCTTATTTTGATCCCTTCCCCTATCTGTACCCCCTTACTATGCCCCTCCCAATTTCCTGTACTCCCTATAGAGTCAAATTTGTGTTCCCAAGTGACCTTTGGTATGGGTTCATCTGCTGAAGCCTGGTCAACCTATTGGTCGCCAATAGTGTTTCTCAGAAAGTGCTGCATATGCGGCCAGAAGAGAACGTTGGTCATCAACATTTCCCAGCTATGAATCCTGTGTGCTTCAACAATAGCTGTTTTGGCAAAATATGTCCTCTAGTGCAATAGTGGCATGAATATTATGGGAGTAACCAAATACTTACTAATTGGATTTAAGGGCTGCTTCATAAGCTGGAGCCCATAGACAGGAACACAAGACCTTGGAGAATACAGCATAATAATTTTATTCTGCTAAATAGATACAGTATTAAAGCAACTCCTAATTACTTATCATTATTTGGGTACTTTTGAGACAAGGTCTCATCTATTCCAGTTTTGCCTTGAAATTATCATGTACCAGAATGACCTTCAGCTCCTTTTCTCCTTCCGTCACTACCCAAGTGCCAGAAATTGAGGGCATCTGTCACTAGGCCTAGCTATTATATATTCTTTTTTTAAGCCAATGTTTTACTGAAGCTCTGTGCATTTCATACAAAATTACATTACAAATCAAATCTAGACCCGTGGCCCCCTTCCTACTCTCCCACCCCACCAGAGCTCATGCATTCTGCCAAACATGTTTTTCATCTTTTTCTCAGTCTCTCTCAAAATTCTCAATGCATAAGTTTACTATTTTGAGCAGAAGTTCACCATTTCAGTCAGTTCTTTGACCCAGTCCTCTTGTTGTTATTCCTTCCAATATGCATCACTCCAAAATATGCATATATGCATGCCACATATATCATAGGTTTTAGATCTTCAGCTTATGAATTTTTTTTCTTATTAGGCTGAAAGATGTCATGTTTGAAGTCTCCTCCTTGGCAAGCCCAAGCCACCATCAATTCTGCCCTTTTGCTCCACACTGGGGTTTTCCCTTCCCATGGTCACCAAATGAGGTCCAATAAGCACCGCATCCTGTCTTGCTCTTCCTGTACTGGTCTCCATGATATAGCCTGGGTAGTCCAACAATGGCAGTCTATACTCTGAAGAAGTGGAAACCCCAGTAGTAGCTCAGTACACAAGTTGGGTCTCAGCAGTCCCCATCTGGCACTGAAGGTTTGGAGGATTCTTGGAGAGACATGAGTCTTCAGTCCATATTGGAAGGTTAAAAAGCTGTGTCTTCTCACATCTTTGAAGGATGGCAAAAGAAGTGGTAGTCACAGAGTAGGTGCACTTGCAGGCAAAATAACTTTGCTCTTTTGTCTTTTTACTAAGATCTCAAGTTTTATACCTTGAAGTACAACTGCTCAGGATATTTATTTATTTATTTATTTATTTATTTATTTATTTATTGTTATACTCTCCTTTTGGATGTTTAAGGCCACACAGATAGCCCAGATTAACCAAGGTTTTTGTTTTCTCAAGGTTACTTGAGGATCTGGTCCTCAAGGGCCACTCAGGTTTCTTTTTTTTTGGGGGGGGGAGCCCCTGGCTCCTTTTGGCTTTTCAATCACCAGTTCCATTCACTCAAGGACAATGTCAGGTCTTACTAGACCAAGTTTCCCTGTTTGAAGCATAAGCAGACTTTCCTCTTTATAGACTGGATACTGGCTGAAGTCCCATTAGTGGATCTCCAAGACCTGCATGCACAGGAAGACTGGTGATTTACATTTGCAGGACATTTCAAGACATTCCCCCATGCATAGTCCTCTGGGATTTAGTTGACCTCTAAGGGCAAAGAACAAAGTTATCCCTTAAGACCCTCTGCCAAATTGGTATGGGCATTAAGTATGGTCGTTAAGCATCCAGAAAGGCTAAGTTACACCAGCCTGATACTTTTAACTACTTTATTATATCTTAGAAAATGCTTGGCCAAAAGCTCAAGTAGCCTTGTATAAGAAATACTAAGAAGCACTCCCATAAAATAAATACTGTGGTTAGACATAATTAAATTAGTTTTTTCCTCATTCCTTTGATCTTATATTACTCTAAAATATACATACATATCCTTCAACCATATACCAAAACTTCCCAGCTATTATATTTTCAATGATGTCTTTCCTCCCAATATCCTGAGAATTGGATAATTTGACACAGAGTGTACAGTTTACTATTTCTATCTCAATATACAGAATGTATAGTTTAATTAAAATTACCTCTCATGCATCCATATATAATAAGTATTTATTATATGGCCATTAATAAATCACTTGAATAATATACCAAACTCCAGGAAGCAGATGTTGAACAAAATAATCTCAAGCCACACTCTAGGAAGTACATTTTTTTGTTGGGGAGCACAGACTTTAAATAACTGTAATAAGATGGGAGGAGGGTGATACTTGGGGAGGTGAAGAGTTTGCCAGGATGTATGCCTCAGTATAAAGGTCATAGCTATGTCCCAACTTGTGCTGACACTGGAGTGGTCATGTTGAGAGAAGGAAAAGGAGTCAGCATCCTGTGGAAAGAGGCTACAATATACAATTCAAGTGAATACATTTCCGAAGAACTGGGGTGTAATTGTTAGAAAAAAAAATTATCTCAATATCTCAACTTACCTGTGGGGAAATATCCAGCATAGTATTTAGCATATAAATGAAAACAAAAACTTAATCTAACATATGATAGCATTTTATACAATGTTGGAGATTAGAAACAGTGTTCTGCCTATTTTAAGGAGCAGTGATGTAACTCATAACCTTCCAGATAAGGCTAATACTTCTCAAGGTTGTTTAAAGACAGCTTAGCTGGTCAGAGGTTGAGATTTATTCTAAGTTTAGAGGAAAGTAAAAGCATGGTTGAAAAAACTATAATGAAGTAAAAGTAAGAAACTTAAAATCAGAGTATTAGAAACCATGGGAGCTCCGGAGGCAGCTAGGAATAAACCTTCCATTTCAAAGGCAAAAAACTACAGTCCTTTGTGTCTGTGTGTGTCTACATGTTCTGTAGTGACCTTATAGGCTACAGTGTGAAGAGCTCTCAGAACGTCCTTGTTCTATCCAAATAAGTCTTTTACATCTTAGAAACAACACCAACAAGAACAAAAATAACTTAAAATTTTGACTAGAAAGCAGTTTAACAGGTTTAGAACTAGATATTCTGGATTAAACCCCAGGATGAATTGCTAGGTGTCTTCCCTTGAAATGCATTAAAAAGTCAGAACATCGGGGCAGAAACAGATGAGGTTTCATTTATTCATGAATAACCATTGTTTAGTTCTTCAAAGAGACTTCTTGAGGAAATTTCAGGGGGTTTATTAGGAGGAAAGAGAGTAGTGAAGTACAGAAGATATGAAAGCAGAAGGGGATGGTTGGAGAGGAGGAAGGGTATCAGCAAGAGGGGCAGGAAGATGGGAGAGGACAGTGGGGGAGGAATAAACAATGGAAAAAGTGAGATTAAAGTGATTAAGGAGAGGCCTTGAGATTTACAAGTAAACAACAGAATCAGTACCTTCAGGGCAAGACCACACCCAACTAAGCTTCCAATTTTTGAAAGGAAAATACTGAAATACTCCAACAAGTCCAGGGCAGAGAAAATTTGCAAATGTGGTTAAAGTAGGAGAGAGTCCATCCCAAACTTGCAGCCAAACTCAGGAATTTCATTCACATGGTGCTGGCTTTAGAGGCATGAAGTTTGCAAGAGTGAAGGGGTCATCAGTTCTTCCTCCACGATTTCAGAGAGCCACAGAGGTCAGGCAGAGTGCAGCAGGGGCAACCCTGAATAAAGAAGGCCCTGATAGACCATTGTGTGAAGCTGTGAATGTGAAACCTGGTTGGCAGCAGAGACCCCAAGAAGACATTGGAGATGCCAGAGCTGTGAGATATTTGCCAAGGACAGCTGCATACAGGGAGTGGTACCAGCCTAAGAAAGAGATGTATGTTGCAAGCAAAGCTGGAAGAGCTGAGCCATCTAAGCCCTTTGGAAGTCAAGTCCCAGAAGTTGCACATGGAGTTACTTGGTGTTTGCCCTGCTGGTTTTTGGTCTTGCTTTGGTCCAGTATTTCCTCACTATGCCTCTATTCCTCCCTTTTGGAATGGGAATGAGTATTGGGTTCCACTGTATGTTGGGAGTATGTAATTTGCCTTTTGACTTTACAGGAGCTTACAGTTAAGAGATTGGCCTGTGTCTAAGAAGAGATTTTAGATGATAGACTTTTGAATAGAATTAATATTAGATATAGAATAAATAGAAAAAAAACTATGGGGACTTTTAAGGTTGGACTAAATGCATTTTGCATTTTATATGGTCAGGAGCCTATTTGGGCCAGGGAGTGGAATGTGGTGGTTTGAATGAGTGTGCCCCATAATCTTTAAGTATTCAGACATTTTGTCTCCAGTTGGTCGCACTGTTCTTGGAAGTCTTAGAAGGTGTGGCTGTGCTGGAGGAAGTACATTATTGGGGGCAGGCTTAGTGAGTTTAACAAGCCTTGTGGTCTCCAGTCTCTCTCTCTGCTTCCTGTGCTCATTGCTAGATGTGACCCTCAGCTTGCTGCTCCAGCCCTGGCCACCATGCTCCTGCCACAGTGGACTCTGATTCCCTGGAACCGTCAATAGTAAGCTCAAATAAACTCTTCATTTGATAAGTTCCCTTGCTCATGGTGGTTTTATCACAGCAACAGAAAAGTGACTAATACACCGACTATTCGACTATTTCCTGTCAGGAAGTTGTGAATAGAAGAGTCGACATCACTACTGATCAGTATGTACTTCACAGCAGAAGTCCTTCTGTCATGATAATCCCAGTAGTGCCTGCTCTATCAGCCTGGAGTGAAGCTGAGGCCCCCATGGACAGCATGTCTCAATTAGCATGTTATTGCTCCCGGGTATAAAAGAAAACAAAAATATTTTGCTTCAAGATAATTCTTTGTGCTTCACTGCATTGTTGGTTATAACAGTATAACCCGAACACCTGTTGCAAATACAAAATAGAGACAGAATTTAAATTAATCATTTAAACAAATAATCATCATATAAAGTTGCCTACTTAGTCTTATGTGTTATGGCTATAAAGGCTAGAGATGGCTGCCTGCTGTGAGCTGAGACGTTCTAGGGGAGATAGAGCTGTGATCAGAACTGTTGCATGTCATGAAGTCACAGAGGAAGGGGAGCATGCAGCCTTGTAGGCACACAGAAGAAAGCCATTTGATTATATGTGACCGTCTCCAAGATGGTTCTCTGGAACCCCAGAGAGGACTAGAAGGTAGAAGACGCTGAAAGGGATTCTAAAATGATGCCTAGGAGGAAACCAGGTTGCAAAGATAAGAAATAGTATCCCAGGCACAGAAGGACCAGGTGCAGCACTACAGGGAAAATGAGCTCGGCAAGGAGGACAAGAGCAGATTTTCTTCATAGAGATCGTGAAATGAAGTCTGCAATTTCTGGGGCAAGACTGAGCAGAGATATAGGGGTGTAATGGAGAATAAAATGCAGACTTTAACAACCACTCTTTGTAAAGGGTAAATTAGACATATAAAGAGCAAGGAATAAAACAAGAAAGCCACAATGCAGGCAAACAGTTCTGGGAGAAGGATCGATGTATCATTACTTGGTGAAATCTTGCCTAGGAGGATCACACTGAGTTGCTGGCTTTGAGCTTGTCTTCATGGCCAGACCCTAAGCACTGAAAGGCCGAAAGACCTCTGCTGATCTCTGGGAACAACACCAATGACAAGGCAGGAAGAGACAGGTCCATGCCCATCTCACACATTCATGTGCAATCCCAGAAGTCAGAAACAGCATAAAGCCAAGGTTCATGGCTGGATGTTTTCCCAGTGGTTCTTTAATGAGAAGAGAGTCATGGGCGACCATGCTTCAGCTTTTAACATGCCTTTTCTAGGTGCAGGAAGAGCTTCTCATGATTATTTGGTAGTGGGGCACTGTGGATTTAAAGTTATTCCAGTTTTTATGAAAACCTGTCCCTTCTTACCTAATTATCAACTGGTAGCCTCGTATCCAAATGCTAATTTTTCTTAATTAAATAGATGACAGTTTTAAAAATGACTTCCTTTTGCATTCCAATTAGATGTTAGTGATTCCACAGTCTCTGCTAATTGCTGTGTATCTTCCTGCTGAAGATTATGTGCATGTATATATACACATGCAGATATGTGTGAACATTTGTGTGTGTGTATATTCACACACATGCATATTTAAAATTTTAATAACCTGCCTCTTGGGAGACTGCATCATTGATAAAAATACACTTGTCTTGGATTGGGAGGTTTCTGAGATATCAATTTCCTCAGCTTCTTCCATATTAGGTTGCTTTCATCTCAGAGGAAATAATTATATCCAGGTTTGGCTCTGTTCAATGGGGCATGACTATAGCAGAACGGATCTCTTCCTGAACAGAAAAAGAAAATTGAAAAGAAAAAAAAAATAGAGCTTGACATATCAGACTCCGAATTATCTAAATCTATTTCCAACAAAAAGCTTGGTGCCTTAGTAAAGAGAATGACCTTTGAAAGAAAAATCCATTCAAAAACTTTCTATTTCACAAGCTGTAAGGTTAGGAGAATAAATTGCACTCAGGGAGGAGGGAGCGTAGCTCTTTCGACATGTAATAAAGCAGGTGGCCTCATTTGAATTTTCCCATTAGGTCTTCTAGAGAGACCTGGGAAATATGTTGGCCTTGGGCACTGTAACTCAGCCTTGGCTCTCTGTCTAGAGGACTCACACAGTTTTTCACATGCAGTCGAATTAGAGTCTGGGTTACTTGAAATGTCCACCAGGAAGCTATTTGTTATAGTGTTGTTTTTTTCTATCTGCTATAGAATATTAAATAGTTCGTACTTTCTGCAGAGTGTGAATACTCTGAGTTATTAATGGGCAGTGACCCCGTCTAGCCACCCTAGTCTCTTCCCTTTCTTTTTGTTTGCCCACTTCAAGGGTCAATGGGGATGCTTTCATTGCACATGCAGAGAGGACACATTTCAGAAGGCTTAGGGTCAGACTCAGTCCTAATCAGCCCAAATGTAGGCATTCCCACTCTCTACAACAGAGCAAGCCATGAGGTGTTAATGCCATTATTTTGTGGATCTATTCAACAAATGATTATTGAAGAGATTTGATAACAGGCCCTGCCCATGTCTTCAAGTAACATACAGCTAGAATTAGGAAACAGACATTAACAAATGCACCTAGGCAATTATCTCAGTTACCACCCTTCAAAGAAGCTTCTTTTTTATTTTGGTCTTTTCAAGACAGGGCTCCCTGTAGCCCCAGCTGTCCTGGAACTTGCTCTGTAGCCCAGGCTGGTCTTGAACTCACAAAGATCCACCTGCCTCTGCCTCCCAAGTGCTAGGATTAAAGGCGTGCACCACGCCCGGCTCAAAGAAGCTTCTCCTCTCAAAGAAGGAGACTCTTACCAAGTATCGCAACTGGTCACACACACAGTCATTGTGAACTGCCCAAGCCTACCTAAATAGCATATCTCCAGCACGGCATCTACACCTAAAGATCTCACACCATAGAACAAGGGGTGAACAAGACACTAATTAATCTCTTAACTATCATTAAGGAAGCTCCCTCATGCAACAGAGGTCCAGGAACTCAAAAGATCATAAATGGCCAAAGTGTGGAGATTAGGATTATACAGAGTGTGGGTGCATGGACAGGACTCCTATATTAAGCTTCACTCACCTAGGGCTGGGGGAACAGTGCAGAAGAGGGGGTGGAAAGATTGTAAGAGCCAGGGAGGTGGTATATGACCATATGGAAATAGAATCCTACAAGCTCTTGGGACCAGGCTCATATGAACCTACAGCAATGGTGTCAGTATGCACAAGACCCATGCAAACTCCTGCAGACAAAAACAGCATGGAACTGAGGAAATGGGCAGCAGAACCCAATCTTAGCTGAAGAAATATTGGCATCTGATTACTATTTGGTGAGGACAAACTGATCTTAAAATGAGGGAGTCCATATCAGCTGACTAGACCTCAGTGGATGAACTTGTACTGAGGAGCATCCAGGGACTTTAACAGAAATGGCAGTGTATGAATTCTAGTGGAGGAATGTTGAAGGGAAAGGGATATAAAGGGATTAAGGTTGGTTCATATGTTTTGTATGAAAGCACACAAATTCAATAAAAATTAAGAAAATAGAAAGTCACTCAGGTCACTTAAAATTATACCTTGGCAAATTATTGGCTAATTAACCTGTAAAGTGTTATGAATGAGCAGGAGAATATTCAGTGATTGAGTCTGTCACAGCGACTCTATGGATATGGTATGGATACACACAACAGCCTAATACTTTGGAATGTTTTAAATAGATTAAAAGAAATATTTGCTTCTCTTTTATTTAGAGGCTACAAGAATAAACCAATTAAAAAGTATTCACTCATTTCAGTAAAGAAACTTCTAACAAGCCTGTGGAAAGATATAAAGGAAAGCTTGAGCACATATTAATGTGGAAGCTATGATGCATGGCTTTGGGGTGGAACAAGGCACTCAGTGGTTTGTGTTGAATGAATCAGTTACTTACCTCCAGGTATTTTTTGTTCCAACTTTGCTTAGAGCGATGAGCCTAACTGGGGTTTGCATCTATAAATTCTCCCTGTCCCAAAGCTGGAAAGCCAATAAAATACTTTCAAAGGTGCTCAGGTATGCCATTACCTCAATGTAGTCTTTGGGTATGCATGACCATTTGGCCTCTTCTGATACCCTGGGGAATTCCAGAGATTAATAGGAGATGAATTTTGGCGGGGGGGGGGATCAGGAGTAGAAGAGCAAACATTAAAGAAAGGCAAGGCCACTCCATCCATAATCCAGGAGGTGGTAGAAGATAATAAATGCTCAACCAATCAATTGATTCAGTAATTATTTGTGGAAGAGTTTTGGGGACCCTTAGCACATGCAAAGTATAACTTGTACTGGTCACCCTTATTCTCCAGGAACGCAATTACTCTGTAGTCTCAGTACGTTCTAATGCCTCCACCTGACTCCAGCCTACATCTAAACATTCTCATTCTGATGTGCTCCCATCAAGTTGAAGATCAGGAGGTGAGTGGCAGACCACAGAGCATAGATGGACTTGATGCTAGTCTTTGTGTGCAGTGCTTAGTACTGCATACTGTTCTGATTTCTCTGAATCTGTGGCACAGGAAAGTATTATATATGTACTCAACTGATCAGGGAGATACTTGAAGACAGAGTCTGTTTCATCCCCAAGATGACCCACAATGGGTGGCCAATAGTTGATATATAAATCAAGGAAAATTCCTCTGGGTGGCTCTTAACTCTGCCGGACACTGGGAGCTTCTGAAAGAGGACAGAGAAAACAGTAGAGCCTGTATAACATCAGGGCTGAGTGTGACCAATAGTGGAAGCAGCAGGTACCAGAAAACCCAGGAGACATGGAGCCTGTGCTGCCAATGCAGCCAGACTTCCAGGAAACTCATTATGAAGCAATAAAAATCATGTGTCATGACAGTTTGATCCACAATTCACTTCAGTTGAATAGATAATCTGAACCGTTCTGATAAAAGTGTTTTCTAATTTTCTGCAGTTCTTGTTCTCACTTAAGTTTTCTTTTGCAATTTCCCAAGCTAGACAGCTTCTGGGTAAACATATTAATGAGCCAAAATATGAATAGTGAGAGTGATGTTTGTTCTCATTTCTCTCCATGGGCTATTTGGATTCAGAATTTCAACCTAACCAGTATCTCCACCCCTTAAAAATCTATAGCCATGCAGGGCGTGGTGGTGCACGCCTTTAATCCCAGCACTCAGGAGGCAGAGTTAGGTGGATCTCTGTGGGTTCAAGGCCAGCCTGGTCTACAGAGCGAGCTCCAGGACACCTGGTACTAAAAGGGAGACCCTGTCTCAAAAATACCAAAAAAAGGGTAAAACTAAAAAAAAGAAAAAAAATCTGTACTCATCAGAGGTGGGCTCCACTTCAGTTTCTGCTTAAGGGTATGACCTACTCTTCTTGGCACAAAAAATTTTATAGGATGCCTATTTTTTTGAGCATGCATTTATGTGTGTGTGTGTGTGTGTGTGTGTGTGTGATATGTATGTATTGGAACATGTGTGTGCTGGTGCACATGTAAATGTATGCATGTTTGTGGAGGCCAGAGGATAGCCTTAACAAATGCCCCCTACAAAAGGGGAGTGAATTATTATTCACAGACCAAATCTGGCCTATCACCTAGTTTATAAACAAAGTTTCACTGGGACATGGACACACAGATTCACGCCTGAGATGGCATTATGTTACAGTTTGAATGTGAAATGTCTCCTTATGTGTTATAATCTCTGGTCCGGGTCTGGTGGAAGTCTTTTGTAAGGGTATGGAACATTGAAGGCTGGTTAGCTGGTGGATGTAGGCCATACAGTACACAACTTGAAGGTGATATGCGTTTCTGCTTTTGGACTAGTTCTCCACTTCCTTTCTGCTGTCACATGTTCTTGCCACCACAGAGCCTTCTCACAATGCCTTACCTGCTCTGATGGGCTGAAATCCTCCCAAACCATATGCCCAATATGTCTTTCCTCTTCCCATAAGGAGAAAAGTAACCAATACACATTGCAAGGATGTCGTTGAGATAACAAAAGCCACATGGTCTACAGAGCTGGAAAGATCCACTATATGGTCTTTGTTCTTTGTTTCTCTGTTGTTGTTGTGCTTTTTCTTTTGAGAGGGTTTCCCGCTGGGTATCTCGCTATATAGACCAGGCTGGGCTCAATCTTTCAGAATTCTGCCTGCCTCTGCCTCCTAAGTTCAGGTATTAAAGGCGTGCACCACCACACCCAGCTTGGTCTTTGCATTCTGTATAAATCAGTGACCCATTGGTTGCCCAGGCTGGAGAAAGTCACCCGATTCAACATGAGTGAGTCTGTGAAGCCCAAGAGGTAAGTGGAAAGATATACATGAATGAGACAGGCTGGAAAGTCTCCAGTCAAGGAAGATCCTGATGTATTTGAGGGCCCCAAAGCATCTTGCTGTGGTCAGAGCAAACAGAGGGTAAGAAAATGCTGCTGGGGAGAGACAAAGCCCAGCAAACCAGTGCCACATAAATCCTTAGAAACCTTGATGAACTTTCTAGATATTTTTGGCCATTTTAGCCTCTCATTTTCCAGAGAATATGTTAATTAAAAACATCAGAGCTGCTACCTCTTCTCTATCTGCCATTATCTCCACAGGTAATCCCCACAGCCCCCCATTCCAACACGCTCACTGACATTTTGGAATATGTCCTGGTCACCCTGGGGGACTTCAGCTCATGCAGAGAGAGGGCACGTGGAAGGGATCCCCTCCGAGTGCTGCTCTGGCAAATGTTCTTCCCATGCCAGAGCTTCTGCGAGCCTCAGGATGGTGCCAAAGCTGAGGGCAATGGTTATGAAAATGGGACACAGACTGCAAGGCCCACCCCTTTTGTGCCAAGTTTTGGGAACTAGGTTGGGCCCTACTCACTGAGTAGTAAAGAAACCTTCTTTTTTTTTTTTGGTGTTTTCGAGACAGGGTTTCCCTATAGCCCCAGCTGTCCTGGAACTCACTCTGTAGACCAGGCTAGCCTTGAACTCACAAAGATCCGCCTGCCTCTGCCTCCCAAGTGCTAGGATAAAAGGCGTGCGCCACCACGCCCGGCTAGTAAAGAAACCTTCTTATCTCCATTTTCCAGGAATTCAGCCTGTTTAGAGGCTACAGGATGGGAAATAATTAGATGGTAAGAGTTTAAAAGGAGGAATTAGAAGGGGATTTGAATTTCTGACCTTACACTTAAGCTATCTTATGTTAAGCATGTTGTTAATACTCGAGGCCTCAATTTTCAATGGTAAGGCACATGTTAGCCTGGTAGTGTTGTACTGATTGGGGAGGATGCAAAATAGCTTCCTGCAGAGGAAACTAGGGGTTATGAGTGATTTGTTGCATTTTTGCTACATTGTATCCCTGTCACTTCCCCTCCTCCTCCTAAAGAATAGATGTCGCAAAAACATTTGGCCCAACTGAGCTGGCAGTGCGGTGACATCCTAGGTTCTCACTGCACAGCCGGGGATTACACTGGAGACGTCACAGGCCCAGCAAGCCTCAGCAGCCTTCAGATAAGTGCTCCGTCTGGCACAAAGACCAAGGAAAGGTTCCGGTCCCTTGAGGTTGGAGAAGAAAGCAACTGCAAAGAAACAAGCTATTAATATTAATGTTGCAAGAAAAGAAGAGGGGAAAAAGGACACGGGCGCCCAGAAAGAATGACTCCATATGGCTTTGATGTGTTCATTTCCACAGGACGGGGAGCAGTGGGGAGAATACAGAACAGCAAGAAGGGAAGAGAGGAGGAGGAGGTGGCCTGGCAGGCTCTGAGAAATTACATGAGCTGCAGGGAGTAGCTTCTGTCTAGATGAAGAGCTGGCCACGCTGCCATCTGCAGCCTCCGGGAACAAGGCAGAGCAGGAGGAGGAAATGCCCTGGAGCCCAGCTTGTTCCAAGTCATGGTTGCAGCATATTCTTTTTATTTTTTTATTTTTTTATTTATTTTTAATTAATTAATTAATTAATTTTTAAAATCAAATCTAGACCCATGTCCCCCATCCCCCCACCCCACCAGAGCTCATGCATTCAGTTGCAGCAATTCTATACAGGGCTGCTGTAGTAGGTTACCAGGAATGGCTGTGATCTCTTCCAAGACGCCTCAGTGGAATTCTTCAAGCAAGTTTTTCAGTCCCACTCTACAGTTAGACCTAGACTGAAATCTGCCTGTACCTCTTTCTGGCATCCACATAGGGCAAAACTTCCCACCTTTCAGAGCACCTGCCTCTTCTAAGTAATTTAAGGATATAGTCGGGTGAGGAGGCAGCTTGAAAAGGATCTGAAAAGAGGTAAGAATGCTGCGAATCTATAAACATCTGCCAGCATGGTAAGTGCCATAGCCCATATTTTTTCTTTACATTACCAGAGTGCTAGAGACAGAAGAGAATGACTACAGCCAATGGAAAAAGTTGGAGTTACAATGTAACTAGCACTGATATTGTGTATCTGCTGAGGAAGCTAATTTCCTTAGACATGAAATAGGTAAAGCCTCCTTATAGCAAAGATTTTGCATAGGTAGAAGTAGAACATATCAACACAAAGCCTGTTACCCATTGTCTTAGTTAGCTTTCTATTGCTGTGAGAATAACACTGACCAAAACCAACTTAGAGAGGTGTTTATTAGGTTTATAGCACAGCTCATCATCAAGGCAAGAACTCAGGTCAGGAACCTGGAGCACAGACCATGGAGAAGTGCTGCTTACTGGGTCGCTCCTCTGGCCCGTGCTCAACCTGCTTTCTTATACAATACAGAGCCACCAGCCCAGGAGTGGCACCGTTCGCGATAGGCTGGGACCTCCCATATCACTCAACAACCTAGAAAACACCCTACAAACATGGCCACCCATCAGTTCAATGGAAGAAACTCCTCAATTGAGATTCCATCTATTCAGGTGTGTCAAATTGACACCTACAGCTATCCACGCTCACCTTCTCCATTTACCAATTGCACAGCACACTGTGTGAGATTGCCCAGGTAACACCAGGCATCTTGCTTGGCCAGTTCTTGGAAAAAGTTGTGGAGTATGATGCTCTTAGCAAGCTTGAATATACCATCCCTCATGGTGGGGGAGACCAGAAGTAGGAGGGGTACCTGGTGTGGGTGGGTGTGTTGTGGGTATGTTGTGCTTCTTTACATGGATCTAGACAGTGAAGCCTATGTCAGAGGTCATGCAGCACTTGAGCAGTTCCCATTGTGCCTAAGCAGATCTCATTACTAGGCAACAAACTCCCTTTGAGCTCTACAAAAAATATGCCTGGGACTGGAGGAGGGAAATGAAATGTGTCACTTATTAGAGGAAATGAGACCAGAAAGACGTTATGATTACATGATCAGAGTAGAAAAGAACAAAGAGGTGGGAGATAGTGAGTAACATGGAAATGAAAAAGTGGAAAGGCCGATCAGAGGGACAGAAAGGCTAGGGCTAGACGCAAAGGCAGATTGTGTATCCCTGCAACTTGAATCGCAGTCGGTGATGCCAGCCAGGACAGTTAGAACTGAACCTACAGGAAGTGAGACAGCCAGTGATGGTTCTAAAATGGGATAGGGACAGTGTCTCAAGCATTGGAGGTAAAACTGAACTAGCCACTTCTTTAGGGAACAGGAAAGTTATCTACAATTATTGTGTTCAGCTCAAGAACAATCCTTTGGCACAGAGCATTGTGTAGTCAACATATGCTTGCTGAATTTTAATTTTGAATATAAAAAGTCTGAAAGTCAGATGACATATGGCCTCCCAAAAGTTTTAATATAAAGTATCTTTTTATTTAATGAAGTCCTGCATGACTAAGCACTTCTCTTGCACAAATCCAGCTTGAGGAGTCAGATGAAGTTAGACATCTTGCATACCTCCAGCCTCCTCCCTCTTCCTGATACTCCCTAAACAAATCCTTCCCTGTAGGTTGTAGATGAAAATGCTCATGAGTGGTATTGATTAAGGAAAGCTTTTCTTGCAAGAGTGCATTTGTTTACAGTATGGATTATGAATGATTTCATACAGTGTAAAGACAGACACTGACTGGAAGACTGCTGGAAAGATTGTTAGTAAATGGATAAGGAGAATGAAGGGAAAGTTTGTGATAGAGGAACTTCAGCTGAGCTTTACTGGGGTTAGTCTGGGGACAAACTGGGGGATTTAGAGAGACTACAGTAGAAGAAATATTGAAAGCTTGTAAATGAAGATCAGAGAAACTGTGGAGGATATGAGATGCATATGGACATTGGAATCAGCCAAGGCCACAGCCTCATTCTTTTACAGAACAGCTCTACAAGCATGGCAAGATCCATTATTTTGTGAGCTTATCAGTAGAATGTGGAATAATGGCAATGGCCAAAGAGGGTTTTTGCTGGATGATTCGGGGACAAAATGCGAAAGGATCCAAAGTGGAGCCCAGCACTCATGCTTCCCAGCTGTCCTTTATTTTTGTTATGTGTTTTTAATGCTTCCTGCTTCTCCCTTTTGCTTCTAATACCAACAATTTTGAAATTGGCCATAGGTGCTTATTTCATTGAAAATTTCACTGAGTTCGTGTTAAGAAATAACAGTTCTTTATGTGGCACTCTGAAGGCTCAAAGGGATTTTGTGAACATCACTTCACTTTCACTCTGTGAGTTATGTTTTTATCCTAATTTGACAAATGAGGATGCTAGAGCTGCCTGCCACACAACCACTACTTAGTGGAAAAACTATGTCTTTTGGCTCAAAATGCTTTTTATGAACTACAGACATTGTAAAGACGTATCTTAGGACTTCCCCGATGATAGCTTCTGTGTTCTGTATGTCATCATGATATCTTAGAAATGACTTTGGTATCTTCTTAGGCAAGTTTTTAAGAGATGTCATGCTATTGTACCTATAAAGCAGGAAGACTTAACTGTGATAAAAGTGGAGATCAAGCTGGGCATGGTGGATGGCACACACCTTTAATCCTAGCACTTGGGAGGCAGAGGCAGGTAGATCTCTGTGAGTTCAAGGCCAGCCTGGTCTACAGAGCAAGTTCCAGGACAGCTGGGTCTCCAGGGAGACCCTATCTCAAAAAGCCCCCCACGCCCCAAAATGGAGATCAAGGCACTCTGTGAGGAGTAGGTCTCCTTCCATTACCAATCCCAAGTCCAGAGTCATATTATGCCAACCTCAGCATTAACTTATAAGAATTGTTTCTGAGGGGCTGGAGAGATAGCTTAAGAGGTTTTAACAGGTTTGGTATGCTTTGCATAGGACCCAGGTCCTGTTCCTAGCTCCTACGTGGTGGCTAACAACTATCCATAGCTCCAGTTCTAGGAGATTTGACACCTCTTCTGACCTCTGTGGGCATTGCATACATATGATAGACTTACATACATGCAGATAAAACACTCATACACATAAAATAAAAATAAATAACTCAACAAATGTATTAGTCACTTTTCTGTTGCTGTGATAAACCAACATGACCAAGGGAACTTATTTAAGGAAGAGTTTATCTGAGCTTACAATTGACGGTTCCAGGGAATTAGAGTCCATTGTGGTGGGAAGCATGGTGCCCAGGGCTGGAGCAGCAAGCCGAGGGTCACATCTCCCAATGAGCACAGGAAGCCAAGAAAAAGAGAGACTGGACACCGAAAGGCTTGTTAAACTCACTAAGTCCTCCCCCAGTGACATACTTCCTCCAGCACAGCCACACCTTCTAAGACCTCCAAGCACAGTGCCACCAACTGGAGATGAAATGTCTGAATACTTAAAGCCTATGGGGGGACACTCTCATTCAAACCACCACAACAAAATTTTAAGAATTGCTTCTGAGAGGCCTGATGCAAAGAGAAATCCAGCAACTTCCCACTCTTATGCTGCATATACACAAATGCATACCAGAGTCACCATTCAAAGTTACTAGTACAGCAAGTCTCAGGGTACTTGTCTATAAACCCAGCACTAAGGTAAGAATGCTGAGACAGGAAGATTGAAGTGCAAGGACAGCCTGGCACACCTAATGAGTGTCAGGCCACCCTAACCTACATTGTGGACTCTGTCTCTAAAGCAAAACGGTTAATGGCAGTTCCTGCAGCTCCTTCTGCAGCATTGCGAACACCATGGACTTCTACCCAGGTGCCTGCTTACCACCTCCATCTGCATTTTGCTGTCTTTGCAGATCATTTGTTTGCTTTTGCTTATATTTCTCTCCTCACTGTTGTGGGGACTGCAGCTTCTTGTTCTGCCTCGATCATGTTGCTGGTAGCTTCTTACTCTCCTTCCTACGTCAGGAATTCTGCCACCAGTTCCTGGCCTAGGCACAGTGAGTGGCTTGGGGTTCATTGCATCATATTACCTACAGGAAGTACCAAAACCCTGACCTTCCAGGATTCCACAGTACTGTGCCAAGTTCTAATGGAGCAGCAACAAAGCTGGAAAAAATGTTACGTCATCAGTGGAGGGAGCTTCCATATGTCACAGGCTCTTTCCAGTGACCTTGTCATAGTACTGGTAAACATGAGAGAAAAATAAGGTACGATGAAAAAGTCTATAAAATAAGATGAAGTTTACCCAAATCATTGAAATTTTATCCATGGTAGGCTAATTACTTTTACACGTTTCCTTTTGTCTATCATGAAATAATGAATTCTGTTGTGTGCCCTATGTCATTTGTAGAGAACTGTGAAAGCTAATTAAAAACAAAATCAAAAGCCACACATGTAATTATTACATAATGAGATAAGGGTAACATTATCTGATGCTATTATATATACCAAGAGCGAATGTTAATTAGAACCTCAGGTGGTAACCAGGAAATCATGTATAAGGAAATCTTACCTTTACCTTTATTTGAAAAGTAATTATGTACTTTAGTTATTGCTTGAGTCAGAACTAGATTCCTTGGGAATGTGCTCAAGAACAAAAACTGTTCTTATTCAAGGCCTGTGCAATACAAATAAACAAAAGCATATCATCAAGACTAGTTTGAATCTGATACTGAAGGCATACAAGATTTAGGAGCATTTGAAACATGTAGTCATCTAGCACCAAAAGACTAGATTCATTATAATTTCTGTAAAGCATAAATATGAGATGTATCTATAATGGCAATGAAATATTTTAAAGCATCTACTCCTGTCTTTACACATAATTTATAATACTGTTTTATGACTCTGTGTGTATATTTTATACACATAAAATACACAGTTAATTCCAGTGTAATGTATCAAAATAACAGAAATATATTTGTACATATTACGTGCAGTTTGAAATGAGGCTGAGAAACTGGCAAACCTTTTGAGAACATAAACTCTAAAAGAGTCTTTGTTGAACTAAAGATGTGCATTGTCTCAAATTTGTGTTTAGGGAAGTAGGAGAAGACAGAAGACTCAGCAGAATAGGTGGTTAGGCGGACAGCTGGCTAACGGCAGAGGCAGGCTGGGTAAGGCTGGCCCTGGAGCTCCATTTTGGTTCAGAGAATAGTGTAGCATAGAGAGCATAGATTATCAATGTCAGCCATTCAATTGATGTCCTGGCTTTTGCCAAATGGAAAAATAAAAGTCTCCTAACTGGAATCCAGATATCTGCATTTTCCTTCATTAGATAAATTATTGGACCACTGTAAGTAAGCTTTTCCACTTTTCTTATTTTTTTATTTTTCATTTTTTTAGACAAGGTCTCCTATAGTCCCACCTGACCTAGAACTCACTATATCACCCAAGTTGGCCACGATCTCACAAAAATCTTCCTGCCTCTGCCTCTCGGGTATGCACCACCACACCATGCCCATCTTCTTTCACTTTTCTGAACCACAGTTTTCTATCTTTCAAGTGGTAACAACAGTGCCAACTCAGTCTGCTGGAGACTAAGGCAGAATAATGAGTTTGAAATTGCTGGATGAAACCTCAGATAACAAACAGGGACAGTTGTGTATTTTGTCACCCTCATTCAGTATAAGAGAGAGCTTCACCCAAGAGACCCAAGAGAAAGGATAGTTAGCAATGTTAATAATGAATTTCCTGCTTATTTATGACTCTAATTTAAAATAGTTAAAAACCTCCAAGCAAGGACACACTAGATGTTTGGAAAGAATTCATTTACCTGTACTGTTACAAAGTGTTGCCCCCAAATTTATATGTTTAAGCCTTAATTCCCACTATGATAGCATTTGGAATGAAGGGCCTTTGGGAAATAATTCATTTAAAAATTTTCACATGGATGGTACCCTCGCTAGATGCTAGTCTCCTTATTAGGACAGGGAGAAAGTGCCATCTGCAATCCAACGAGGATCCAACGAGGAACCCTACCAAGCTGGTCCCTTGCCGTAGTTCTTCCGGTATCCCGAATGGGGAGAAATGTTTATTGTTTAGGGCATCCAGTCTTTACCATTCAGCTATCACAGATGTGTATTTTATTTTAATTTTAAAGATTTGGGAGCTGGGTGTGGTGGTTCATGCCTTTAGTCACAGCACTCAGGAGGCAGAGGCAGAAAGATGTCTATGAGTTCAAGGCCAGCCTGGTCTACAGAGCGAGCTCCAAGGCAGCTGGCATTAAAGAGAGACCCTGTCTCAAAAAGACAAAAAAATAAATAAATAAAATAAAAAGATTCGGGACACATTTTTTGAGGCAGCACATACAAGGAGGTTCAAAACACCTTCTGTATTAGTCAGGGTTCTTTAAAGAAACAGAAGCAACAGGATGACTATATATAGCTATATACAATTTATTGAATTGCTCACGTGACAGAGTTCAAGGATTCCAACAGTAGCTGCACCACACTGGAAAGGCCGAGACGAGAATCCAGGGAACTGCTCAGTCTGCAAGGCTGGATGTCTCAGTAGTCCCAATCCAGTGCTGAAGGCCCAAATGGGTTCCAGGAGATCTGCCGGTCTCAGTACACGCTGGGATCCGAAAGGTTAATCACAGCAGCAAGACAAACTCACCAGATGAGAGAGGCAAGCCACAGGAGAAAAAAAAAGGACCAGCTACTTCTGCCATGGCCTTAAATACTGCCTGCCAGTAGAAGGTAACGCCCACATTTGGGGTGGGCCATCTGGGTTGAGGCAGTCCAATCAGAAGACCCTTTTTCTCTTATTTGTTCCTTAGTCCAGTCAAGTTGATACCCAGGATTAACCATCACACCTTCTAAAATGGAAACGCCTGTAAATAAGTTATCTTGGCCAACTATGCTGTACAACGAACGCAGTTGATTTCTTCCTCCTAAAGGGACTTTTGTGGTAACAAAATGGTCAGATTTTTAGCAAGAAAATGTCTCAGTGGATGCCAACACCTTTAACAAGTTTAAAATGAGCCAAATTATATAAAAGTGGCATAATAATGAACTAATTTCACAAAAACACCAATAGAAAAAAGCTACCTAGTAAGAAAAAAATTTTAGTACTTGAAATGGGGAAATAAATCTTTTGGTGTTAGTTTCACCCTGAATAGAACACATTATCTCTGTGTTTTACACAAAGACTGAGTCCTAACTACCTATGCTAGCGAGTGCTTCGAACGACCTCCATAAAATACAACAAGCTTTCATTTATACCGTAAGAGTGACTCGATTGTATATTGCTTTTCAAAAGAGTGAAGTCTGGAGTGAGATCCACCCCTCTAGTTCTGACACTCTGTATTTACAAGTTCTTCCAAACTCACGCAGCCTAGAAGCACCAATCATTAAGTTGATAAAAATTATTCTTACAGTTGAGCCACATGTCGTATAAAAAAATCCGATGCTTTGCAATTTATGTTTAGTACTAAGTCTCCTAGCATTTGTACAACACCTATAAGCTGTATGCTTCACCATGATTCTCCTGTAGAAGTAAACATTGCAGCTTCCATAATGACAAGCTTAATTGGAATATATATCCTCAGTTTAAATAAAGAATTCAATTTTAATAGGTAACAGAATTTTAGCAATACCTTGGAGATCACTTAGGCCAACATATTATATTCAGGTATGGAAATAACACCAACAAAGGGTCATGGAGTGGTTGAGGCTGGACCCCAATGACCTTGATCTCGAAATTAGCATTATATGTGAAATTACTTCATCAAGCTTTGGCAGTTTTATTTGGTCTCATTAATTAAATAACAAGGAATACCAGGTATATAGGGAGATGACATGGACTTTTATTCCAATTTTAAAATCAAAATATCAAAATGATCCCTGGGCCCATTAACTGATTTGATTTTATTATGAATGCAGTCAACAGTAAACTATGGCTGTCTGGATTACTATATTAGTTACTTCTGGCAACTGTGGTAAAATACCTGGATCAGAAGCAACTTAAGGAACAAAGTTTATTTCAGTTTATGGGTCCCTAATGGTGGAGACAGCATAGCGGCAGGAGGCTGAAGCTAACTGCTTGTGCTTTCATTGAGACACAGAAAGCAGAGTGGGCAATCAGGAAGTGGGGTGATGTTATAAACCTTCAGAACCCACCCTGGTGACATTTCCTGCAGCAAGGCCACACTTCCTAAAGGCTTCGTAACCTCCTCAAACAACACCACTAACTGTGGACCACATGCTCCAACACATGACATTTCTCATGGGCGACATTTCTTATTCAAACCACACATGGTTATACTGAGCTAAGATACCAAGAACACCCCTCCCAACTACTCCTTAAGTATGCTACAGAAACACAGCCATGTGATGCCCAAGGCAATTCTCATGGAGTGCAATGACACCATAGTGGTTTATGAGCTACAAGAGTAGCTCTCTCTAAGTGCAGCAATGAATTCGTCCCCCAAACATGACACTGTGTGCCCGTCCCAAGTTCTTTTTTTTTTTTTTTATTGTATTTATTCGTCCCAAGTTCTTAAATGCTGGTTGTAGACTTAGTCAAAATGGCTGTCATCTCCACTGGCCAAGGCTTTCCAGTGCTGCCTGTGATCCTGAACACATGGCCTGACATTTGGAGAGTGAGGTTAGCACCAGGGATGGCTGGGGTGGACATTAGGCTCATAGCATCCTGATAATCATGGACTTCAGGGTTTGGTTCATAATAGAGCCGAATGCCAACTGTGTTGCTTTCTTTGAATGCAGGTCTATGAGATGGATTTATCTCAAACATGCTGGTTCTTCTTCATCTGGGACCAAGTATCACTTAATATTCAGGCTGTCAATTGAACCCAAAGTGGAAGGAGAGCAACACAAAGTCAAATCACTGTAGTTGAGCTCTGAGAATCTGTGCAGGAGGAGGACTGTTCTGCCACATATCCTGAGGTACATGTAGCCATGAGCTCTGTCCAGCCTGAACAGGAGAGTGTGGCCCTGCCTGGTACATGGGCATCATTTCCCACCACCACGTGAGTCAGTTTGCTTTTAAATAATCAAAATAAGAATAAGCCTAATTTGTTAGGTGCCTCAGAGATTTGTGGGCCTATTGGGGTCAATCTAAGGGAGTAGTCAGAGCCATGACCATCCTTGATAAGTGAGTATACACTATGCATTTTAGACACTTTCTCTTATTCAGATAAGAAGGTTTCAACTGGATGGTGCTTTTTGCCCTATGCTCTATATTTGAAAGATACCAGTTCTCTTGCTTCTGTCTGATCTGGGGTTGAAATCAAACAGAAACGCAAGGTCTGGTGTGTGTTCTAGAAGTGAAGGCTCTGCTTGTAGACCAAGGCCAGCTAATCCCATGGTATTTTCATAGGGGCATTTTAATTTTCCAAGAAGACTGTGGTGCCCAAGTCATAAAACAAAAAGGGAACTTGTAAACTCTTCTTGAAGGTTGTTCAGTTCTGAAGAATCTTATTAACTTGAAGCTACAAAGCCTAAGCACATCCAGTTTTCATCTGCCTTTTTTTTAGGTTTGGAACTAGCCAGCCAGTGTACAAATCTGGGTAGAGTCAAATAACTGAAGGCCAAAGTAATCTGTTTTCATAAGGCCCAAATGGAACATGATCTGATAAAATAAAAAATTCCAGCTTTGGAAATGTCCTGGAGTATGGGTAACCCTCGAACACTTGTATTACTGAAAAGTCCCACTCAAACATGGTTGTCCACTTCCCGAAACCACATATAAAGAGCTTCAGATGACTAAGACTTGTATGCTATGCCGAGTTCAGTTACAAATACTTTAAATACTTCAACAACACAGAAGTTTCTTGGTTTTGTGCAGTAGGTATTCTAGTATGCAGAGTCAAAAAATACAACTATATATAGGTTACAAGCATGTGACCAAGTAAATGTGATAATAGAGACCATCAGAATAATAAAGCAGTGAATTGCCCCATGGAAGTAAATGTCTGAAGCACAAGCCCATAGGACTGGGATAATCAGGTGCTAGGGAGGTTGCTGTGGTAGAGCTGGTGGTGGAAAGGGTCACCTGTGCTTCACCTTGACTGCAGACTGGGTTGGCTGTGGGGCTATGCTGGGAGAATTCTCTGAGGTAGAGGTGCAGCAAATTTCATAGTTGTATTCTGTGGGTTCAAAGAACATGAAGGGAGCTCCTGTCTCTCTGTCTCTCTGTATATGCCTCTGTGTGTATGTGTGTTTGTCTCTCTCTCTCTTTCTCTCTCTCTCTCTCTCTCTCTCTCTCTCTCTCTCTCTCTCTCTCTCTCTCTCTTATTCTGCTAGCTTTTCCGCTAAGGTTTATTTAAGAAGTGTAGCCCACACTACACTGGCTTTTCCTGTTAGCACAAACCGTTCACCTTCCATGACATCATTCTTCTCTTCTTCCATGACATCATTCTTCTCTTCTTCCATGACATCATTCTTCTCTTCTTCCATAACATCATTCTTCTCTTCTTCCATGACATCATTCTTCTCTTCTTCCATGACATCATTCTTCTCTTCTTCCATAACATCATTCTTCTCTTCTTCCATGACATCATTCTTCTCTTCTTCCATAACATCATTCTTCTCTTCTTCCATGACATCATTCTTCTCTTTAAAGTAAATATGCTTTTTCTTTTTAATACAAGAGACTTTCCTAACTCCCCCCCATAGAATAAGGAGAAATATGATGATGATGAGGTCCTTCTCCAGCTGTAAGATTGGAGCCAGCTGTTATAGAGGTATTCTCTTGTAAAATCGGTAAAAACTGCCTTCTTTAATTGACTAATGGACATAGAAACTGTAAAGGAATTATTCCTCTATTCAGAACCAAATATAATGCTAAAGTCTCCTTAAGCTATGGCACTTAAGCAAAATATATTAATACAGGAGCTCTGACATCAACAATGGATTATTCTACGAAAGGATGTTGGCAGGGGATCCAAGCCCCCACAAAAGTAAAGGCTCCTTGCCTCAAACTGGGATACCTGCAAAGAGAGAGGTGATAAGGCCCTTCTGTTGAAGACCTGACATAAACATGGGAAAGATGTATGGAGACCGCACTTGCAAGTATACAGATGGTCTCTGGAATGCCAGAGAGTGTTACCAAAGGCCACTAAACCAATAAAGCAAGTATAGGTCTCCTTGAGTCAAGCAAGACCCCTCCGTCAGCACCAGCTACACCTCATCTGCCTGGAAATACTGTGCAGCAGTGGTGGCCATATGTCTGTATATCCCAAATCTAATTGGCTATTAGCTCTCTCCTTGGAGGAATAACCCACAGCTGATGGCACAAGCTTACATCCTCTAATGGTTAGGAGATGTTATAAACCACAGGAAGACCCTGTCATACTTAACAGAAGAAAATGTAATTCATGGATTAACATACCATCCAAACATCTGTGTCTATACCAAAGTAACCTACCATAACAATTAGTAATGTTTAAATACCTATATATCTAATTGCATGTGCTTCATTAGTAGGATCGAAAGGCAATATATTATACTGTTTAAATACCTATATATCTAGTTGTGTGTGCTTCATTAGTAGGATTGAAAGGTTATGCCTGGACAAGCTGTCAACCCATGAAAGAAAACAGCCAGAATTGACTAGAGACCAAGACAACAGCTCCAGAAAAAGAAGACTGTTTTACTTCTCATCCACCTGTGCCCCTTTTCTAAGCCTAGGGAACAATCTGCGGAAGAGGGGGTGTGGTAAGAATGTAAGGGCTGCGATTGGGGTGAATGGTGAAACTACAACAATATAGACTGGACACTCATTTGATCAACTTGATTGAACATATGAGCCTCCCCCCTGCTGGATGGTGGGACCCATGAGCTGTGTGGGTTTGGGCACAACTGCTTGCAAATTGGTTTTACATGGGGATGCTTGTACTCACAAATTATCACTTATTGTTAAGAAAAATGAAAACAAAACAAAACAAAAAAAACAGAGAAAGATGCAGAAAAGTTATGGCAGAATGCATGATCTGGGATGGGTAGGGGTGGGGTGGGGGGAAGGGAAGGGGATATATGCCTGAACTGAATTGGAAAATGATATGAAATACAGAAAGCATCAGTAAAAAAATAAAGTAAATATACTTTTTCTTATGAGAAATAAATTTTTAAAGCCAATTTTTTTTGAAGCTTTGTGCATCTCATACAGAATTTCCAGTCAAGTCTAGATCCACCCCTTCTTTGCTCCTCCTCCCCCCCCCACCAGCAGAGCTCGTGCATTCTGCCAAACACATTTTTCATCTTTTTCTCAGTCTCTTTTAAAATTTTTGAGGGGCTGGAGAGATGGCCTAGCAGTTAAGAGCACAGACTGCTCTTGCACAGGACCCGGGTTCGATCCCCAGCACCCACATGGCGGCTGAGAACCGTCTGAAACTCCAATTCCAGGAGAACTCCAGTTCCAGGGGAATCAAAGACCCTCTTCTGACCTCCGCGGCACTGCACGACACGGGTGCACAAACCTGCATGCAGACAGTACATTCATACACATACAAAAATAAATTAAAAAATTTTTTTAAATTTTTGAGCAGAAGTTCACTGTTTCAGTCAGTTCTTTGACCCGGTCTTTTTGTTGTTGTTGTTGTTATTTCCAATCTGCATCACTCCAAAATATGCATATATGCATGTCACATATATCTTTTAGCATCTTCAGCTTATGATTTCTTTTTTTTTTTTATTAGGCTGAAAGATGTCATGTTTGAAGGCTCCTCCTTGGCAAGCCCGAACAACTATCAGTCCTGCCCTTGTGCTCCACACTGGGGTTTTCCCTTCCCATGGTCACCAAATGAGGTCCAGTAAGCACCACTTCCTGTCTTGATCTGCCTGTACTGGTCTCTATGATATAGGCTGGGTAGTTCAATGGCAGGCTATACTCTGAGGAGGCTGAAACCCCAGTAGTTGCTTAGTCCATGAGTTGGATGTCTCAGCAGTTTCCATCTGGCACTGATGTCTCTTGGAGAGACATGAGTCTTCAGTCCATATTAGAAAGTTGAAAAGCTGTGTCTCATGCCTTTGAAGGATAGCAAAAGCAGTGGCAGCCACAGAGTAGCTGCACTTGCCAGTAAGACAGGCAAAATATCTGTGCTTTTTTTTTTGTCTTTTTACTAAGAACTCAAGCTTTATACCTGAAGTACAGTTTCTCAGGCCTTACTAATTATTTCTGGTTATACTTTCCTTTTGGATGCTGAAGGGCACACTGTTAGCCCAGATTAAGCAAGGTTTTTGTTTTCTCAAGGTCACTTGAAGTTCTAGTCGTCAGGTTTTGGGAGGGGGGAGCTCCTGGCTCCTTTTGGCTTTCCATTTACCAGTTCTATCCACTCCAGGACAAAGTCAGATCTTGCTAGACCAGGTTTCCGTTTTTGAAGCATGAGCAGACTTTCCTCTTTATAGACTGGACACTGGCTGAAATCCCATTAGTGGATCTCCAAGACCTCCCTGCACAGGAAGACTGGTGACTCACATTTGCAGGACATTTTAAAACATGCCCCCATGCATAGTCCCCTGGGATTTAGTTGACCTCTGAGGGCAAGGACCAAAGTTATCCCTTAAGTCCTTTGGCCAAATTGGTATGGGCCTTAAACCCATATACCCTTCACCCATATACCAAAACTGTCTAAGTCTGAAAATAAATGGTAGCTTAATTCTAGAACCAATTGAGGGATTCAGAATAAAAGAGCACAGTTGTTTTCAGATCACGAGGAACATGACATTAACGTTGCTTAGTTTGTTTACAACTAGGTACTTGGTGAAATGTTTTTTTCTGTTACAAAGCCTGATTTATTAAGACAGTAAAAAAATAAAAGGACACTGCTTAAATGGCATAATCTGTAAGTCACTGGGCTTGCCACTGTCTCGTACAGGGCAGATGCTCAGGCAAGGGTGTGGACTCCACACTAGAGGCGTCCTCTGCCTCTGCACTTTGCTCCTTCACATCACATGCTCTTCCTGGACAGACATTCTCACACATCCCCCTCACAAACAAGACCAGCTGCTGTTGCCACACACCTGCTACATGCTCAGGAGCATTCTAGGTTGTCTAGACATGTTTGCTTAGACTTTTTTTTTTTCCCAGCTCTTCAAGCATCGTAATGTTAAGACATATGCCACAAGATTAAGAAAGCAAGATGAAGTGGATAAAATGTTTAGCACAGTGGCTGACACATGGTAGACACCCACAAACAGTAATATTAGTACTGCGCCAATTCCTCATGTGCTCCTGAAATGTTACATAATGGGTGTCATGAAGTTTCCTCTATTTATATTGTGAGGAAACTTCAGTATCTTCTTCAAGGTCATTTTGGCAGTTCAATCTAAATTAAAATTGGAATGTCACCCTGGGTCTTACTAAAGAGCATGTTCTTTTACTTATTTGCTTTGGGAGCATAATAATATATATGTACAAATGCATCAAGTTAGATATGTAGACAAAAGCACATTTCACAGGAGAGTTTTGTAAGTTACATTTTATAGAGAAATATATATATGTATATATATACATATAATCAAGAGGCATCATTCAAATGGAAATTAATATACTTTAGTAATCTGAATCAAAATAGAAGACAGATATTAAAAAGCTGTCAACAGGGGCTGGAGAGATGGCCTAGTGGTTAGGAGCACCAACTGCTCTTGTAGAGGACCTGGCCGGGTTGGATCCCCAGCACCCACATGGTAGCTAAGAACCGTCTTTAACTCCAGTTTCAGGGGAATCCAACACCCTCTTCTGACCCCCACGGCATTGCACGACATGGGTGCACAAACCTACATGAAGACTGTACATTCATACACATAAAAAATATTTTAAAAATCCGTCAACAGTACTAGTCAGCACACACTGCAGCAATGGGTGAATGAGGCCTTGAGCAGCGTGGAGCCATTTGGAGAAAGGAACATGGTGGACCAAACTAACTGGAGAGTCGGTGGGAAAGACTGCGAAGAACAGGAGCCAGCTCTCCTCTCCTCTCCTCTCCTCTCCTCTCCTCTCCTCTCCTCTCCTCTCCTCTCCTCTCCTCCCCTCCCCTCCCCTCCCCTCCCCTCCCCTCCCCTCCCCCCCTCCCCTCCCCTCTCCTTTCTTTTCGTTTTCTCTTCCTTTCATTTTCTCTTTATTTTCTTCTTTCTTTTTCAATTTATGTGGCTGTACAGAATGCTGAAGAGGTGCTTCTGTTTACGAGAGGCTTCATATGTGGAAGGTGTGTGTTTTGATGTCCTGATCCTGCATGCAGTAGAAGACCTGCAGAGGGAATAAGATACCATGGGTTGAACCCATAGGAGCTAAGAAGCTCTATGTGCTGTGTAGATCATACACATAGCTCAATCAGTATAGGTTTCCCAGGAAGGCAGAAGAGATGGGAATGAAGGAAGCAAGGGCAGGGGAGAGAGAGAACATGAGTTACTAATGTTCGGAATGTGCATTGACCTGCTACATGTATATAGCATGCACATGTGAGAATTTCTGCCTGTACAATGTGGGAGCTTTTCAACTTTTGTTACCTGGTATTAGTTGGTAATCAAAATCTTGAAGCCCATTTGTCTAATATGTGGCTTAATAGCACATTACAGATTCTGGAGTAGCTCAGATACCATTTCTTTCTACCTGTAAGTCTTTAAGGGAGGAAGATTCTATCATAGAAACGCTCTGACCAGATTGAGATCGGAACTTTCGTTAGACCCAAAGGTCTAAATCGTTTCTGTTTCTTGTTTGTTTAAGCTCTTCTTCAGCCCCTTCCCCTTCCTCCCCTCTCCTGTCCCTTCCTCTTCCTTTCCCTCCATTCCTCTTCCTCTCCATTTTATCATTTTTCTTACTCTTTGTTTCCTTACTTCTTTCTCACTAAGCTGAAAAGAATGTCTTTCTCTTTTGGGATGCCATGGACTGAAAGAAGTTTCACCCTTCTCTCCCCAGATGCATCCTCTCCATTGTTGCTTCAAGTTATCTATGGGGAATTCAAGATCCCAAGGGATGCTTTTAGTATCATAATACAAGCCAGAGCCAACGTAGATGTACCTCATGATGATTGGTATTCTACCCTTATCCCAACAGACCCATGATTACTCCCTGCATATCAGCCTGATTTCCAATCATATACCTGCATATTCTGGGGACACTGTCAGGCTATTGGAGCCAATTTGTTTTCCCCAGCTCATAATGTGGGTTGACATCTATGGAAAGAACAATAACTATTGACTTCCAGGTATGGAATATAGGTATCCTGTCCTCTCCATTCCTCAGCTGGAACAGTTCCAAGGCAGTTTTGTTAGGTGAACCTCTAACTGTCCACAGTGATAGGAACAATGCACTCTCTGTCATCTGAGTTTCCTCCACCCGTATCACCTTCCCACTCTCCAAGGTTTCAGCACTTTAAAATAAGGTGCATGCTCTCAGTTCTTGCTTTTGTGTGTATTTGATTTAGAAAAAGGGGCTGAGGGGACAGGATATTAAATGTATTTCCTTAGATTCCAGTGACATGTACATGTCAGAAAAATGTCGTTAAGGGACCTGGTCACACTCACTAGGTGAGAAAACTGAGTCGTAAAATCAAGGTCCTATGTCTAGCAGTAAAGAAAGTCCATCATTCTTTGGAATACCTCTCTTAAAAATTAGCCAGGCATGGTGGTGCAAGCCTTTAATCTCAGCACATGGGAGGCAGGGGAAGGTGGATCTCGGTGACTTCAAGGCCAGCCTGGTCTACATAGTAAGTTCTAGCACAGCTGGGGCTACAGAGAGACCCTGTCTCAAAAAGACAAAAAAAAAATTAAAAATTAAAAACCCCCACGATTCAGAGATAGGGGTCAGTAAACATTCTCTGTACTTAACCAGGTGGGAAATAGTTTAACTTCAAAAGGCCACACAGTCTGTCAGAACTGCTCAATTCTGCTGCTATGATGTGAAACTAGCTGTTGATAACATACATAGCGATGCCTCGGATTGTGTTGCAATCGGAATTCTTTGACACAACCGTAGAAGTAAATTTTGCTCTCATTTTGTTTTTGTCCAAACTACTGCCTCTCTTTAAGCAACTGTTTACTTTCTGTGTTAGTCTCACTCTTTTCCCTTTTCCTTTTCTTCATCTTGTCCCTTCTTCCCATCTATGTGTGCATTCAAGGCATCTCCCAGGGTTTTCTCCTTTCCAGATTCTCTCTAGATGTCCATATGCAGTGTCATCTAGGCTCTCCCAATCCCAGTGCTTACTCTTATGTCTTACTACTGAAATCCAATTATTTTATATTTGTGTATTGCTGAGAGAGTAGTCTTTGAGTTACATCAAGGTAACATCACTGCAGAAAAAAATTTTAAAGTGGACATTAATTGGCTTCATAATTGAATTTTAAATATAAGCCTGAAGCATTTTTATTTTTCCAAAACTCTGTTAACAACTGTACTCAAGTTCCTTTCTGTGAGGGCATGGTAGCATACGTGCCAGTTTGCCTGGGAATGTTCTAGTTCACACCTCTTTCTTCAAGCAATTATAAATAGTGCCTCCTTTGACCCTCATTAGTGCCCTGGAATTTGCAATAAATTACATGACCACCTACTTAGTGATATCCCAGTAAGATATTTATAAATTCTCAGTCACTTTCAAGGACTAAGATTTACTCTTCTGCACATAACAACCCTAGACCTGTATGTGGCCAGCACAGAGGAGTGTCTGGCAGCCCTTTCACATGTTCCTCCCGCTGTCCTGTACATGCTTCCCAGGCTGGGGAAAGGTAAGGAAGGAGGCAACAAAGATGTTCCTTACGTGGCCACTCATGTTTGTTTCTTCATGGAACATTCCTCTTTATTATTCTCTTATTTTGTCTCATCTTCCTCTACACCTGGGAAGCGGATGTTGGCTTTCTTAGGAGGCATATCTCCTTATGGTTTGGGGAATATTCCAAGGGTTCTGCGCTTTGCAAAGTAATGTTCTTTGAGAGGGTCCTGGTTGATGCTTACCCTCTTCCCCCTTCAGCCACTACTGTACGGTAGGTAGTCAGCCCCTTAGCCTCTTGCTGCCAGAATCCTCAAGTCTTGTGTGTGTGCCCTTGAGAGATAATAGGAAGGTGGCTCAGGCCCTGACAACAGCTGTTATATTAGCTCTACCCAGAAAATGTCCTGTCTTCCTGCCCTGGCTTCCATTTTTTTACTTTCCAGGTCTTCTCCTTTCTCAACATCCCTCAAATCATGGATTCTGTCAGATCAGCAGGACAAAAGCTTTCAATAAACAGATGGTTACCAGTTCCTAATTAGTGGAGGACTACTGGTGTCTATGGTGGGACATTTTGTTTTGTGCCACTTTAGCTCACAGAAAGGAAATTAGGGGCTGCAGTGATCTGAATGAGAATGTTCCATAGGTTCCAAGACTTTGAACACTTGGCCCCGGTTGTTGGCACTGTTTGGGGGAAGGTCCTGGAATCTTTTTTTTTTTTTTTTTTTTTTAATGTGTATGAATGTACTGTCTGCATGTAGGTTTGTGCATCCGTGTGGTGCAATGCCGCAGAGGTCAGAAAAGGGTGTTGGATTCCCCTGGAACTGGAGTTCTCCTGGAACTGGAGTTACAGACGGTTCTTAGCCGCCATGTGGGTGCTGGGGATTGAACCCGGGTCCTCTGCAAGAGCAGTCGGTGCTCTTAACCGCTAGGCTATCTCTCCAGCCGCGGGCCTGGACTCTTTAGGAGGTGTGGCCATGCTGGAGGAAACAGCACTGGGAAGAGCTTCCGGAGGACACGGCCACGCCCACTTCCGCTCTCAGACTCGGGCTCTCAGCTTCTGCTCCAGCCCCGCTGCTACCCCGTCTCCCGGCCGTTATGGACAATACTAGAATCATAAGCCAAATAAACGCTTCCTTGTGTAAGTTGCTTGGGCCTTGGTGTTTTATCACAGCAACAGAAAATTAGCTAATACGGGGGCTATTAGTTGATTGCTCTCCCTCATTTCCAGGGTACTACCAAGAAACGGGTTTTCTTTAAACTCTCTTCAAGAGATAAATCCTTTGTCATCCTCACAGTCCCCCTCTGACACCTTTTTTTTATTTTTATTTTTTAACATAATACTTTTCTGGCTTCCACAGTCACAAGACATGCATGTAGTACACATACATACATGTAGGCAAAACACTCGTACACATAAATGAAAATAAATCTTCAAAGTATCGGCACTGAATAAAGAGAATGAACTTACTAAACATGGACAGAATGCTTGCACAAGGGTGGCACAGAACCTGTTATCAGAGCAGGGAGTTCAGTTGATATAATTACATGGCACTGAAGGACGGTCAGGGTAACAATGCTCACATTGTAGAATGCTTTAGACTCATGGAGATCTGGGTGACTTTTGAGCCCTGGCCAGTACCTTAATCACAGCACTATGAGACTATGAACACAAAACTAAAACTATATCCAGATTCCTGACCCATGGAAACCTTGAAATGAAAAGCATGCATTGTTTTAAGATGCTAATTCTGTGGCAATTTATTACACATCAATAAAAAATGAGTACAGGGAAGGAAGGCCAGCCCAGGGGCAGCTATTGCTATTTCTGAATTAAACCACAAAGTCCATGGGGGCACGCGTTAATGGTTAACTTCCTGAGCTCTGGGACTGAGCAGAGGGACTGCCACTTACTAGCCCCATGGGTTTGGGTGATAGATCTCAAGTTCTTAATATTTAAAACAAGGATGATGACATCATGATTATCAGTGGAATTATATGTGGTAGTGCATACACAGTACCCAATATAGCACAGGCCAACCAAATAAGCACTCAGCAAGCATTTGCTATCAGTCAGCTGAAATCTGTATTGTATTTGCTGTAGTTCTAGTGCACACCTCTATAAACACTCAGGGAATATGTATAAAAAGCAAGGCCTGACTGGCTGAGTGAGTGACTGGAAGAATGAGAGAATTGGATTGATGTTGAATTGCTACCCAAGAGACTTAATACAGGTTTATTTAAAGAGTTGCAGCTTTTAAAATTTAATCCTGTCGTTGCCTGTGGGATAAACAGCCTGTGGGAGTGCAAGGTTTATGTAACACCCCCTCTTGCTCTAGAGTAGGTGAGACAACACAAGACTGCTCAGTTGTGGTGTCTGGCGTCTCCCACAGGGGCCACATCAGGAAGCTGCCAAGCTAGGAAACAATTCAGGACTCGTTCTTCCTTCTGTCTCCTCCTTTATTTACTCTCCCTTCTTCCTACTGCCTTTTTAACTCCCTAGTGAACTGGAAACTCGTTTTGCTTTCTCCTCTGTTTCCCCTGACACCATTGCCTTAGACTTCATGGAAGGACATGCTTGCTGAGTACCATGTACCAATTACTCACCTGAAATATAATTATTTTTCCCTGGATGGGATTAAGGAGAGAGGCCAACACAAAGAATGTTTGTGGTCTTGAGTTTAAACTCAGAGGATATGATACAGATATGAGCCAATGAATTGATGTCAGTTTAATAAATATTATTAACAGATGGGCACTAGAGTCAGGGTGTTTCAGAATTTTCCTGGGGCCTTGTGAATTTTCTTTTAATAAGGAACAACTTTGCTTATTCACGATAGGCCTGGGATGCAGTTTGAGATGGTGCAGAGCAGGGCTCAGAAGATCTGAGATAGAATCTTAGCTCCCAGCTACTCCTCTTCAGGTATAACTGGGAAATTCAGACTATTTCACCATAGTATAACAATACAGTGACACACCGAAAATGGGGTTACCTACCGCTGAAGACATCACACACTTTGGGCACAGGACATGAAGAAATCAAACTGGGAATATACTGGAACTTTCTTCCATACTGGTCAGCCTTCATAATGCCAGATATGCAGACTGATGGGGAGAAAAGTCATTAACAGTACTACCCAGCTGCGAACCCCGTACGCCACATTAATGAGTAAGAGTACAATAGTGGCATGAATGTAACAGAGATAACCACCTGCTTTCTGATTGGACTAAAGGCCTGCTCCAGGGGGAAGAACATGTACTTGGTTACTGTAGATCTGTGGAGAGCAGGGTCTGGGGAGAGCATACACCCTGGGTGGGGGAGGCTATCGTTATCATTTACTAAGTGGACATGTGGTCAACCTGCCTTCTGAATGCTATGTCCTTAGATTAATGCTGTTCTCAGCCTTCATCAGAGAAACTTCTTATTGCAGAAGTCGAGGACTGGGGAGTTAGTTATTGCAGACTCATAACTAGTCAAAGCACTGAGAATTAGGGGTGATGGCGTGCTTAGCTCCACATGGTCCCCCTCCAAGGCCCAGGGAAATTTCAGAAGAGGGAGCAGAAAGCATGGAAAAATGGAGGATACGGAGATTTATTGCAAAAAAGACATGTTCTAGACTTGACATGGTTGGGACATACATGGTCTCATTACAGCTGAAGTTCCCTACCAAAAAACATGTACAAGATTGGGCCCCTCCATAGTTCATCACAGAAGGTGGAAGGGCTCATGTGGCCCCATCCTTCCCTGAGGGACTGGCATAGATTTTGTTAATACAAACATAGACGTACCTGGGAAGAGGAACCTGAATTGAGGAGCTTTATCAGGTTGGTCTGTGGGCATCTCTGTGAAGAGTCTTTCTTGATTGCCCCATGTAGGTGTTCCGTAGGCAGGATAAGAGAGGCAGCTGAGCCAGCCAGGGGAAGCAAGCCAGTAAGCAGCACTCCTTGCTGGTCTCTATTTTAGTCCCACCTCTAGCTTCCTGTCTTGAGTTCCTGCCTTCTCTACTCTGGATGATGGACTGTAACCTGTAAGCCAAATAAACTCCTTTTCTTCAAGTTGCTTATGGTCATGATGTCTATCACAACAATATGAACAAATCTAGAATAGGGATTCTTGATAATTAATGATGATTAGGGTAAGGGGAGTTATTTTCTTCAGTGAAGAAGCCACTGATAAGTTGCCCACGTTCCAGTAAAGAGCTTTCTTCTCATGCCCATGCAAATGATCCTAATTGTTAAACTTGATGGGTCACACACATACAAAAGACAAGAAAGTAGGAGGGAGACTCGTTATTAACCATTACAGTTTCAACAGGAGAAGGGATATGAGAGAGGGGATGGGGGATGACATTTATTATATACTTATATGAAACTATCAAAGAATAAAATAAATTTAAAAGAAAAGGGAAATAGGCTGACATAAGAAAATGAAGGCAATGGGTTTCTGAAGACATTTAAGGATGCCCTTGCATAGTTCCTTCCTCTCTGTGATTCCTCTTCCTCAATGATAACATTTGGGAGTTGATATGAATCAGTTTGGACTCTAAGCAGTGAGATACTTTGGAATTCTGTGAGGACAACTCAGGACTATTTGGGAGGCCAGATTCAACTCTTCCTAAAATTTATGTATGAATAAACAAGTCCCACCAAATCTATTTTAAAACATAGGCTTTCTGCTGAAATTTATTTTACAGATAGTGATCTAAAAAATGAGTTCAGGGTAGTTGTTGATGAATGAGTTTCACAGTTTTGGCAGTCTGTTATAATCCACAAACAGCTTATGAATCTGGGAAATGTGAAGTTGTATTGAGGACCAATGAAGACACACAGCATCAAGGTCAAAGGATGTAGGGGCAGAAGAAGTGTGTATTAGTCTCTTTTCTGTTGCTGTGATAAAACACCAAACCAAGGAACTTATAAAAGGAAGAGTTTATTTGAGCTTACGATTGGTGGTTCCAGGGAATTAGAGTCCATTGTGGCGGGAGGCGTGGTGGCTGGATCTGGAGCAGCAAACCGAGGGTCACATCTCGCAAAGGGAACAGGAAACAGAGAGAGGGCAACTGTACACCACGAGGCTTGTTAAGCTCTCTAAGCCCACCCCCAGTATGGCCACACCTTCTAAGACCTCCAAAAGCAGCGCCACCAACTGGAGACAAATGTCTGAATACTTACAGCCTATGGGGGACACTCATTCAAACTACCACATTCCACTCCCTGGCCCCCATAGGCTCCTGACCATATAAAATGCAAAATGCATTTAGTCCAACCGTAAAAGTCCCCATAGTCTTTACCAGTCTCAATGCCATTCAAAAGTCCACAGTCCAAGGTCTCTTCTGAGACTCAGGCCAATCTCTTAACTGTAAGCTCCTGTAAAATCAAAAGGCAAATTACATACTCCCAACATACAGTGGAACCGAATACACATTCCCATTCCAAAAGGGAGGAATAGAGGCATAGTGAGGAAATACTGGACCAAAACAAGACCGAAAACCAGCAGGGCAAATGCCAAGTCCTGTAGCTCCACATGCAACTTCTGGGACTTGACTTCCAAAGAGCTTAGACGGCTCAGCTCTTCCAGCTTTGCTTGCAACATACATCTCTTTCTTAGGCTGGTACCACTACCCATATGCAGCTCTCTTTGGTAAATATCTCACAGGTCTGGCATCTCGAAAGTGTTCTTGGGGTCTCTGCTGCCAACCAGGCTTCACACTCACAGCTCCACACAATGGCCTATCAGGGGCTACTTTATGCAGGGACACCCCTGCTGCACTCTGCCTGACCCTGGCAGCTCTCTGAAACCATGGAGGAAGAACTGATGACCCCTTCACTCTTGCAAACTTCATTTCTCTAAAGCCAGCACCACGTGAATGAAACTGCTGAGTTTGGCTGCAATTTTGGGATGGACCCTGGCCTATTTCAACCATGTTTGCAACTTTTCTCTGTCCTGGACTTGTTGGAGGATTAGCTGGGTGTGGTCTTGCCCTGAAGGTACTGATTCTTTTGTTTACTTGTAAATCTCCAGGCCTCTCCTTAATTGCTTTAATCTCCTTATGAAAGGGAGCCTCTCCTTCACATGCCTTGGCCCAACCTTTAATCTTCCTAGTGCAGTTTTCAGATTCAAACTGTACATTTTGCATTTCTTTCTGCCCCATCTGCTCTTTTTCACTGTAGATCTGTATAATATTCACCATTAAAAGCCACGCCACCATTTCTACATTAGGCTGTCTTAAAATATCCTCCACCAAAGACATTAGTCCACTGCTTTTCAACTTAGCATCAGGCAAGCATCTGGGCTGTGGGCAAACTTCTGCCAGACTCTTTATCAAAATATCCCGGTTGCTGCCTAAGTCTTTATTTTCCCCTGGAACTACATCTTTTGCAGCCATGCTTTCTTCCAGGCCTCCACTAGAATGGCCCTTTAAGCTCTGCTTACAATAGTCAACAGCCTTTCCAGCCCAAAGTTCCAAAGTCTTCCACACTTCTCCAAACGTACACATGGTAAGGTTCTTCACAGCCAACAGCCCACTCTCTGGTACCAATAACTGTATTAGTCTCTTTTCTGTTGCTGTGATAAAACACCAGACCAAGGAACTTATAAAAGGAAGAGTTTATTTGAGCTTACGATTGGTGGTTCCAGGGAATTAGAGTCCATTGTGGCGGGAGGCGTGGCTGCTGGATCTGGAGCAGCAAACTGAGGGTCACATCTCGCAAAGAGCACAGGAAACAGAGAGAGGGCACCACGAGGCTTGTTAAACTCTCTAAGCCCACCCCCAGTATGGCCACACCTTCTAAGACCTCCAAAAACAGCGCCACCAACTGGAGACAAATGTCTGAATACTTACAGCCTATGGGGGACACTCATGCAAACTACCACAAGGTGGGATTGAGGCTTTACCTTGATACTGACCATCCTCATTGTTTACTCCTTAAAGTTTTGGTTTTGTTTTCTCTCATGTCTAAGACACTTCTGCAGTGTCTCATTTTTCTCAAGTGTTTTGGTATTTTCAGAATCTAATATTGTATCTCCTTCTTAGGAATGTCCTAGGACTCACGGAATAGTGATGGAAATAACTGACATAATGCCGTGCACCTGGTCAACACTGGAAACAGGTGGGACTTTAAGGAATCCTGTTCCTTTTGCTAGCTGTGCTATTAAACCCTAACTCCTGGTGGTCTGCATGCTACAAGCTGGTATTTAAAAGCACTCAGAGGGTTCCATATATACATTTATGCATATATATATATATATATATATATATATATATTCCTGCTGCTGCTCTGCCGACTTACAGAACACATCAGAGAGTGTTGTAACTGTGCTGCTTGAAAACAGGAACAGGTAAACAATCCTGGACATCAGAGAACGGGGCCTAATGGCACATGTTTCTGAGGGGGCCTAGCTGGTTCAAACTTTTGGCATTTAGCCTCATCTCTTCACGTGGTATTTATCAATGCAATTAAGTATGAAGGAGGAAATATTGGAATTCTTCACTGTGATGTCACCTGACTCATTTTCAATGTTTAGGAATTGAGCATGTGTTGTGTCTTTGTGACGATCTTGGATAGGGCAAGGTGTATGTCTGCAATAAGGTAGAGGCCTTTAAGATAATAAGAATATCCCCAAGGAAGGAAGGTGAAGTTCTGGCCATGTCTTTTTCTTACTTAGTACCCATGGACACAGACGTGAAGAACTCTGCCATTGGGCCTATTAAAGAAATAACATATCAGAGGTCTTCTACATGTTGGGTGCCCACTGTGCCTTCTTAATCATCCAAACATTCCTATACTATAGGAAATAGCATTATTCCTGGATTATTTATGCAAACTCCTGGTATCAAAAGCGGTGTTCAGCTTTTGGTTATGATGTAAGGGATTTAGTGAAGACTGTATATGCTGACGGAGGCTGAAATTTGTAGAGTACTTAGGAGCTGACATGTTGAAGGAAGAGAACATTCAAGTGATGTATGTGGCAATATTTTTTGATAACCAAGAGTTGATTTGTTGAGAGAAGAGAAACTTCAAGGGAAGTGAGTGACCATACTGTGACCACTTAAAGGGCCATGCAAATAAAGGTATCTCCTGGTAACACAGTGTTCCAGGGAGACAGCTATGTTCTCTGTAAAATTCCCTTAGGATTCAGGAATGCTGGTGTCTGATCCAGGCTCTAGCCAAGTGGACAAACAAGTCTGGCCATTTTTTTTTTTATTAATCCTACCACCATTGTCTACCAAGTTCAGAGAACACACCTGTCCTCCCTTCCTGTGAGTGATATGTTGTGCTTAACTGATCATGTGACACAGGTCAAAGTTTTACAGAGAACAAACAGCGTTCACCAGATACAGGTAATGTCTCATTATGTCTAGCAGCTTATTGGCATTCCAAATCTGGAACCCTGTGTGCAACGTCATGTTCACCATTCATAGCTCTGTAAAAGAAGAGCCTTGATGGTATACAATAGATAGGTGGGAACTACACAATTCTTCTGTTTGTTCAGCTCGAAATAGCTTGCCTGACTTTCTCTCTCTCTCTCTCTCTCTCTCTCTCTCTCTCTCTCTCTCTCTCTCTCTCAGCCGTGGCAGAAGAGATCAAAGGATAGAACAGATGTTATTTCCATGGAATGACATCCAGCCTAGCATAAGTGTCTTCTGGTTTTATTTGATGTTCATTGTTCATTTTCTCATGCAATATGTCCCTAGCCCCTTGGAGACGACACTACTGTGACTATCCAAGCACACTTTGTCTAGCATGGTGCTAATCTAGGGTTGGTCACTCCCCAGGCTGTTCTGCTGGCCCGTCTCTGTGGGGACACAGCATCCCTCTGAGTGTTTTGTTTTTTTTTAACAGGAAGAATTAAGAGTGTTGTACGTTGCCATGTTTCTCCCAAATTGCCTTTTCTTCTCTAAGAAACATTTGAGTATCCTATTCTTTCTCTTGGTGGAAGCATCACTAATGTTGCACAAAGCTTAATTTCTTACTCTGCCCTAATGCTGATATTACACCCTCTGACCTTTAGATTATTGAGGATTTAATCTAAATTTATTTTAATTGTGATATTAAGCTTTTTATGATATTCTCTTGCCTTCACACCCCATAATTATCCAAATCAAAACCTACAGACACAAACATCCTGCTTGTAGGGGGGAAATTTGGTCACATACTCTAAACAGCCTCACACTGAACATGAAAATTTTCCTTTATCTCAAAACATTTTCCAGCTGTTCCTGGCAGCACACACCTTTAACTTCAGCACCCAGAAGGCAGAAGCAGGCAGTTCTCTGGGACACTGAGGCCAGCCTGGTTTACATAGTGAATGTATAGTTTGCATTTGTACTTCCATCAAGTTTCTTGGTTTTTACAGCAATGTCCTATGAATTGAAACATTCCATCCTGGAAGGTTGAGGGTCAGGAAATTTTAAAAGGATGCTAGTTCTTTAAGACCCAGGAGGTAAATAGATCACAAGTCTCAGGGAATCCTTGATGCTGACAGGATGCTCAAGGCTCTCCACCCCCAAGGTTATATAAGAAGAAAAGACTCAGAGCAGCTGAGACTGAACTGTTGAGCTGTCTGCAAGTCAGCCCCAAGTTTCCGGCTTTTGTGAGTGGTCACCAGCCTGGGTCATTCCATGACCAAACACGCTGCTGTGGAACAGATGATTCATTCCATGACCAAACATGCAGCTGTGGAACAGATAATTCATTCCATGACCAAACACACAGCTGTGGAACAGATAATTCATTCCATGACCAAACATGCAGCCGTGGAACAGATAATTCATTCCATGACCAAACACGCAGCTGTGGAACAGATATTTCATTCCATGACCGAACACGCAGCTGCAGAACTGATGGTTCCATGGCCAAACGCGTGGTTGTGGAGCTGCCGGCTCCCACTACTTAATGAACTGAAGAGCTAGCTGTGGGGTTGATAGCTCCACAACCAAGCATGGGCACAGTAACAGCCTGAGGACAACATCAGATGGTGCGAATCCATGCAAATCCGTTTATTCTTTGTAACAGGCAGCTTATATAGGTTTGGGTCAAGCAGCTGCTATATCATGTGAAGTCACCTCCCAGTGGCCAATCTTGGAGCTCCACACTGTCATCCCAGCTCATGAGGCATATTTGGGAAAGAGGCATGCTGACTGACAAGCAAGCTGACTCCAAACGCATGCTAGCTGCCTTTGTTCCACTTAGTGTGCTAAGCAGATTGGTGGCATACTCTCAGGATATGTCTGAGTCCAGGATTACTGCCCCACAACCACTGTTTGAAGCATATTCCCCAAGAATTTTGGGGCAAGCAGATGTCTACTTCAACAGAATGCTGATAGATGGGAATAGATGGGAATAGAAGGGGAAAAGGAGGAGCCGAGGAAGTGGTAAAATGAACTACTTCAGAGTGCTAAATGAAATACCATCTTCTCCTGACTAGGTTATACTTAACCTTTCCCTTATAAGGTGGTATTCTTTGAAGGTTACATAAACGTCACATGGGTGTTTTGGGGAGTGGTGTTGAATTGGGTTGAATGCCATTTCTCCCAAAATTCATATCTAACCAGAATTTCACGATGAGAACATATTAAAAACAAGAGCCTTTCAGCTGTAATTAATTAAGGCAAAACCATACTAGATCAGGGATGGCCTCAGTTCAAGGACTGGTATCCTTATGTGATGAAAAACAGAGACACAGAAACAGACAGGGACAACAATGACAGAGACAGAGACTGGAGGGAACAGTCTACCAGCCAAGCAATGAGGAAGATCTGTAATGTGAAGAATGCCAACACTTGCTGGGGACCACCAGGAAGCAAGCAAGCCAGGGACTTGACTTCCAGGAAGCAAGCCAGGGACTTCCCTTAGAACCTCCACAAACCACAGCCCTCTCAAGGATTTGACTTTGGAGGTCTGGATTGTAGACCGATGGGAGGGCAGATTTCCATTTCTCTAAGCCACTCAGTTTGTGAGACCCAGTTACAATAGCCCTGGGACTACCAAGCTCTTCTTGTCTACTATGACCCTTCAAACCTCTCATCCCAAGCACAGTAAATGGGAAAGCAGAATACCACAAATAGAGATTCTTCAGTTTTAGTCCAGTTCTCAGCAGTCTCACTAAGAGTCCTCCACGTTTTAAAATCTGTGTGTATGCACCAGGGCGTTCATGTGTGGAGACCAGAGGACAACCTCTGCTGTTATCCTTAGCAACGCCATCCACGTCCTTTGATACAGGCTCTCTCATTGGTCTTGAGCTTATAAATTAGGATAGGCTGACTGCCCAGCAAACTACAGGGATCCCAGCCAGTCTCCCCCTCCCCAGTACTAGGACTATAAGCCTGCACCACGTTGGCATTTCTGTGGGAGTTCTGAGGATCAGAGTCAGAGCCTCATCATCACAAAGCAAGCTCTTGAACAGCTGAGCTCCTTCTCATTCCAAAGCCCTTTATCTTGAAGGACACTCTGTTACTCACCATTCAATCCAGTGTCTTTAGATAGCTGAGCCAGGATAAACTGAGGTATAGTTCATTTGTTGTCAATCCGCCTGACTTCACCTCTAGATCTTTCTGGAAAGCCCTGTGTTCTCTTCTTGGTGAGTTTATCTAATGTTTCACACAATTTTCCCGCATATTTAACAGCCCCTGGAGACATAGGAAGAACTGTCAATAATGGAGAATAAGAGTGAGCGGGCCAGAATTTCAACTTCATTTCCTCCACTGGGTTACTTTCAGGCATCTTCTGTACAGCTCTCAGTGTTTTGGATTTTCTTCATTCCCTTTATTTCCCATTCCTTCACTTACATTTATTTGCATTTCCCTGCAGTGTTAAAGACTGAACCTAGGACCTCATATATGCTAGGTAAAAACTTTATCACTGAGCTACATCTCCAGGCCTATTAAAAAAAAAACAACACTATTTTTGTGTGTGTAGCCATGGGTAATCTCTTTAAAGATTTAAAGTTCATTTTTGTGCTTTGTACATAATACAGTTTGATGGTATTTAGATTACAACCCTCTCTGCACCTCCTCTTACTGCCCCTGCCACATTTAATATACTCTATTATATATACATATATATATACACATATAAATGTATGAAACAAGGCCTATAGAGTCTAATTTGTGTCCCTAAATGTCCTTCAGTGTGAGTCCATCCCCTGGAGCCTGGTTAACTCACCATGAGCCCATCACTGAGACTATCTTTCGTCCTCTTAGCAGCCGTGATTGCCAAAGACTCCTTAGGTTGGGTTGGAGTTTCTTGCCCACTTTTATATGTCTGTGCTGGGATTTAGTCTGGTTTGAACTTGCTTGGGACTTGTGTATGCATTGGCATCACTGTGAGTTTATACCAGTAACTGAGCCACTGTCTGGAAAACTCTGTTTCCGTGGTCTTCCACCACCTCTGGCTCCTATAATCTGGCCCCTGTTCCACAATGATCCCTAAGCCTTGGGAGGCCGACGTTTGATAGAGGTGATACAGGAACTGCTGATGTGGACATAAGTACTCTCCAGTCTCTTTTTCTTTGCACATCATCCAGTTGTGGGCTTCTGTTTTATTTACTATTTTCTGCATAAACTTCTCTAGAGAGAGTTGAGAAATACATTAAGTCAGGAAACTGATAAATGGCCATAGATGGGGAATGGTTCCTGCGAGGGGTGGTAGAATGCAGTGGCATGAGTGAAGAAAGGGGAGCGTCAGACTAGGAAGGGTTAATGAGGTAGGGGATGGGAAGGCGAGCAGAGGTGTGGGTATGTGGGGGGATAAATATCACGAAAGACCTGTAGGGAAAAACATACGGAAACATACCACCTCATAAAGTATATACCTACATATTTAAACAGGAGTGACCTTATAACAGGGGGATATTGCCTTTTCTAGATGGTATAGGGTAACAGAATAAAACTTCAAGCTGATGACCAGTGGCATAATAGACCCTCAAGTGATACTGCTCATTGCCCCTGCTCTCTGTTACCCATCAAGACAGCATGATAAGACTTTATTGCCAAAGACACCACATACAGGAGCTTTAGAACAAAGAAGGAGAAATCAGTCTGGCGACAACTCCAGAACCTCATCACTACTGGCTAGCATTCATAGTACCGTAATGAAAAAATTAATGATCAATCTTACCCAACTATGAACCTGTGAACTACAACTAGCCTCGTAACATATCTCCACTAGCGCCATGGTGGCATGAATGTGATGGGAGTAACCACCCACTTTCTACTTGGGGATCACACCTGACATTTATATCCAGCTTAGGAATCTGAGGCTAGAGGGTTCTCAGGACATAGGAGAAAGTTTAATGCCAGTTTTCTACTAAAAGCTGAATTAAACTGAATGATAATTACTTGTTATACCCTTAAATTAAAAAAAAAAAATCCCTTTAAGAGAAGAGTCTCATTAAGTTGCCCAATCTGACTTTGAACTCACTCTGTAGCCGATACTGGCTTTGCATTTGCAGTCTTTCTGATTTAGTCTGCCTGCCATCAATCTCTGTCTTAAGATCTGTGTTGAAGAGATTCCCAAGAAATTACACAGCATGTACTCTTCCTGGCGCCCTCCCCTCCTTCCTACCCCTCTTCTTATTCTTTAGAGACAGAGCTGCAGTGTAACATGGTTCTTTGGTGTGTCCACTGGCCCTTCCTCCATACACCAGGATCCTCCAAATCCTTTCAAATGCATTGGGAATTGAAGTCAACAAATTAAGAGAGAGGTGCCTGTGAGAAGTCATGCCTGGATCACAAACCTATCAGCTTCTCTTTCCTTCTGTTCAAGCCAGTTAGGCAGGAAATTGAAGGGACCTCCTGATTGGGTGACATTTCCAGCCTCTTGGCTCTTCTATAATTCACATAACCATATTTCTAGAAATCCTATTTTTTCAGTGTAATTCTGTCTTTTTTTTTTTTTTTATATATGACAGTCCTCCCCCAAATGGAACAAACACACAGCAGATACAGATGAACTGAGGAATGCGACAATATGCTAGCTGTTTTCTTTCCTTACTCAGATCCACTCTCCACCTCCTTCACCGTCTTTTGTGGCTTCAGAGGTAGTACATATGCATTGCATTACCGCAAACCCTTTGCTTTTGTCATTTGGTTTGGTTCACCTGATGGACATTCCAGCACAGACATGGTCACTGTTTTGCTTGGCTACTATGCCACAGGAGCTTTATGACATCATAACCTTGATATATAAGGATATTATTACCCTAGTTAGCTTCAGAATCCAACTTGATACAGTTCAGAGTTATCTGAAGGAGTCTCTATTGGGAGATTGCCTCAATAAGATCGATCTGTGGGCATGTCTGTGGCTCATTTCCTTGATTTCGAATTGGTGTTGGAGAGCCCAGCCCATTACGAGAGGGGCCATCCCTAGGCAGGTGGGCCTGCGCTGTGTAAGAAAAGTAGTGGAGCCAGCCAGAGGGAGCAAGCTAGTAAGCAGTGTTCCACGGTGGTCTCTGCTTCAGCTCCTGTCTCCAGGTGCTTGCTTGAGGCCCTGCCCTGACTTCCCTTGATGATGGCCTGTTTCCTGTAACTTGAGATAAACCCTTTCCTCCCCAGGTCGGTTTTGACCATTGTTTTATCACAAACAGAAAGCGTGAAAGGACAGATATTTACACGATTCTTATTTTAAACTGCTTTGGGAGTGCCATTTATTTCCTTCTATAACCCGATTTCTGAAAATATCAAAATCTGAGCAGTGTTTTCTGAGAAAAGCTGTTCAACTTTGCATCTGTTAAATGAAGGGGGTATTGCTTCCCCATTGGGTTATGGTGGCATGTGCAATTCATTTTAATTTTCTATCTTCCTCTTTTCTGCATCTCACAAAAGGAACATGAGCAAACAATGATTTAAAAACCTTGAGCATAAATGTGCACCCTAATTTAAATAAAGGCATTGTTTTTGCATGTGTGTGTTTTTTGTTTCGTTGGAAGAACAATTATTTTGGTGTTCACTTTGGCACATTCCCTTTTCCTGCCTAAAGTCAATGTTTTCAAATTGTGTGTGAGCCCCTTTTCCTTCCAGTTGAAAGACTGCCTTTTTTCATCCTGACACAGATGCTTGAGGAAGCAAGTCATATTACCCAGGAGGAGAGTGGCCCAGCGGGACTGGATGTCTGCTGCTTAGTTCACTGAGAAGTTTCAATCATGTGTCTGTCTTTTGTAAGAACAGCCTGCTCACTATAACTTATACCCCAAACTCTATGTCTCCATAAATAACCCCTGGCAGTTTCATTACAGCCTGGGGTACCCTGGCTAACACTGGTAGCTAACTTATCTCCAATCAATCTTTCTAATGTCTTGCATGGTTTGGTTTCATTAGGAGCCAAGGCCATTACTCACCCTGTGCTTGCTTGGCCACCATGTTGATTTGTGTCTCCTTATTGTGTGAATGAATATGCATCTCAGAAGATCTGAAGCTTCCCCAGGAAGGCACTGATGCTCAGTGCTCCCTGTTTATTGCTTTGCACGAGAATATACATTACGCTTTATTGTAGGGCTGTTAGAGAGTAAAATCTGGGGAGAGATTGCAATTGCCAAGCAGTGAGCATATTTATAACTTTGGGGACAGTGTGAAAAATACTGTTGGTGAAACAGTCACTGAGTTGTCAAACAGGCTTTTCTTCTAGTGACACTGATTAATTCATGGCCCACGTGAGACCATTAAACTCCCTCCACGTCTCTTTTTTTTTTTTTTCTGCTTCTTAGGCTTTGTTTAGCTCTTATTTATGCCTCTGTATCTAGACAAGAATTGGCCAATTTGAATGAAAATGAAACTGCTCTAGACCTCTGATAAAACCAGAGTGAAACCAGTGTCTCTTGTCATTTTCTGGTGAGGTCAACGCAGAGTATCAAAAGGGAGACAGGAGAAAAGAAGCAAAAATGATGCTTCCTTGGCACAGACACCAGGAGCCACCTGTTCCTGGCCAGCAGCAAGGCCACCTCAGCTTCCCCCAGGCCATTCCCTTATTCAAATGGGGGTGAGGAAAGGTGATACTCAAGTGGGAGTCCTAAGCAAGCCGCTTTCTTTTGTGTAGCCAGTAGCCAAGCTGCAGACTCCAGGGGCTCACACTCCCTTTGGTGGGGTCTCCCTGGTCCTATCTCACAGCTGACTTCTTGCATAAATCCTGCAACAAATTAGGCCTCAGTAGCTGCTCTGCTAACCTCAGTCATGCGTCTGCTCTCTCTTTCTTTCTGAGGGATTTTCTGCATAAAGGTCACAAAAGGTACCACTCAGCTGCTTTTTGCCTTCGTCTGAGAGTTCAGTCAATGACAGTAGTTGAGCTGAAGTGGACTTAAGCAGGGCTGGCTACAGGGATACTTGAGTGGCGGTTGGTCTGTCCTCCCAGCTGTGTCCCTTCCACCTACATTTTTCTTCAGTGTTTCAGAGTATACTTGCCCTTCCAAACCTTTTCCATTCTCCTCAGATTCCTAGTGGCCTTGTACAGCCACCTGCTTTCCTGGTCTTATTTATTCCTTTCTCTCCTATCCATTTGTACTAGTGTACACAGTGACATAAATAAAATTAACAGTATCCAGCTGAATCAAAAATATTTTCCTGTCCTTCAGCTTTCTGAATCACTGCTTTGTTACTATGTATATAGATGAACAGGTACATCTGTAGGCATGTAGGTACCTTGGGATGATGGGGGAGAAATAAAGTCATAAGTGGGGGGATAGACACTTGAAAAACGTATTCAGCATTTCAAGTCTACATGGAGAAGATAAGGGAAACCCCCTTTGCTTTTTTAATGTAAATCACACAGTATAAAAAAGGCCTGGCAGAACCTGGGGAAGATCCCAAGAAAATGGCCTTTTCTATTTTGTATAACAAATCACACAATATAAATATGAAACAGATGGTGAGGAATGAACAGTTTTCATCTTGTTCTCAGGGTACAGGATCCTCTTCAAGAAAGATCACATTTATAGGGGGATTATAAGAATTTTGTTTTGTGGGCTGGATCTTCTTGGCTAAAGGCTAGCCCTCCATCATAGCTTGTTGGTAGGAAAATCCTGGAACCTTTTTTCAAAAGAAAGCTGGAAGAACAGAAAGTGACAGTGAGGTAACTGAGCCACGCTCCAATTTGTGGCTTTATGATGTGAGACAGTTTCCACCACATTCTTGGAGATGAGTGAAATGTCAAAAGTGTGTTTCCTTTCCATAGCCAAAGATTCCTTCCTATTTACTGTAGTTGTCTCTGACAAATCTTAGCTACAATGACTTGAGATTTGACTGAGCAGAGTTAGGGGAAGGGACCAGGTCCCAAGCCATTGGAAGACGGAAGAGAGGTGTTGTGGTTTGAATGAGTGTCCCCCATAGGCTGTAAGTATTCAGACATTTGTCTCCAGTTGGTGGCACTGTTTTTGGAGGTCTTAGAAGGTGTGGCCATGCTGGGGGAAGTGTGTCACTGGGGGCAGGCTTAATGAGCTTAACAAGCCTCGTGGTCTACAGTTGCCCTCTCTCTGCTTCCTGTGTTCTTTGGGAGATGTGACCCTCGGTTTGCTGCTCCAGATCCAGCCGCCACGCCTCCTGCCACAATGGACTAATTCCCTGGAACCGCCAATCATAAGCTCAAATAAACTTTTCCTTTTATAAGTTCCTTGGTCATGGTGCTTTATCACAGCAACAGAAAAGTGACTAATACAGGAAGCATAATGGGCGGATTCTCACAATGAATTTTACAACTGCCATCCTTATTATTTGCTATGAAAAAATGTTTTTTTCTTCCATAAAAGAGGATCAAGGGCAAAGCTTCTCCATGTCGCATTTGGCAATGATTTCTTAGATATGACACTGAAAGGCCAAACAACAGAAAAAAAAATTAGACAAACCAGACTTCGTCCAGATTTAAAGCTTTCGTATGTAAAATATGTGGTGAGCAGAAACAAAAACTATTATGTGCAAGACAATTATCTTTGAGTACTATATCTGATAAAGGAGTGATATCTGGGTTATTTGAAGAACTCCAATGCAAACAAGACAAGCACTCAGTTTAAAAGTTGGGAAAGGACTTGAATAGACATTTCTCCAAAGAAATATCCACATGTTCAGGAATCATATAATTCATGCTAATGAAAATGTAAACCAAACCACAATGAGATACCACTTCATATTTGTTAGCATGGCTACTGTCAGAGATATGCAAGATAAAACATTTTGTCATAAATGTACATTAAGTAAAACCCTATGCATTACTAGCATGTAAGAGTGTAGAACTCTGGAAAATGATTGGTGGTTCTTCAGAGTATTAAACATAGTTATTGTATAATCTAGTGATTTCCAATCTGAGTATTTACCTCAATAAGCAAAGCAGGAACCAAAGCAGATTGTGAACACCCATATTCATGACTGCATTGATTAATGGGTGTATGGATGAAAAATGGGGTATGTATATCAAATCCATAATATAAAATATTATTTGCCTTAAGAAGAAAGAGAATTCTGACACATACACAAAAAAGGTAATGTTAGGTGCTTGCTTCGGCAGCACATAAACTAAAAAAGGTAATGTGAGAATGAGAGGTAAGTGATAGTAGTCTGTGGATGAGCCTAGACTGGGAGAGGACTTGACATGTGTCTGCTTATGCTCTTGCGCATTCTCCCTCTTCTTGGGATGGGCTAACCTAGTGTAGCTGAGGACCATCAGGCTGAGCCCAGAATGGGAAGATAAGGAGCAGGTTTGAATCCACACCCCAGCATGGAGCAACCTGCACCGGTGGCTCAAGCCAGAGCCACTAAGGTGAAATTGCTTAGCTCAGCTGATTTTCAGTATTGTGCAGCTGATTGAATGAGATTCTTGATTATGGCCGAAACCATAGTTTGGAGGGTACATTTATGTAGGAGTTCTGTGGGGCAGGATCTAAGAGGGGCAATAGGAAGCCTAAGAGGTTGCTGCCTGAATGCTGGTATTGAAGATCCCATAATTATGTTAATGGCCAGCCTTCTGCACTCAGTGGAGTGAGTGAGGCGTTGTCAGGATCCTCAGTGGGGAATCTCCTGTTCCCCGGCATTCATTCAGCATAAAGTCCATCAGTTCCTGACTCCTCTGTAACAGCACTAGCTTTGTCAAAACATTTCTTGAGTTCTTCCACTCGGCTTTTCATTATTCTTAAGCCAAACCCAAAGCATCCCAGTCCAGTTCTCTGTCTTTGGCTGTCAGCCCAACTAACCACCTGTCCCATCAGTCCTCCAGCTTCTGTGATCTCAGCCTTTCTGTCTCCGCCTCTTTCTTCTCTGCCCCCTTCTCCCTCTCTCCACGTTTTTGTGGGTTTCAAATGTTTGCCTGAACCTGGAACACTGCCAACCTTGAAACTGAGAATTTTATTAAATTTTCTCCTAAAATCTTCCATGATTCCTGAGACAAACAAGTTGGCACCTGTTGTGTGCACCCACAGTGTGTCCTCCACAGTGTGCTGTGTGCAGCCTTCTATAAAACAATACCCTGTATTCATCATGTTCATCTTGTTGACACTCTGTTTTCAACTTAGCTATTACCAGAATATAGTGGGAACACAAAATGCTTTTGTTCAAGACATAATTGAATACATTAATGAATTACAGTTGAAGATTCCACACCACTTGTCAAGATTTGCTAATGGTTCTCTTAGCAAAAGTTTTGCTAAAGCTCATAAAATGTTAAATTGAATAAAAATTTAGAGATCACATAGTTCAAATCCAAATGAATTAGGAGGCTTTCCCCAAAGATAATTTCCCCAGAGAAGTTTCTATTGGTGAGGTAACTCTAAATTGGTTGGTTCTGAAAAAAAAGTTTCAAAATAATAATTCTGCCCTTAACTTCTGGCTTTAGTGAACAGGACACTTATTCTTGACCCTTGCCTTTGAAGTGAACTGTACAGGTCCAGGATCTATAGACAAGGAGATTTATGGACCTGTGAGTCCTCATTTGCTGTTCGCCTGAGCACAGTCTTGACCTCTGATTTCACCATCCCCAGAGAGGCAGCTGAATTGTAGTGATAGCCCTTAATTCTTCATTAGCATATCAGTCTTTTCCTATCCAGACATCAATTCATGGGAATGTCTCTGCTTCTCAATTGGTCATTTCTTTCATTTATTTCATGACTACTGGTTAATATTCATTGAAAAGTCATAGGGCATTTAATCTCCATTATTGGGTATTTCCTGTCAGTAAGAGAACTAGACTTGGGGCCCAAAGAACTGTGTAAATTTTGAGCCATTTTATGTTAAATAATTAATTTTTAATTTTGGTAAATCATTTTATATATTATGAAGAGGCACACACACCTCACATACTTTTGAAACTACTGTTCTTAACTTCAATGCTACCTTTGCATTTTTCCTTTTCTTTTTCATTGTTTGCTATTCCGGTATAGTAGATTTTATTTTATTTCTATTTCTATTTTTTCTATTTCTATTTCTATTTTTTAATGTTGGCAACTACTATGCAACTACAAAGCAGAGTTGAGCTTTATATTTGCATGTAGTATTTTCTAAAGAGGGCTATGTATTTAGTTTTTATGAAAAACTGTCATTCAATGTTAGGCTTGGTCTGTTTGTTTGCTCTGAGTGTTGGTTGGGTTCTAATTACCCTTTCACAAGCAGAAAAATCTGGGTGGAGCCCCCGACTATGCATTACTTTCTTTTGGTATGGATTCCTGGGTCTAAGGTATTTATGTGGCCTAAAACAAAAATAAAAATGTACTTTTGGATTAAAAACAACACATGATATATGAAATAAAGATTCCGTTTTTTAAACCTAAGTAGTAAGTAAACTAAACAAGATAAAACTCCCACATCTTTTCTATGGACCCTGGACTTGTGTAGTTCACTTAAAAGACAGAGTTAAAGGATGCATGGCATGTTTATTATGCTTAGATATTAGGAGCAGAAATCCCTGCCATTTGTAACACTTTTGGAACCATCAGAGTAGTGTTCATCAATAAAAAGATCTCAGATCATGGTGTCTTTTTGAGATAGGATCTCCTTGCAACCTGGAACTCGCTATACCTGGTCTCTATTTCCCTTTATTTCCCTGTACATTTGTAGCACATACCTATAGTTTTGCTTCTTGAGCATTGATTTGCTTAGATCTGCAGAATGTGTTAAGTCTTCAACTTTAAGATCTGATTCTCTGTCTTTGATGCAGTTGGTAGAACTGTCAAAAAAGATGATCAACCAGTTCCTGGTCAAGAATGAACCTGTGATTCAGGCTAGCCTACTTGGATTGCTCTTTTTCATTCCCACGTTTGAATCTCAAGTGGAGTGACTCAAAAGCTGAAGATGTTTGCTTTCTGTTTTCATGTCAAAGTCAAATTACATTAATTGTTAAGAAATGCGATAGCCATAATTACAGATCTTGGCACGAAACAGTTGTTCTTTCCTTTGAATGAGTAGCTAAAACTGTAGGCACTAGTGGCTACAAGTTTGAGGTTCGACCCCACTACTTTTATTTAAAACTTTTTTAATTGACATTTTGCATATTTCATATATCATTACTCAGTTCAATTTAGACACATTCCCCTTTCCATGCCCCCACCCCACCCCTGTTCCTGCATTCTGCCATACATGTCTTGCATTTTTCTGTCTTTTTTTTGCCACATTTTCCCCTTTAATTGTATATTACCTCAAAATATGCATACATATACTCCACCCATATACCAATATTACAAAATTTGAGCATATGTGGTAGGTTAATTCTCAAGCCCATTAAGGGATTCACCTTTTAACCATGCTGCTGCTTTCATATAGAAAAAGAACTATAACAGAGATGATGCTCAGTTTGCCTTACAAATAGGGATTTTGTGCTAGCATCCACAAATGAGGGACACCATACGTCATTTGTTTTTCTGGGACTATGTTACTTCACTTAACATAATGTCTTCTAGTTCTATCTATTTACCTGCAAACTTCATGATGTCATCTTTCTTTCTTTTTTTTTTTTTTTTTTTTTTTTTTTTTTTACAAAATCTGAAAGTAAACTATAGGTTAATTCCAAAGCACATTTAGAGATTCACATTTTGACAGTAAAGTTGCATGCAGGTAAAAAGAAGTATAACTTTACATTCTCTTTACAGTCTCTCTTTTTTTTAGAATAAGAATATTAATATTCCTATATGATAGCACACATCATAGGATTATATAAGAATAAATTATGAATGGTTGTAGCATGTATCAATAAAAAAGAAAATATTTATTTTATTTTATTTATTTATTTATTTATTTATTTATTTATTTAGTCTTTTTGAGACAGGGTCTCCCTGTAGCCCCAGCTGTCCTGGAACACACTCTGTAGACCAGGCTGGCCTTGAACTCACAAAGATCCGCCTGCCTCTGCCTCCCAAGTGCTAGGATTAAAGGCGTGTGCCACCACACCTGGCTAATTTTATTTATTTTTTATGTGTATGAATGTACTGTCTGCATGTAGGTTTGTGCATCTGTGTTGTGCAATGCCGTGGAGGTCAGAAGAGGGTGTTGTATTCCCCTGGAACTGGAGTTAAAGACGGTTTCCAGCCACCATGTAGGTGCTAGGGATCAAACCCGGGTCCTCTGTAAGAGCAGTTGGAGCTCTTAACTGCTGCTAGGCCATCTCTCTAGCTCTGAGAAAAATATTTTTAACTGTTACATATAATCTTTTTTCTTTAAGAAAAGATGTTATGTTTTCCCCAAGAAAGTGCTTGAAGTTTCCTCCTTGGCAAACCCAAACAACCATCGATCCTGCCCCTGTGCTCCACACTGGGGTCCCTCCCCAACATGGTCACCCAAATGAGATCCAGCAAGTGGACCCCACAACATTTTAATCACTATAGATGACAACTTTGTCCCAGATTTAAACTTTGGCATCATTAAAAGACATCACTATAATTTAAAAGATCACTAGTGAGACTAGTGCATAATATATCCACAACACACATAACAACAAAAATATTAGCAGCCATGTAACAGAAATAGAATTTTCAAATCAATAAGGCAAAGAAGAGCAATTAAACAGTATACTCTTGACAAGACATAAGTAGGAAACAGGAATGATGAGTGCACTTAAGAAAAACACTCCGTGTCACTGACTCTTAGGAGAAATAAAACTAAAACACTTAAGCAAAATCACATTACACCGATTGGCAAAAATAAAATTGTGTAACAGTTTTGGGGATTGGTGCTGATGCAGAGAAGGACGAGTCTCATATTTCACAAGGGGAACATGAAGTAAAAAATACAACTCTTTTTGGAATTATCTAGTAGCTGGTGAAGACATATGTTTGTGCCCCAGAAAACACATATGTTGAATTGCTTGTTATAATAAACTAAAAATAAATACAATTAAATATCTGTTACATTTATTAACTAAAACTGTAAATGCAGCAGCTTCTGAGTCCGAGTGTCGCTTCGAGGCTCTCACTCCACCGCTGAGTCTCCGTGATAAAGACTGCTTGGACTCTGCTGCTCCCAGACCCTCAGCTGTTTGCCACTGCCCACAAAGCTAGCATGTGGATGTTAAAGCTCCCTTCATGGATGCAGGCATGCTAACTAAGCCTTTCCAAGTCCCTGCCCATCAGCAGAGATGCAGACAGAACCCAGACAATGATCCCAGCTCCAGGGCTCCCTGGATGGGCCAAGGTCTCTACTGCTAATCAGATGGAATTGACTGACAAATCAGCATGTTAGATATGATACACTGTTGCTCATTTATGTAATGAATTCAATAATACACGGAAAAACATGCAAGTTAAAAAAACTGTAATGAGTAGTTGTCATGAGAGTGTTAAACTTGCTCAGCAAATACTGAAGTATGAGGAAAAATGTCCTCGTGACTGATAGATGGAATCAGGTCACTCTCTACTTATCTCTGTAGGGGAAACCTTTCCCCAGAACACATCACCACTGTGTGTCACACCTGGCTCCGGTTTTCTCTCCCTTCTCTTTCCTAGCCCCATCTTTCACTTCTTCAGGGTTGGTGCACACTCCCTACCCTCAGGGTAGGCAGCCTCTCTGTCTAGGAAGTCCTTACCACAGTCACATGAGTTCTAGGCTTTCCCGATCATGCATTTCTAGAGGAAGGACCCCCCCCCCCGCCCCGCATCTCACAAATTGTTGGTCTGAAACCATGCAAGGACTGTGTCTGATTCATCTCAGCAGCTCCACTCTTCCTTACAGAGCTGCTGCTCAGAAACAAGAACATTTATTTGCAGAGATGGAACTGTCCCTTCCTACTGGCAGCTGAACAGTGGGCCAGAATAATCCTGACCCAGGTTGACCATTGTCATATTGCAGTGGCTCCAAGGGTGTGGAGATGTTGGCTATGGGATGATACTGAAAGACAGATGATGCTACGAAGATGGTGCATACAGTTCTCCTGGAGGTCACAGCAGGCACAGCCGTCTGAGGCATGCTGGACCACTCGGCTGCCATCAACACCTAAGGTACTTCCTAGGACTTCCAGAGCTATCCCAGGCTGTGTCTGTGTGTGTGACAGACTTCCCCATGTGGGAAAGGTCCCATCTTACATTGACAACATCTACAGGTCACTACATTTATTTATTTAGATTTTATTTTGAGACTGTCTCCCTATCCAGCCACAGCTGGTCTGGAATTTTCCATGTATATCAGGCTGGCTTCCTACTGTGGTCATCCTCCTGCTTCAGCTGCCCTGGTGCTGGGATTAAAGGTGTGAGCCACCACACATGGCCATAGAGCTTTTTAAACAGAATGAAAGAAAACTCACTTAGTGATGTATGTATAAATAAGAACTCATTAGTTAGAACATTCTATAGGTGAAGTGAGCAGGGCTCAGCAAAGAGAAAGAGCTGATTTAGGATCACATAGCTACAAAACAGGGAGGACTCAGGTCTGTCTGAGTCCCATCTTTTTCCAGTCTTTTTTTATGAAAAGACATCTTGTAAAATCCCACTCCAGTTACTTGATTAGGTCTCCCTGGAAACCTACACTAGACATTTAAATGACAAATGGCTAGAAGGGGGCAGAGATCATCCTCTGACCACCTCCAAGGCTGGGGCGTGCACAGGGATGACTGTCAGGGACGAAACAGCAACACCATTAGTGAGCAGACTATGATTTGGCCGAATAATATCAGTAAAAATAACAATATAGCAGAGAAAGCAGTGGCCATGTGGAGAAGGCTGGGAAGGACCTTGACACAGTCTGAAGTCCACCTTCAAAGAGACACATTAATATTTCATGCTGAGTTTCCTTATCAGTCTAGACACTGGCAGGCCTTTCAGAGACATTTTCAGTTTATCAGCTTGGCAGTCTTTCTCTGGAGGAAAGATACTGGGGAGTCCCAAGGCAAGATGGAAGATCTCCTCCAGGTACCCAGGGAAGGTTGCCTTTGTAATAATTAACAAGCTCATTGCTACCCCATGTTTCAGAGCTGCATGTCAAGCCAGATCAATCTGAGGCACAGATGCTTCTTGTGCACTGAGAGAGAGCAGTGTTGACTGTTTCCAGAGGTCTGTACCATGGTGGTGATGTAGCAAACCTTGTCTGTCTGTCTGTACCTGTAATGTTCCCTACTTTTCCCACATTCTTTCTTCTCTCCTGATAGAGCACATTGGCTACTTCACAACACTCCCAGCTGTGTGCTTTCCTCTATAGCCCTGAGGCTTTGAACTTTCAGATACTTACAAAAAAGCATGCAGATTGCTGTTCAAAATACACAATGAAAGTAGCCCCAGCTCTGAGACAAACACCTCAAGCTCCCACAGACTCCATATCTCTGCCCTTTCATTGTGGGCATATCTAGATAAAAAATCTTACTGGCTGTTCTGAGACTATTCTGCAGTTTCTTCTGTCCATAAGTTCTCTAGTAAACATTTTAGAATGACCCTGACATTCAAGGGTCCTTTCCTTAGAATCTACCTTCCTTCCTTTTGGACAGATTGGGCTGTTCTTTGTGAGAATCCTCCTGTCTCTGTTGTTGGGTCAGTGACTTGAAAAAGTATGTGAATTCCACCCAGGAGCTGTGTTTTATGTTTAATTGTGGTGAGACACAAACATATTTTGGTTAATCAACCAAATAGTTCAGTAGGCCATTTCTAAAATACAGAACATTAAGAAAAGCAATAGAGCCGGTTCAGAAGTGTGGCATGAACCTAATTAACCTTTTATAAGAAAGGCACAAAATATTCTTTTAAATATTTGTAATAAATATTTTCACATATCTAATATACATACATTGTAAATTAAAATTGTAGCTGATTACTGCTGGATGGGGGAGAGTTGATCTTCTTTAAGGGAGAGACACTAGATAGGCTGACTAGACTCCAGTTGATGAACTTTTACTGAGAGACATCTGGGTACAGTAACTTAACTTGATAGGCCTTAAGATATATGACAGAATGCATGAAATCCAGAGGTGGGGGTATGGGGAGTGTGGCTAGGCTATAAAGATGATGAAGATGTTTTGTGTGACATGGACAGGAATTCAATAAAAATATACACTGAAAAATTATATTCTGTTTACATGAGTATTTTATATATTTACTTCTAGCAAAATCTCTACAGGAGATTAATCTACAGGAATTAAATGGGCAAGAAACACACAATATGATTGCATCATTTTTCTCTGTTTGCTAAATAATCAGAGTTGGTTAAGATTCAGAGTTTGTTAAGGTACATGGAATATCTGTGTTCAGCACTTAGTAGAAGCCAGAAGAAGGAAGAAGGTAGAAGATTTCTACTAAGATGAATGGGATGGGAACATTATCAGAGCACAAGGTGGGAAGGAAAAGAGGGGTATTGGAAGAGGGGTTAGGGCAGTGTTTTCCATAAAAGGATCTCCAGGACAGGTTCAGGTATTTGGTCTGAAGCCATTACCTGAAAACCAAGTCATTCTGGACTAAAGTCTTGGCTTGGCTACTTCCAAGATCTCTGCATTCAGTTATTTCATCCTCTGAGCCTTGAGTATAGCAAGAACACCTCTAATAGAAAGGTGTTGTGAGGGTTAGTGAATAAGCCTTAAAGTTTTCAATGCAGTTCCATGCATAAGAACCAGTTGGTTCCATTATATTATCATTGACATTAGAATAAATGCCAAAGGCCAAATAAATTCAAGTAGCCAATTTAAAAAATGTTAAATAGAACTTTTACTGTATGCTGAAGTAAAAGCTGTAAATTGCCTTCTTTAAATGAAAAGGTGAAAGTACAGGGTAAAGAAAACAGAGACTGTATTTCACTTAGTTCATATTACATCATGTTGTTATAATTATTCTCTTTTATTAGTTATTGTTAATGTCTTACTGTGCTTAATTTACCAATTAAGCCTTATCACAGGCATGCATGGATGGGGAAACACATAGTGAAATACATAGTGTACGCAGCATTTGGTACTGCCCATGACTTGAGGCAGACCCCTAAACATATCCCTGCATATAATGGTAACTTCTGTATATCCATAAATTCTTACACACTCTTCCCTTTGATAATTGGAGCCTAGCTTGCTTCCATTTGACTGTGGTCTGTGCTTGACATCTGATTTTATGTTGAATAAAATAAAGCAGATGTGGTTGTGTGAACTTTCAGAGAGACTGAGGATAAGTACAATAACTCTTGTTTGTTCCCTTTGGAATAACTTTCTTCAGGTAGAGGCAGCTGCTATGTCACGAGGACACTCAAGAGCACCATGTGCAAAATAGAGGCTCCCCTAACCAGCAGAGCTTGCTTGCCACTTCTGAGTAAATCATATATAAAGCAATTCTTCCATCCTTGATCAAGCCTTCAGCTGCCTGGAACCCATCTTGACTGTAACCCCATGGGATCCAACTCTAGCATTGTCCATCTACATAAGTGCTGGGTACTGTCCCTCCTAACTGCTGAGATAACAAGTTCTTTCTCAAAACTACTGCATTTGGGGATACTTTATTACATAACAACGGATTACCAATGATCAGTTCTCATGTGCAGTTGGACTATTAAGGAAAGGAAATATTTGTAGAACAGTAACCTGCCCATGTTCAAGAGTCTTACCACTATTTCTTAGTCTATACTTATACTCTAAGATATAGCACGTGAGAATGTTTTCTCTCTCTTGTAATGATTGCTATAAAATTTTGATTGTATGCAATTCACATCTTGATGGTGGTATGTTCCTATAATCCCAGTACTCAGGAGACAGAGGTAGGAGGGTCACAAACCCAAGGACAACACGTGCTGTACTGATTTTAAGATCAGACTGAGTTATATAAGGGAATCATATCTCAAAACAACATAACAAAGAAAAACAAACAAAATGAAGGTCTTGGGATAGATCTCAATGGTTGTGATGGCTGGTTTAAATTGCCTACCTGATTGGATTAAGGGACACCCAACACATGAATGAAGCACATCTTTGGATGCGAGCTGATTTCCAGAGAGCATTACCTGTGAAGATCTACCTTGGGTGTAGGCACCACCATCTCATGGGCTGGGGTCCAGACTGAAGGAAAGAAAGAAGGAGAAAGGAAAAAGCCAGATGAGCACTAGCATTCGCCTGTCTGCTTCCTGACTACAGATGCCACCATGATCTCACCACTGTGATGGTGAACCTTGCCCTTGAATCAAACTTCCTTCCTAAGTTGCTTTAGCCAGATATTAATATTTTGTCCATCACTGAAAAAATCAGTGAAGAAGGTGACCAAACACTTGTTTGTCATGTTAAAAGCCCTATGTTTGATCCTCAAACATTAAAAAAAATAAAGAAATTCGAGTAGTAATTCCCATTCTTCTTCCTATCTCTCCTGAGGTAATCATGCTTTTAATTTTATGTTCACTTTCTCCATGCATTTTTAACATAGATGCATATATACATATTTAATGTATATATGCATATAAAATATATTCATGCATAGGCACAGATATTACTCTCCTGAAGACTTTATTAAAATTTATATTATTATCTTTTTGCAATGTGATCTTTGTGAATTCAGTGTTACTTATGATGTTTAGCTTCATCTACAGTGACATTTGCAGTACTAGAACAGTTATATTGTCTGGTTTTCCTTCTATGACTCTGCATGGTTTATTTGCCAGTTCCCTGTGGGGGTGTTTAGATGCTATATTATTCTTTTCTCATCGTTGTGACGAAAACACCTGACAAGAAGCAAGTTCGAGGAGGAAGGGTTTATCTTAGGGGATTTATCTTGCTTTATAGCTCAGGGCATCCAGTATATCATGGCAGGGAGAGCATAGTTCAGGAGTAGGAGACCTTTGGTCAGAGGCAGAGAGCGTGGAGAGCTTGTGCTCAGCTGGAATTCCCTTCTGCTACACAGTCCAGGACCCCAGTCCAGTGAATGTTGTGCCTATAGTTAAGGTGGCTTTCTTACCTCAGTCAGCCCAATCCAGAAAATAATGAAATGAACATGCCCAGCAACTAGCTGGGGTGAATCTAGATCCTGTCAGATTGACAATATAAATCATCACAGAGAGCTTGTAGTATTTCAAATCTAATTAACATCACTGTATTGTACTCTTGTAGAGCAACCACTCTTTCAGTTTGTTTATTCATGTTAAACCTTCTAGATATTGCCATGATTGTCTTCAAAACAGTTTTCTTAATTTTGCCTCTCATTTGATTGTATAGGAGATACCACTTCCTGGTTAATCTCCAGGATTTTTTTCTTCCTTCCTCCCTCTTTTTCTCCCTCCTTTCCTCCCTCCCTCTCTCTTTCATTCATCCTTCCTTCCTTCCTTCCTTCCTTCCTTCCTTCCTTCCTTTCTTCCTTCCTTCCTTCATTCTTTCCCCCTTCCTTTTGTTGCTTTCCTCCTTTTAATAAAAATGTTATAGTTTTTATTTTATCTTGAGCATAATTTTGTTTCTTTTTTATTTGCGTTTTTATTCTTTATTTATATTTTATGTGTATGTGTATGTGTTTATTGCATGCATGTATAAGTGCACCTGTGTCATGCAATTCCAGCAGAGGGTAGAAAAAGGTCTTGGATCCCTTGGAACTGGAGTTATGGATAGTTGTTAGCTGCCATGTGGGTGCTGGGATTTGAACCCACTTCTTCTGCAAGAACAGCAAATACTCTTAACCTTACTGAGCCATCTCTCCAGCCCTGTTATTTGTATTTTGACCTCTTTGACTTTTGATGTACATATTTTGTTACGTTCTTCTTTTGTCTTTTGTCTCTTTGAATAGATTGGTAAGAATTGTTTGTGCTCTCTATTATCATGTTATATAAACCTCTCCCTTCAATGTTTATGTGCTTTTCAAAAGTTAATTCAAATGGGTTCTATCATCTATTTTCCAACTGTCTGTGAACAGTTGGAAAATATATGAGTCCCTTTCTTTTTCTCCTTACTATTATTGCACCATTAGTTTTTCTTGCTTTATTATACTGGCTAGCATCACCATTGCAATGCTGGGTGGAAGTGACAGAGCTACTCTTGCCTTATTCTGACATGTTCTTGAAGTTTTATCCTGTATTATGTTGTTTTCTGTGGGTTTATGGTAGAGTTTATGTTATGGTATCATAACATTTCTTTTATAGCACTTCATAAAATCTGGCTTTATGGTTATATAAATTTAAACATTTTTAAATTATGTATTATTTTCATTTCCTTGTTCAATAACTACCTCTATGTAATTTTGTAACTAGAACATAGTATTAAATAAATAACTACTGAATAAAGGATTGACACCCATCCTGAGCTCTTTTAAAATATTTTATTATTTTTATTTATGTGTATAAGTGTAATTCCCCAAATTAGTGTTACAGATGGTTTTAGCCACCATGTGGTTGCTGGGAACCAAACCCTGGTCTCCTACAAGAACAGCCAATGCTCTTGCTGCTGAGCTGTCTCTCCAGCCCCCAGCCTGATCATTTTCTCCTATAGTGAAGTGATCTTCTTAGTCTAACCCTTGTCTTTAGCTATGACACTGGATTTTACAGGCGGAAGGAAACTTAGGTCTTCTTTATCCTAAAAAAAAAAATAAGTGTTTCACATAGTGGCTTGTGAACCTGAGACGTTAAGTTCCTTTTGGGATCGTCAGAAGGATGTGTGACTCTTCTTGAGTTTGCCCCTACCTATATGAGTAATCTCATTTTAAAAGATTTTTATTCTTTTCAGAGGGTTTTCAGAATGTCAAGTTCTCCCTTGTCTGTGTCTTTGTGCTCACTTTTTCCTTTCCCTGGAACAATCTCCTTCCTTTACTCCTTTACCTTTCCTCGTCTTCTTTTTCCTTTTTTGTCAGTCTGGTCATGGGTCTTAGTACAAGTGTCATGTCCTCCTGGAAGTCTCTTCTTGGTATATGTATAAAACTTAGAATTCTACTATAGAATACACTCCATTTTAAGTTCCAACATTTGAAATTATCTACTAATATAATGGACTTGAAAGTTCTGCATAGAACCTTTTTACAGCAATCTTACTCTGGTTTTCCCAGTACCTAGCCTAGACATGCTCAATAAGTAAGCTATCAGTGAATGTGCTCTCAATCAGTGAGCTTATATCTTTTCCTTTATAAGAAGAAAATGTCCCTGCTTCTGTTAGGTTGATAAATATTCAAAAGTCTGGTTGCAGATAAAGGTAGGACTTGCTCGATATGGTAAATGTGTTTCTAAAGAAGTAAATTGAATTACTTTTAAATGTGCTAAAAAGATTGCTATTTAAAAGGTTCATTTAATAGATCTTTTCATGAAGCAAAGAACATGATTATAAAAGTAAGCATTGCTTATCATTTTCAGGCTTTAAGGCTTCTGGTGCCTGCAAAGCCTAAGGGGTTGAATGCTTCTGCTGGTGCTTAAGTGACGTGGGAGTAGAAGTTCTCAGTGGATGTGGGGGAAGATTAAACACAAAGTGGGAATATTAACCTAACTTTTGCAAAACTTAACAAATTCTGGCCTCTCTCAGTACAGCTCTCCTATATCAATCTTTTCACCTACAGATGAGCGAACTAAGAGCAAATGCTATTTTGCTTTGAGGATCGCTAAAATTATCATATGACTGAATGTGATGGTTGGAACAGAAATCTGAGATCAACTGGTCACTCTCTTACAGCACAGCTTGGGAAACTAAGATCCAGGTGATAAGCAATGTGGGCAAAGTGATAAAAATTATTGATAGGCTAGAGCATAGACATTCCTTTTGAGTCTCAGTGCAGTGCTCTCTGTGTTTATACTGATTTTCTTTTTTTTTTTTTTTATGTGTATGAGTGTACTGTCTGCATGTAGATTGGTGCATCCGTGTTGTGCAATGCCGCAGAGGTCAGAAGAGGGAGTCAGATTCCCCTGGAACTGGAGTTAAAGACAGTTCTTAGCCACGATGTAGGTGCTGGGAATCGAACCTGGGTCCTCTGCAAGAGCAGTTTGTGCTCTTAACTGCTGAGCCATCTCTCCAGCCCCTATAATTGATTTTCTTATTCTGAATTTTATCAATCTCAAGACTCAGATTAAGCATAATATATGCAGCATTTGAGTTGAGAATATAAAAAACAGGATCAAAAGACCTATATTTCAGTCCAAACCCATGTATAACATTCCAGTGATGTCATTTATACTACGACTTGATGCCTCAATTTCCACATCCTCAATATAGAAAACCATAACAAGACCTTCCTTAGAACATATGTATGTCTCCTATAAAGTGATGCACATGGGAAGCACAGATGAGAGCTTGAGGCTTAAAGCCTAAATAGTAACAGTGACAGTGATGATGGCAACAATGATGCGGTGATGAGGATGATGGTGGCAGTGATGATGATGACGATGAGGATGAGGAGGAGGATGGTGGTGGTGATGAGGAGGATGAATATGATGATGGTTGTGGGGATGGTGATGATGGTGGTGATGATGGTGATGGTGATGATGATGATGATGATGGTGATGGTGATGATAATGATGGTGATGGTGGTGATGATGATGATGGTGATGGTGATGATGATGGTGATGGTGATGGTGGTGATGATGATGATAATGGTGGTGATGATGATGGTGGTGGTGATGATGATGATGGTGGTGATGATGATGGTGGTGGTGGTGATGAGGAGGATGGTGGTGGTGATGATGATGGTGGTGATGATGGTGGTGGTGATGATGATGATGGTGGTGATGATGATGATGATGGTGATGGTGATGATGATGATGGTGGTGATGATGATTATGATGGTGGTGATGGTGATGATGGTGGTGATGATGGTGGTGGTGATGATGATGATGGTGATGATGATGGTGATGATGATGGTGGTGATGATGATGGTGGTGGTGATGATGATGATGATGGTGGTGGTGATGAGGAGGATGGTGGTGGTGATGATGATGATGGTGATGATGATGGTGGTGGTGGTGATGATGATGGTGATGATGGTTATGGTGATGATGGTGATGGTGATGAGGAGAATGAGGATGAGGATGGTGGTGGTGATGATAATGGTGGTGGTGATGATGAAGATGAGGAGGAGGAGGAGGATGGTGGTGGTGATGATGATGGTGGTTGTGATATTGATGGTGAGGAGGATGATGATGATGGTGAGGAGGATGATGATGATGATGATGATGGTGATGGTGATACTGATGTTGGTGGTGATGATGATGGTGATGGTGGTGGCGGTATGATAGTAATGATGAGGATGATGACATATGGGCTCTCTGTTATTTCCTCCCATCATGCCCTTAGATAAAGGAGTGCATGGTCATTTTCTACAATCTAAAAACAACCATGAGTGAATATTGTCAAACACTTAACTCAAAACTAATCACAACATTGAAACAACTATCTAGAAAGAGGTAGTTCTAAGTCTTGAACAGAAAAAAAAATGTGGTACATTTAAACTTTATAAAAGTCAAAGCTGTGCTGTGATCCTCAGTCTGACTGTGGTGGTCCTAGCTCCTGCATTAAGGAAAATTACAGGAGATATTTATTTCCTATCTCTTTCCAAGTTCTTCTATCACCTCTGTCATAAAAAATAAACAAACTTCCAGGTTCCAAATTAACAACTAAATTTAAAAAATAGCCTAAGAATCTTAATTTAAATCCAGCTGCCAGCAAAAGTGAGAATCACCCTTCTATCAGGTGACTTCAGTGCTGATTTCTAGCTTGCTTTGTCCTCTCTCACCAGCTCTGAATAAGTCTAGGAAGGAGGATGGTGAACTTGCAGCTTAGCCAATCCTCGTGATCCTTCTGTTCCTGAGCGAAGATCTGATGACTGCCTTTCCTTACATAAAAATTTTATTTCTGCCTCTATGAATTTTAAGAAGAAAATTTATGAAATTTGTTGTTTCCTCATAAAACATTACAGCACACTGTATGGGCTGGGAAGAAGCATAACACGATATCAGATTTGATCCCCGCTGCAGTCATTTAGAAGAACATCAGAATGTGCTGAGGTCAACAGTGATAACTGTGCTGTAGCATTTCCTTCCGGTTTCTATATACGTATCTGGAAAAAGGAATGGAGCAGTAATTGACTCATTGATTCACACTCCACTAATGCAGTTAGCAAGTCCAGGATGAGAAAGGCTTCATTCAGGACAAATGTGACCCGTAGTTCCTCTGTCTGTTTTCACTTGGCTCAGTCAGTGCCATCACCACTGATTGGCTCCTGGAGCTTCCTGCCATTTTCCCTTGTTTTCCTTTGCCATTCACGGTACACTGCTTCTCAGATCAGAGCTCGTCATTCCACTGCCCTGCAGTGGCTCTTATGATGCCACTTGGTAGTGTGTTTGATTCTCCTAAAGTTCCACGACAGGCAAGGGATTCAGGGCTGAGTGGTTGGCAACTTGTCTACCTTAAAGGCCCCCTGACCAGGAGCAGGCCTTTGTCAGGGGTTTCTCTAAGCAGTCAGAGGAGGCATCCATTGAAAAGAAAACAGTCCTAGTGTGCCATCAAACAACTGCATTTTCCAACTTTCCCTTTTAATTTCCTCTTCTTTTTCCTTGCCTTCTGTTCTAGTTTTCAGAGGGACGCAGAGACATTTTCAGAGACTCTCAGAGAAAGACCTCATGGAGTAAACTGACTGGATGGTTATTTTATGCTGTATACAAGCTTTCAAGATAAACAAGAATAAGCATTTAGAAACGCAGACATACTGGAAAGAAGAAGTGACATTGGAACATTCACTTATTCAAGGCAGGCAGAGGGCCATCAGACATGTAAACCATTCAGCCCCCTGGGGCCCAAGCTGTAACCTAGCTTGCTCTAAGATCCCAGGAACTGAGCTCTGTGCTTTCAAAATGTTGTCTTTCTACCTTAGTCTTCCTCTCTTCCTCTCTTGTGTGGGTCAAGTAGGTTTATTTTCCTCACAACACCTTTCCATGCAGGCACATCCATCCAAAATTTCTTTGAATAAGGCAATTCCATTGACATTTTTGTTTCTCTTTCCTTATTACCAGGAAAATCTACATTTGCTCTTCAAGGATCCGTTCACTTGTTAGTACTACAAAGATTTGCTTGACACCCTAGGCAGGTAATTCAGTCCTCCGTGTTATCTTGTTTCTATTACAGCTCACCTTGCATTGCAGTTTTCTATATGCTCAGCCTCAGGCCTCTTCACTTGTTTCCATGTCCCACACTAATTGGGCAATCATTTCAGTCTTCCTGTTGCATATTCCTCCCATAAGGAGGCAATTGATGGTCATGGATCGGCCCCTGAAGTCAGGTCTCAGCCCCTATGATCTACCTCCCTTCTCTCAAGAGGGTTTTCTTGTCAGTTTTAATAGATCTTGTCCTGCCCTGAATTACCACAGCTCCTGTGGTTCCTATATGCAGTAAAATGAATGCCAACTCCTGTAAGGGAATGAGAAAACTAGGCATCAAGTTTACATTTTAGTAATCGTTAGTTCATTTATGGAACTATCTTCATCTATAGTCAGTAAAAATCAATATATGCTGCAAAGAAAGGCCTACTATAGATAGTATTTATGCAAAACAATATTGTACAGTGATGAAGCTTGAGAAGCTATTTGCAAGAGAATGAAGCTCTATAGTTGTTTATATTGACCACACCAGAAAAACCGGTTGTGCTGGAGGGAATCAACCAGCCAGAAAATTTTTCTGGGATTTCTTTTTCTCACAAAGGAGAGTAATACTCTCCCCAGTAGCAGCTGTGAAGCTCTAGTGCTGAATTTCAGAGAGAAAATCTGACCTGGTTGATGAAGGGAGAAACAGCATCATAAGTCAAAGCAAACTGAACTTTCTTCTGATCGTATCTTGACTTGGTAAAAAGGGAGGATGGAACACTCTCTTTGGACAAAGTTATGAGAAACCAGGTCTATGTTTCTCCCTTTGCCAACATCCCCTTCAGAGTGGTGCATTTACTATGATGAACCTCCATTCACAAAGTATATCTCCTAGAAGTGATAGTTCATGTTAGGTTCACTCTGGATTGCATATTCTCCAGGTTTTGATAAATGTATGACATGTACCCACCAACATAATGTTGAAAGTTCTGAGAAAAACTGCATTAAACTTTAACTGAGCCTTCTATAGAGGCTGTTCGATTGATTAAGACTTCAGTGACTGTGGAGAATGTCCAATACTGTAGATTCAGAACCTAATTACAGATTGTCTCGGGCCCTCTTTAGCCTCATGAAGAACCATTCCTTGCCCAACTCTGATAGTGTCTTAACATCTTGTGATTAACAGGTAAAAATATTTTGGGAGACGTTTGCAACCAGCCCAGGAAAACCAGTAGGTGAACCCCACATGGTGAGGTGATTCTGTGGGTTCCACTGTCCCAGGGAGTACATGAGACTGACCTTTGTTAGGCGGTGAGAGCCACAAACTGTTCTGCTGTGGTGGCATTCCAGACTCTTTTTAAAAATTTTCTATTGTTATTAAACTATTTCCATACATCATACATCATTTCTCAATTGCATTTAGAGTCACTTCCCTTTTCATGCCTCCCACCCCCACCTGAGTTCCTGCACTCTGCCATATATGTCTTGCATCTTTTTATGAGTCTTTCCAGAGTATTTTTCCAGTTCTTTTGTTGTTCTCTCCAACTTGTATTACTTCAATATGTATATATATATTTCTCTCTATATATACACATACATAGATATATACATACCTACATATACATATCACCTGAGTTGGAGGATTTTATTTTTTTTCTTGCCAACTGACCTTAAGAAAACAAAAACTGCTGGGTGTGGTGGCACATATCTTTAATCCTAGCACTTGGGAGGCAGAGGCAGGCAGATCTTTGTGAGTTCAAGGTCAGCCTGGTCTACAAAGTGTGTTCCAGGACAGCTGGGGCTACAAGGAGACCCTATCTCGAAAAGGCCAAAAAAGAAAACAAAAACCTTGGTTAATCTTGGCTAACTGTGTGGCCTTAAGCATCCAAAAGGAAAGTAAAATCAGAAATAAATAATCAGTAAGGCCTGAGAAATTTTACTTCAGATATAAAACTTGGGATCTTAGTAAAAATACCAAACAAAAAAAAAAAAAAAAAAAAAAAAAAGACAGAGAAGAGAGAGCACCGTTGTTTTGCCTGTCTTCAATTCTTACTGGCAAGTGCATCTACTTTGTGGCTGCCACTACTTTTGCCATTCTTCAAAGACATGAGACACATTCTTCAAAGACATGAAGACTCATGCCTCTCCAAGAATCCTCCAAACCTTCAATGCCAGATGGGGACTGCTGAGATATCCAGCTTGTGGACTGAGCAGCTACTGGAATTTCAGCCTTGTCAGAGCATAGACTGCCATTGTTGGACTTACCCAGGCTGTATCATGGAGGCCAGTACAGGAAGATCAAGACAGGATGCATGCTTACTGGATCTCATTTGAGTGACTATGGGAGGGAAAGACTCCAGACTCTTATACCTTAGCTTGGGAACACCTGGGACCCTTCTTTGGTTTCATGTGGTATGGGGCCCTGTGGGTTCAAACATGCCTGATTGATACCTGTCTTGGGCCTCTGAAGGAGCTCTTGACTAGCTGGGTGAGAATTAGCTGGTCCCTCCAGTACAAAATCAGAAGTGAGAACCTGAAGCCTAGACTAACTACCCTTTCATACCTAATAAGAAGACAAAAAGGTACCTGTAGAACACAAGCAAAGTCAGTATTCGATTCAACAAAGGAACACTTGCACTTCATACCAGAATCACAAGCAACAAAAGAAATCCAAATACCAAAATCAGAACAAAAAAACCCCAATAACATGAAAAACCCAAATAATATGCCTCCTCTAAATACTCCCAGTCCTGTAGAAGAGTGCTATAACGAGGACCCCCTAGATGTAACCCAGGACACAGAATTTAAAAGAACTATCATAGACATGATCAAAGAGTTCGAAGAATTTAAAGAACACACAAACAAATAAATAAAAACTAAAAGAAGATGGAGATAAATTAAAAGAAGGTAATGACAAACTTTGGACTGAATTCATAAAAGAGATAGACATACTGAAGAAAACTCAGGCTAAAATGAAAAAGGAAGCAGAACACTCAATTAGCCTTGTGGAAAGGATGGGAAAAAGCCTCAGTAACAGAATGAATGAAGTAGAAAATGGAATATCAAGACTAGGAGATAATGTGGAAGAACTGGACCACTCAAGCAAAGATTATGAAAAATTAAAAAAAAAATCCCCAGAGGAATGGAATAATTAGGAAATGTGAGACATCATGAAAAGACCAAACCTATGCTTCAGAGATATAGAGGAAGGAGAAGAATCTCAGGATAATGGTATTGACCAGGTCTTCAACAGAAATGTAGAAGGAAATTTCCCCAAATTGAGGAAAGACATACCCATACAAATACAAGAAGCACATAGAACACCAAATAGAGAGGACCAGAAAAGAAATTCCCCATGCTATATTATAGTTAAAAAAAAAAACAAAACTAGATATTTAAAACAAAGGGAGAATACCAAAAGCTACAAAAGAAAAACAAGTCACATATGAAGGAAAAACCCATCAGAATTACAGCTGACTTTTCAATGTGAATGATGAAAGACAAAAGACCTTGGATAAAAGTATTTCTAGTTCTAGGTTTTTTTTTATTTTTATTTTTTTTGAGATAGGGTCTCCCTTTTACTACCAGCTGTCCTGGAGCTCACTCTGTAAACCAGGTTGGCCTTGAACTCACAGAGATCCACCTGCTTCTGCCTCCCAAGTGCTGTGATTAAAGGCATGTGCCACCATTCCCATCTAGTATTTCTAGTTCTAAATGACTAGAGATGCCAATCCAGAACACTTTACCCAGCAAAAATATTTATCATAGTTAAAGGAGAAAAGAAAGTCTTTCATGACATAAATAGGCAGAAAGAATTCATGTCCAGAAAAGCAGCCCTTCAGAGAACACTTGAAGCAAAAAAGGAACAGAAGAAAGGACTGACCATACCCAAGCAGCAACAGAAAGTAGTTAATGAAGGTATAACTGTGGAAATACAAACTGATACCATGAATGCAAACAGAAACTAAAATGATGAGAAGCAATATACGTCTCTATAATAACTTTAAGTATCAATGGACTGAATTCCCACAATCAAGAGGCATAGACTAGTAGAGTGGATTAAGAAACAAAATCCACCTTTTTGTTCTCTGCAAGAAACACATCTCACTTTCAAGGATAGGCTCCATCTTAAGGTGAAAGGGTGGAAAGATATTCCAAGCAAATGGCACTAAGAAGCAAGCAGGAGTTACTATTCTAGTATCAGACAAAATAGACTTCAAACAAAACTAATCAAAAGAGATGAAGAGGGTCACTTTATTCTTCATAAAGGAACAATTTAATGAAGAAGAAATCACAATCATGAATATATATATATATATATATATATATGTATAATTCTGAACTTTATAAGCATAAAGGACTTTAAGGCACAGATTAATCCCAACACACTAATAGTAGGGGAATTTAATACCCCAGTGTGTCCATTAGATAGCTCAACCAGACAAAAAATAAACAGAGGGATATCTATGTTGAATAATACAAAACACCAAATGGACCTAATAGATATCTACTGTATATTCTTTCTTTTTTTTTTTGGTCTTTTTGAGACAGGGTCTCCCTGTAGTCCCTGCTGTCCTGGAACTCACTCTGTAGACCAGGCTGGCCTTGAACTCACAAAGATCCGCCTGCCTCTGCCTCCCAAGTGCTAGGATTAAAGGCGTGCACCACCACAACATGCACCAAAGAATATACTTTCTTGTTCAGTACCCCATGGAACTTTTTACAGAACTGACCACATTCTGGGGCACAGAACAAAACCCCAACAAATGCAAAAAATGAAATAATTCCATTCATTCTATCAGACCACAATGCAATAAAGCTTAATATCAACACCAGAAGAAACCTTAGTAACTATAGGAACTCATGAAGATTAAACAACACACTCCTGAATAATGAATGCATGAAAGGAGAAATTAAGAGAGAAATAAGTGTGCTCCTGAAGTTAAGCAAAGGACAATACAACATAACTAAACAATAACTGAATGCCAAACTCAACAGACAAGAAGAAATAACAAAAATCAGAACAGAGATTAATGAAATAGAAACAAAGAAAATAATACAAAGAATCAATGAGTCCAAGAGCTTCTGGTTCTTTGAAGGACAGACAAAATAGACAGACCCTCAGCCCAGTTAACCAAAAGAGCAACTCCAAATCAACAAAATTAACGATGAAAGGGGGAACCTCACACATATGACAAAAAGATCCAAATCATTATGTAGGAATATTTTAAAAACCTATACTCTATTAAATTAAAAAACCTAAAAGAAATGGATGAATATCTGAAGTCATGGGAATCACCAAAGTTTAACCAAGAGGAGGTAAACAGTTTAAACAGACTCATAACATATAAGGAACTTGAAACAGTGATACAAAAACTCCTAACTAAAATAAAGCCCAGATCCAGATGGATTTACAGCAGAATTCTACCAGACATTTAAAGAGGACCTACAGCCAATATTACTTAAGTTTTTCAAAAGGAGAGAAAGAGAGTGAAATCAACCAAATTCCTTCCATGAAGCCAATATCACTCTAATAACAAAAAATGGGCAAAGATACAACCAAAAGGGAAAACTGTAGACCCGTATCCTTAATGAATATAGTTGCAAAAATTCTCAACAAAATACTTGAAACTGCATACAAGCACACATCAAAAGGGTCATTCACCATGATCAAGTCAGATTTATTCCAAAGATGCAGGGATGGTTCAACATATGTAAATTAATAAATGTCATAAATCATATAAATGGACTCGAAGACTAAAACCACATGGTCATCTCAATTGATGCAGAAAAGGCTTTTGATAAACTACAGCATGCTTTTATTTTTAAAGTCCTAGAGGGAATTAGATTAGCATTCCCTAACATAACTAAAGTTATATACAACAAACCTATAGCTAACATCATTCTAAATAGAGAAAAATTAGAAGCATTCCCCTTAAAGTCAGGAACCCTGCAAGGCTGTCCACTATCTCCACTTCTTTTCAATACAGTGCTTGAAAATTTTGCTAGAGAAAGACAAGAGAAGAAAATTAAAGGAGTACTAATTGGAAAAGAAGAGCTCAAACTATCCCTTTTTACAGATGACATGGTATTATACTTAAGGGATGCCAAAAATTCCACCAGAAAACTCCTAGAAAAAATGAATAGTTTCAGTACAGTGGCAGTTTACAAAATTAGGGTACAAAAATCAGTAGCCTTTCTATATGCCAATAACAATCAATTGGAGGAGGAGTATGTGGAAAGCCTCCCATTCTCAATAGTCTAAAAAAAAATCTGGGAGCAAACATGACCAAAGGAGTTAAAGATCTCTACAATGAAAATTTTAAGTCTTTCAAGAAGGAGATTGAAGAAGACCCTAGAAGATGAAAAGACCTCCCATGCTCATGGATTAGAAGAATTAATATAGTAAAAATGACCATCCTACCCAAAGTAGCATATAGATTTAATGCAATCCCAATCAAAATCCCCCTGATTTTCTTCACAGAATTAGAAAAAAAATCCTAAAATTCACATGGAAACACAAAAGACTCCAGATAGAAAAAAACCCCTATAGTATGCCTTTATGTTTAAAGTCTTAGAGGGACTTAGACTAGAGGGAACATTCCCCAACATAACTAAAGCTATATACAAGAATCCCACAGCTAACATCACTCTAAATAGAGAAATGCAGGGGGGATTACTATACCAGACTTCAAACTTTATTACAGAACTATAGTCTTTTTTTTAAAAACACGTCAGAATTTTATTGCTTGAAGAATACAGCATATGAAATCACAAGAACATCAAAATGAAAACTCACTAGGCTTGAAACATATAATACATTATCAGATGCAGTAAAATATTAATTAACCTGAACTCTGCATCACAAAGAAAAAGGTATGGAAAAATATCTAAACTGTTTACTTGAGAAACAGATATACTTAAGACAAAGTAAAAGGATGTTACAGTACAAATCAGAAAAGCTGACACTTAACTCATTTTTTTCTGTAGACTAGACTACCTTTGGTACTTAACCTTTTTGAAAAACCAGTTCCTTCTATCTTGTCCAAACACTTCATGGGCACAAGATCCATGAAATACTTTGAAATAACTCAACTTAAAACATTCAGCAAAATTCCTAACCTGTTCGTTATGTGGGGGAAGTATATTTGATAAATGCTTAACAATATTTCCCTTTTTCTAAAACTGCAAAATAAGGTCATTAAGAAATCTAATACTTATAAAACTTACTTATTTTGCTCTCCAATTAAAATTGAAATCCTGGTAGCTAGAACCTATTTTTGGGCTTTGTAAATATAGAAAACGATTTGGCAACCGACGTAGGAAAGTAATTACTTCATATTATTTTAGGTGGAATCTCCTTCTGTTTCCAAATATAAACAATAGGCCATTTCTCCCAAATTCACTGGATCCCTCTGACAAGTGAATCAGTACCATGCTTTGTACTACCAAATTAAAGCTTCTTCCTTTCAATAAATTGAAACTACTTATGCTTTATATAGGGCTACAGAACTATAGTCTTCAAAACGGCATGGTACTGGCACAAAAATAGACTCATAGATCGATAGAACAAGATTGAAGTTCCAAACTTGAGTGTAGGCAATTTCAGCCACCTAATATTTGACAAAGGGACCAATGGAGGAAAGGCAGTATCTTCAGCAAATGGTGATGCAAAACTGGATCACCACTTGTAGCAGAATGAAACTAAGCCCCTACCTTTCACCATACAAAAAAATCAAGTCTAAAGGGATCAAGAAATCAATGTGAAACCTGAAACTCTGAAAATGTTAGGAGAAAACATTGGCAGTAACCTACAAGATATAGATTTTGGAAAAGACTTTCTAAGTAAGGCAGAAGATGCACAGGAATTAAGGTCAACAATCAACAAGTGGGACCTCATTAAACTAAAAAGATCCTGTACAGCAAAAGAAACAATCAAAGAAGTGAAGAGAAAACCCACAGATATCACCTTCATGAGTGACACATCTGACAGAGTTTAACATTCTGAGTATAAAAATTACTCAAAAAAACAAAAGACCAAGAAAACAAATGACTCAATTAAAAGATGGGCTAAAGATCTGAACAGAGACTTCTCAAAAGGAGAAATAAAGATGGCTATGAAACACCTTAAAAAGTGTACAACGTTGTTAGTAATTAAGGAAATACAAATTAAAATCACTTTAAAATTTCATCTTACCCCAGTAAGACTGGCTATGATCAAGAAAATAATGATACACCAAATGCTGGAGAGGATGTGGGGAAAGGGGAACACTTATTCACTGCTGGTGGCAATGCGAACTCATGTAACCCCCATGGAAAGCAGTGTGGGGCACTCTTTTTTTTTTTAAGAATACATAATTTTATATAACACATGTCAGAAACATATATTTGTGCATGACATATAGATCACTTACATTATAAAGAGAATATGAATAATTTGTTTTATTAAATACAAACATTAAATTCTCCTAACCTAAATCATATACCCAATAATCAATTCTCTCTGAACTAAGAAAAGTAAAACACACAGCAAACAGCAGACCTTAGCACACACAAGTAATTCCTTTCTATTCACTAAACAGAACTGACATCCTCCAGTTTACATTCATGAATTATTTGTTAGTAGTAGAAGATAATGATATTTTCCTCAAGAACTCAAGATGATTTTTTCTTAATTTCAGCATTTAAGGAAAAATATACATATTACACAGTGGTTCTGAATCATGAAATTAATAAGAACAATTTAGACCGTTTATTATAAATGATTTTAAATGTGCTCAAATTTTTGTGTAGATCATTAACATGGTTTTCTACTTAAAATGATAGATTATTTTCTTGAAGTATAACTATTATTCAGTACTGTCTAAAGTACTGAGATATATTATGCTATATCATATGGGCTAAGAGCACAAGTCCACTATAGTAAAACTTCAACTACATAACCATAGGATTCAGGTAGATAAGAATGCTACACTGTAACTCAAATCACATGGAAATTAGAAATACAATAGTGTAGCTCCACTTTTAAAGGGGACAGATGATGATTATATCCAATTAGTTAACTTCAAAGTCAGCTTAATATAACACCAAGATAGGGGGGGATCTTTATTTTTTTTTTTTATTTTTATGGTCTTTTCAGACAGGTCTCCCTGTAGCCTCAACTGCTCGGAACTCACTCTGGACCAGGCTGGCCTTGGATCAAAAGATCGCCTGCCTATGGTTCAAGTGCTAGGATTAAAGGAGTGGCCAGCCATGGCCTAGGGCACTCTTAAAAGACTGAATAGAACCTAAAATTTGAACCCAGTTCATCCATTTTTATTGCTGTTCTTTTCTTGATAGAAAAGAGATGGAAGAAACCAAGTTCTCAACTGATGAGTGGATAATGAAAAAATGTGGTAACATTTACACAAAGGAGTCTAATCTACAGTAAAGAAGAATGACAATTCATGAAATTTCCAGGCAAATGGATGGAACTTGAAATTATTGCTAGTGCACATCATGACGAGATAGAGAATGGGTAATCTACACCGTGGATTTATGCAGAGTAAGAAGATCATATAGACAGGCGTGACCTTACTTTTTAATTTTTATTGATGGTTTGTGCATTTTATACATCATTTTCCAATTCAGATCAGGCATATTTCCCTTTCCCTTCCCCCCCACCCCCACCCCATCCCAGATCATGTATTCTGCCATAACTGTCCTGCATCTTTCAGGTTTATTTTTTTTCATTTTTTAGCTATAAGTGATAATCCATGAGTATAAGCATCCTTCGTGCAAAACCAATCTATAGACTGTTGTGCCCAAACCCCCACAGTCCCACCATTCAGTGGAGGTTGACAGGTTGTTTGTTCAATCAAGTTGATCAAATGAGTGTCCAGACTACATCGCTGTAGTTTCACCGTTCACCCCAATCGCAGCCTTTACATTCTACCACGCCCCCTCTTCCGCAGATTGTTCCCTAGGCTTAGAAAAGGGGCACAGGTGGATGAGAAGTAAAACTGTCCTCTCTCTCTGGAGCTGTTGACTTGGATTCTGGTCAATTCTGGCTGTTTCCTTTCATGGGCTGACAGTTTGTTCAGGAGTAACCTTTCGATCCTACTAATGAAGCACAAGCAATTAGATATATAGGTATTTAAGCAGCACTAATAGTTATGGTAGGTTACTTTGGCATAGACACATATGTTTGGATGATATGTTAATTCATGAATTACATTTTTACCCCCTGATAAATATAACAGGGTCTTACTGTGGCTTATGACATCTCCTAACCTGTAGAGGATGTAGGCTTGTGGCATCAGCCATGGGTTATTCCTCCAAGGAGAGAGCCAACAGCCAATTAGATTTGGGATATACAGGCACATGGCTGCCTCTGCTGCACAGTATTTCCAGGCAGGTGAAGTGTAGCTGGTGCTGATGGTGGAGTCTTGCTTGACTCAGGGAGACCCGTATTTGCTTTATTGGTTTAGTGGCCTTTGGGAACACTCTCTGGCATTCCAGAGGTCATCTGTACCCTTGCATGTGCGGTCTCAATACATCCCTCCCATGTTAACGTCAGGTCTTCGGCAGCAGGGTCTTATCGCCTCTCCTCCTGCAGGTATCCCAACACTCGGGAGGTAGAGGTGGGTGGATCTCTATGAGTTCAAGGCCAGCCTGATCTACAGAGTGAGCTCCAGGACAGCTGGTACTAAAAGGGAGACCCAGCCTCAAAAATACAAAAAACAAAGTTAAAAAAAAGAAAGATGACATCATGAACTTCGCAAGTAAATGGATGGACCTAGAAGATATCATGCTAAGTGAAGTAACACAGTCCCAGAAAAACAAACAATGAATGATATCCCTCGTCTGTGCATGCCAGCACCAATTATCTAATTGTATGGCAAACTGAGTAACATCAATATGATCTGAAAACAACTGTGCTCTTATATTGTGAATCCCTTAAAAATAATAAATAAATAATTAAAAAAGATCTTATGCTAAATGAAGTAACACAGACTCAGAAAAAAAAATGGCATATGTTGTCCCTCATTTGTGGATCTTAGCACCAAATCCATATATGTAAGTGTATACCATGATTTAACTTCAGGAATAAAGTAAATGAAAAAGAACCAGGAAAGTAAAGGGAAAGAGGGAACCTGAGCCAGAAGGCTAGGAGGTGACAGTTGTTACTAAGGGAGGAATGGATACAAGCAAGGTATGTAAATGGAAAGGAGTGGAAGGGCTATAGAAGGAAAGGGGAAAAAGGAGCCCAAGAGAAGTGGGGCCATAGGAGACTGGCAGTATCAAGGGGGAAATGGGGACACTTTAGATGGAGAAGACATGGAGAAGATGTCCAGGGAGGGCTAGACAGGTAAAGAGGGAGAGGAGAGGTAAATATTGCCTTGCTAAAGTAAAAAAAAAAAACAAAAAAAAAACCTGGAGAGACTCATACTCTAACAATCTGTTGACAAAATACACACATGATACCTCTACATGAGTGTCCATATGGAAAGATGAAGGCTGCATATCAAAAAACAATACCAAATAGGAGAAACTTCCCTTTTAGTCATTGGCCAGAGTAGTACAAGAGACTCCCAAAATTACATAGGCTATTTCCACAGCCCTTGACTGCCTCCCAGAACTTGGAGGTAAGAACCTATTGCTGAAGAACTCAAAAGGGACTGAATGGCCAATCCACGAAGTCTACAGAGTGTGGTTCCATGGAAAAGGCTGCCTATATTCAGCTTCACCCATGCAGGGCTCTGGCAACATTGCAGAAGAGAAGGTGGAAAGATCGTAAGATCCAAGGAGATGTTGCAAGACCAAAGGAAATGAATCCTACAAGCTCCTGGTACCAGGTTCATATGAACCTACAGCATTGCTGTCAGCATGCACAAGACCCATGCAAGCTCAGGTGGACAAAAACCCAGCACAGAACTGCAGAAATGGGTAGCAGTGCCCAACCTTGGCTGAGGAAATATTGGCAGCAGATGGTGCTTGGGTGAGGAAGACCTGGCCTTCTTTAGAGAAGACACTAGAGTTCAGGGGAGGAGCTGGCACTGAGGAGTGAGAGGGGCGAGTAATTTGGCACAATGGACTCTAGCAGAAATGACAGGTGTGAACTCCAAGGGTGTGTATGGGGGAACAGAAGGAGGATGCTAAGGGAGAAGCAGGTATAATGGAGATTAAGACTGACTGAAAAGTCATGTATGAAACATATAAAAATTTCAATGAAAAGGGAAAAACATTTCGGAATATATCAACATAGCAGACCACCAGCTTCCACAGATCCAAAAGCCAAGTACCATTAGATAGTATGAAGCTTATAGCCAACATCTATGTCTTGCTGTAACCACCTATTTAATGTTTCCACCAATCTTGATTAGTGAATATTCTTTGTTCTTTTACTATGAAAACTTCATGAAACTGCTTCTACATGGGAACATGGAAGTTGGGGTAATCTGAATCTGTGTTCTGGGGCCATGGTCACTCATATTCGGGTCCAGAATAAATTCTATCTGCCTTGATGTGAGAGTTAGCTTTTGCATCAATTTAAGGGTAGTTTCATTCATTTAAACCCTGTGTGTCCTTCAGGTCCATCCTTCCTGCTCTTCTAGTCCCTGGAAACCACTCATCTCTCCACTGTCTCTGCCCTTTTCCCTTTCTAAAATATCTTAGTGTTGGAATTACCCAGGTTGGCTGCTTTGTAGTAGTATACATGAAAATTTTTGGTGTCTTTTTTTGTTTTGGTAGCTCATTTTGAGGGGCTGAATATATTTCAATAGGCCATGTAGTTTATTAGTCTACCTACCTACTGACAATTGTTTTTGAAACAACACATAATAAACCACTTTGTTGTGTCAGCCATGGATCAGACCCTGCCTTCAACCACACGGGATAATCTGGGTCAAGTTGCTTCATGCATTTTTCAGTTATTTTATTTCCTACGTAGACTATAGTGTGCGGATTGGGTGTACCAGCTTCCCAGGGAAAGTTTATATGGTATGAATGAAGTTAACAGGGGTCTGCATCAGAACCAGCAATCCTCAGTGGGCAGAGATGTTATTCTGCAGGGCTGAGGCCATAGGCTAGGAATGTGGAATATCTGCATTACGAAGCTCCGAGAGAGAGATGTTACCCCCAACCCTCACCCATTTTGGTGTATCTCAGTGCTGGATCTCAGGGGAGAAGATAGAAATAAAGACACACAAGGAACAATTTTAGGGTTAAAGTTTATGTCTTGAGCAGAGACTGATAGGGAGGGCACAGGCTTGGGAAGCAAGAATACCAGATTAAAGAGTTTTCTCAACCAAACCCCATGTTGGTGCTGCTCAGCACCCCACCCCACCCCTGGGTTAGCTCACTTCCTTCTATTGTGTCCTTCATATTGTGGCAAGCTGGTGTTTCAGAAACTCACGTCCAATTGCGGCTACATTTCTCCTGAATATTCTTCAGAGATAAAAGCCCAAACATCCAAAAGTTTAACTCAATTTTTCTGTATTTTATATTACATATCCTGATTTATATTTAGACCACGTTCCCTATCTTTACTTCTCCCTCAAGGAGCCCCTGCCAGATTTCATGCATTCTGTCATATATGTTGAAGCCTATCAACTCAAATTTATGTTTCCAGCTGTCCCTCAGTATGAGTCTATCCACTCAAGCCTGGTCATTTATCAACTATGCCTCCTCCAGCAGTGATCAGCTGCCAAGAGTTCCTCAGCTAAGGTTGAAGCTTCTCGCCCATTTATCCACTTCTATGCTGGGTTTTGTCTGGTTTGAGTTTGCATGCATCTTCTGCATCCCGTCGCCATTGCTATAATTTCATATGAGCAAGTTCCCACCTGCCCAGAAAACCCTGTTTCCCTGTGGTCATCCACCACCCCTGGCTCTTCATGTCTTTCCACACCCTCTTCCACAATGGTCACTGAGCCTGGGAAGTCAGAGTTTTAATATAGGAGTCCTATGTTGGGACTTGCACTCAATAGTCTTGGCCGACTGTAAGCCCAGACGTCTTAAGCACCATTCAGAGCTTCCAGTCTCTTCCCTCCTGCGGCTCACCACTCCCAGGCTTATCGACCTTACTGCTGCCCATACAGCTTAGCCCATAGAGGGGCAAAGCTCTCCCATCGCTGAGCATTTGGAAGAGCTGTCTCCTGTGTTGGAGCTCCTCCGGTCCCTCACTCCTCTCCCTGCTCGCTGGCAAACTTTCTTTCACATACCTTCCTCAGCTGCTAAAACAGGAACTTCTCTGTGGGGTTAGTTCTTGTCAACTTGACACACCTAGGCTCACTTGGAAAGAGGGAGCCTCAAATGAGAAATCGTCTCTACTGGACTGGCCTGTGGCTGTGGAGTGAGGCATTTTCCTGATCGTTGATTGGTGGAAGGAGGCCCAGCCCGCTGTGGGCAGTTCTGGGCAGGTGGGCCTGGCCTGTGTAAGAAAAGTAACTGAGTTTGCTGGGGCGTGGTGGCGCAAGCCTTTAATCCTAGCACTTGGGAGGAAGAGGCAGGCAGATCTTTGAGAGTTCAAGGCCAGCCTGATCTACAGAGTGAGTTCCAGGACAGCTGGGACTACAGGGAGAACTTGTCTCGAAAAGGCCAAAAAAAAGAGAAAAGTAACTGAGCAATCCAGGAGAGCGAGCCAGTGGTCTCTGATTTAGTTGCTGTGTCCAGGTTCCTGTTCGAGTTCTTGCCTTGGCTTCCCTCACTGATGGAGCACGATGTGGAAGTGTAGGCTATAACCCCACCCCGTCCAACTAGTTGGTTTTGGTCTATGCTTTATCACAGCAGCAGAAAGTAACTAGGGCCTTCTCTGCAGAGCCCCGCCCCTCGCCTCTTCCTAGGCCTTTTGCTTTTTCTCCATCTTGTAGTTTGCATCTTTGCAGCCCCCCTCTGCTTGTTTGTCAGACATTGCAGCCTGTTTCACGGAGGGTGACAGTAATGCTTAATGACTGCATCAGATTAGGTAGGTAAATGTGTCTGAGCTGTAGAATGAACCAATTTGTCTTGTTTAAAAATTAATAAGGACACTGGTGCCCAAGCAAATCTCTTTTTGAGGCATCCCTAAATACCAATAATTTGGCTCTGGGGTCATGAGCAAAGCCAAGGACACACTTGAGTTTTGTTGCTGTTAACATCATGTTCACAAACTGCTGGGGCTACTGACTCACTGAGGCTGAACTATTTGACTGAATTAGTAATGATTATGTATCACCTCACGGAAATCAAAAGACTACAAATAGCTGCTGTGTAGTGAGTTAGCCTCCTGCTGACCAGGAGGATTTATGAAAATCTTAAAAGGACTGTGGAAAGGAAGCACGACACGTGTTGTGGGAGTTATCTTCAGGTAACATTTTCAGGAGGAACCTGGCACTTGTATCAATTACACTGACACTGAATTTAATGGTCCCTCATGCTTCCTTCTTGACTGATAATAGAGATAAAATGTAGGATGGACAAGAATAGTAAGATATTTCTATGGCTCCGGAAGGAAGGACAATGTCTCTTGCTTAAAGATGTCAAATTCTCCTGATTCAAGCTTCTGCCAGTACTGGCCAGGAGTGTGCCGCCTTAGCTGTGTTCCAGTGGTATGGCATCCCTTTCCTGTCTAGCTGTGTTCTTAGTTCATAGGGTTGGCTACTCAGTGCAAACTTTTATTTACTTTCCTCCTTTTGTGAAGTGTAAACAAGTTGAGGTTAGGGGCCACATTCCCAGGAGCCAGTACAGGGTCCGTCTCGTGGTCAGCATGTCTTGCTGAACGAAGAGAGGGATGAAGGACCTTGATCAGATAGAATGTGTATGTAGAAGTGTATGTACGAATGTGGAATGGGAAGATGGAAACGGACGTTGGTAGGTGTGTGAATACTGTGTGAATGTGATTGTACATATTCTGCTCCATTTTGGTTGTTTAATGGCAGTCTTTATCCTAGCTTGGCCAGTCTATCAAAGAAAGATGCAAACCACTGCTAATATTCTGGGCAAATATTCTTCAGCCTACTCTATCTACAATGAACATTTCCCAAGGTTCACTTTTTGTAGTTTAAATTATAATAACAATAGATTTATAAAATAGTTTTCAAGTAGAAATGTTATCAGTCAGCTGGCTAGGGCCTTTCTCTCTACTCAGGTAGAAATTAAAAGTAAAGAAGGAGAAGCTCTTAAATGCTGGCCTGCGGCAGCTCTCCTTACCCTTGGTGTTTGACTGAAGTAGTAGACAGCCCTAAGCAGGTGGGAGCACAGCAGGTGGCGCCCACCACGTATTGCTGCCTTAGTTCAGGTCTTGGGGCTCAGGATTCCTAGACCTCCACTACAACAGCCCTTGCACAGGCTCCTAGGTCGGAATCCTTCAGTCGGTAGGGACAGCTGACACTGCAGCTTCCAAACAGGCTTAACTATTGGGATTCCTCAAACTGTGGCAGCAGCCAGTGCTCTTACTTTGAGCCTATGATTTTTTTCAATGAGAGTATCTGCCACAGGCTCCAAATATTTGGACATTTTGTTCCCAGTTGGTGGCAATGTTTTGAGAGGTGTTAGAAGGAGGTGTGGCCTTGCTGGGTGGGGGGGGGCACGTCACTGGAGGCAGGCTTTGAGAGATTTTGAATCTTTCTGGATCTCCAGTCACTTCCTGCTTCCTGTGTTTGCTTGGAGATGTGTTCACTCCTCTTTCTGCTCCATCTGTCTCCTGCCACCATGCCTCCCCATCATGAAGGACTGATTCCTGCTACCATGCTTCCCCATCATGAAGGACTGATTCCTGCCACTATGCCTCCCCATCATGAAGGACTGATTCCTCTGGAACCGTAAGCTTAAATAAACTCTTCCTTTTATAAGTTCCCTTGGTCATGACATTTTATCACAGCAACAGAAAAGTAACTAACACAGAACCCTTGGTCCTAAATACTTGATGTCCTTCTGGAACCTTCCAGTGACCAAGGCCTGCAGTTTCTCCTCTCCAACTCCTACTGCCCTTCATCCTCCTCCAGTATTAACCCTCAGCCCTCTCTGGTCATCTCTCTAGCTCAGCTGCCCTTCTTCCTGCCCTGACTTCTTTCCAGGTGTTCAGTTATTTCTCTCTCAGCTGTCAACTCTCCACCTACATTTCCCTTTACAGCACAGATCCACTGTTATTGGGCCCGTTGTTGTTACAGAGAGTGTCTTTCAGCCAAATCAGAGTCTGAGCACGTGAGGAAGGATCATGAGTGTTGAGGCTTGAGTTTGTATCAATCATAGCTTTATCTCTTCAGCATAAGTCAAAATAGTTTGTCTTTGCTAGACTCAACAGGGGAAGACTTGCCCACCCTGGCTATCTAGGTAGAAAAGGTTGCAGGGTTATCTTGACTTTGCAAGGCTTGTTCCTAACATCTATGGTTTAGGTTATGCCTTCAGGAGCTAGGGAAATCTTTCGGCATTATTGCATAGCTTTCTCAAAACATCTGTGGAATGTTCCAGGTGGTTGGTGCTGGTATAGGGGTCCATCCGGCTTTTTGGCTAGAAGTCTCTCTGCTCAAGGCATCCAGGGCTGCAAAGGAGAATCCAAGAGTTGCTGACTAGGAAGTCAACTGGCTGTATCTCTCTCACAGCCTTTGTTTATTTACAGGAAAGTGAACATCGTAAAGAATGTTCACAATAAGAACTTCCTGGTGCTGACAGTGTTTGTTACAGATTTTAACAGCGTGTTAGCAGTGCTTAAGATTTTTCTAGAACTCCAGAAAAAGATGCTTTCTTTTATCTGTTTTACAAACACATAGCATCACTTGGAATATGACTTTTAAAAAATATTGTGTTTATTATTTTTATTTTATGTGAATGAGGGTTTTGCCTGTATGCATGTACACATATGTTGTGGAATGCCCACAGACAACAGAAGAGGGTATAGGATTCCCTTTTGGAACTGGATGGTTGTTAGCCATCATGGGGGTGTTGGGAATTGAACCTGGGTCATCTGTAAGAGCAGCCAGTACTCTTAATCACTGAGCCCCAGAATATGATTTTTAAGGCTACAGATTCTCTGTTTCACTGAAGATAAAAGTGGACAAACTCTGGCCAAGTACGCCCTCTCTACTCCTCAGCTGAGAGCTGCCATCCCAGGTATCTGATAAAGGCTGCTTAGAATCCCTCGAAGTCAGGGCTCATGTCATGTTTGCCGTCTCACTGAACACTTGGTGTTCATCATGGTGACTGACACACAAGGCAGAGGCACAGCTTGTGCCCGTGTGCTGACTGTTGCACTGATCGGCCTTCCTGTCGTCTCTGCTCTGCCTGCTCTTGTCGATCTAGTTTCATTGAATTCTTGGTCTCTCCTCTCACAGCTCCTTCTGTCTTCTGACTTCTCATCTTGGTTTCTTTCCAATCATTTGCACCAAAGCAGGTGATTTTAGGAGCAAGTTGCGACTTGCTGCTTCTTTGAAGTTCATTTCTTCCCTCAAATAACCCCCCCAGAAAACCTTAAGAGGAACTAGTCAAAAATCTCTAAGTTGCTTAAACTCTTGATTTTTAAGTGACCCTGAACTTTGGTCATTGTAATAATAAACTCTGTGCGAATGCATTCCTGTCTATCTCTCTATAAGCTTTATTAATCTTGAACTAATCACACCTACTAGTGGGCCCCTGTCTACGTGACATATATGAGTCTTTTTCAACTCTATTAATGACCCCTGAAAATATAGTCTTCTCATGAGTTTTCAAAAGGAATGTCTCCTTCTTGCCTTCTTTTTATCAAGGGAGAAAATGTTTTGACAACAACAACAGAAAGGACTGGATCAAAGAACTGACTGAAACAGTGAACTGCTCAAAACAGTCAACCTCCACATGGAGAATATTGAGAAAGACTGAGAAAGAGATGAAAAGCATGTTTGGCAGAATGCATGAGCTCTGGTGGGTGGGGGGGGTGGGGAGACATGGGTCTAGATTCGATATTATATATATATATATATATATATAAAGTGATTTGAGAATGATCTCAGTACTCCTTCCCTGATACAAGTAATATACTCTTTTTCCTTCTTAACTCCTGGCTGGGCTTGTTGACTGTTTAGCTACATGGGTATTTTATACCTTGGCACCTGTCTGCCTCTTATTCTGTTGTTGCTGTGGCTTTGACACCTCCCATTCTCCTGGGAAGACATTTCTGTTTCAATTCTCAAGTCTCCTAGAATCCACATCTGCTAGTGGCTTTTTGGTTCTGTGCGTGATGTGAGGGATCTTGAAAATTTTCATGCTGAACAATGTATCCAGTTGACACTTCTCCCCAAAGAGTAACCATTTACGTACTTAAGACTTGCCCTTACTGGCATCTAGAGTCAGACTTCAGTTGTTGAAAAGAAACTCAATGAAAAGCCTTAGGACATGAATTCTAGTATAAAAACTTTTCTTTTCCTTGTGTAGTGAATTAGTAAAAAATCTCCAGGGAAACAAAACCAGTATGGAGGTGTGTGTGTGTGTGTGTGTGTGTGTGTGTGTGTGTAGAAAGAGAAATATTTTAAGGAACTGGCTTACATGATTATGAAGACTGACAATTCTGAAATTTGCAGAGTGGGCTGCCAGTCAGGATGAACTAGTTCAGGTTCAGAGGTCACCTGCTGCAGAACCCCCTTGGCTCAAGGGAGCTTAGATCCTTGTTTTTACTTTTCATTGAGTAGAAAAGACCCACTGTGGGTCTTTTGTGGAGGGCAATCTGCTTCCCTCACAGAGCAACATTTAAGCATTAATATCATCAAAAAGTCTTCTGAATTAAACATCCAGAATACTATCTGACCACATAGCAGGAGTGATGGCTCAGCCACGTTGACCCCAAACATCACACATCACAGATTCTCCAAGTAACTCAACATATATATTTCCATGAAAAATAAAGTTGGATTCTATGATTTTCATCTAAAATTAAAATATACTGTTTATGATTAAGACTCATAGGACAGGATTTGGAGACAAAGGTTTTCTCCACCTGTTTTGACACCTGGCTCCTGCCACACAACCTTGTCTTTTACTGGGGATGACCAATACCTTGGGGGGACATAAAAATCCACTTAGTTTTGAAATAAGCTCACATGTACTTTTTCTTTTTTAAATGTGGGTAGTATCTTTCTGTAGCAAATGAGCAATAAATTCAAATTTTAATTGTAGACACCTTGCAGCTTGGGTTGTCATTATTTCTCCTGATCTTTTATTTAGGCCATTAATTTTCTTTTTTTAATTAATTTTTTAAAATTTATATATATATATATATATATATTATCAAATCTAGACCCATGCCCCCCCCATCACCCCACCCCATCAGAGCTCATGCATTCTGCCAAACATGCTTTTCATCTCTTTCTCAGCCTTTCTCAATATTCTCCATGTAGAAGTTGACTGTTTTGAGCAGAAGTTCACTGTTTCAGTCAGTTCTTTGATGCAGTCCTTTCTGTTGTTGTTGTTGTTTCCAATATGCATCACCCCCAACTGCTTTGGACAAAAGCTCAAGGGTAGGCCATTAATTTTCACATGATTAATGTTCTTTGGGGCTTTCAAATCCTTAGGCATTCTATCCCAGGGACTCATCAAATGTAGTTCCCCTGGAGCAGTTGACTGCTGTTCACCTTTCTAGTCTGGCCACACATTTTTCTGTCTACATTTTACATTTTCATTAGAGGTCCAGCAGATGACAAATTGCAGAGATGATGTGACTTCTGCAAAAGTATATACATGGTAACTCTCCAAGAAAAGAAAAATGACCTACAATAAATAAATAAGGAATGTTTGGCCAGCATGAAGAAGGAGCTGGATAGGTAAATTTTAGTGTAAATACAAGTAGTGCTGCTGAATGTTTGCACAACTTTCTGTCCAAGGTGGCCACTGGATACCATTGGGCAGCCTTATGGATGCAAATACCAGGGGAACCAGATGGAGAGTGTCAGGGATTGGCTAGGCTGGGTGTTGAGCAAACCGAGAAAAAAGTCCCCCATAGAAGATCCACCCTGTGCCAGGTGGGATCACAGGGCAGGTGCTGCTAGATTTGCAGTTGAAGCCTAAACCTGAGACTCTGTGGCATAAATCATTATTTTGGAAGCAAGTAATTGATTCAAATGTTTAAAATGCTGAAAGAATCATCAATAAATTTGGACTAGAGAGATGGCCAAACAGACAAAGATGCTTGCTGTGAAATCTGACAGTGTGAGTTCAATCCTCAGAACCTACGTGGTGGAGAGAACTGGTTCCCACAAACTGTCCTCTGCCCTCCACATATGCACCATAGCATATCCACACACAAACATACACATTCACATGTATAAACACATGTGTATGTATACATATAATCTATCTATCTATCTATCTATCTATCTATCTATCTATCTATCTATCTATCTATCATCTATCTATCCATCTATCATCTATCTATCTAACTAGCTATCTAGCTATCTATTAGCTATCAGTCTATCTAACTAGCTACTAGCTATCTATCATCTATCTATCTATCCATCTATCATCTATCTAACTAGATATGTAGCTATCTATTATCTATCTATCTATCTAACTAACTAGCTACTAGCTATCTATCATCTATCTATCTATCTATCTACTATCCATCCATTCTATCTATCTATCTATCTATCTATCTATCTAATCTATCTATCATCTACTATCAATCTGTCATCTATCATCTATCAATATCTATCTATATATCGATCATCTATCTCTCTATCTCTATCATCTATCTATCTATCTATCTATCTATCTCTTTATCATCTACTATTATCTATCTATATCTATCATCTATCTATCTATCAATCATCTATCTATCTATCTCTATCATCTATCTATCTAATCTGTCATCACCTATCATTCTCTCTCTCTCTCTCTCTCTCTCTCTCTCTCTTCTACAACTCTATGCTCATGCAGGACTGCATCTGTTGACTCTTTTTTTCAGAAGGGGTGGAAAGATAAGATGTCTTAACAGAGGTAGATTTATTCTGAAACCGATTAAAGGATTTTTGGTCCTTGGCAAGTCCCTGAGGAAGACATGGAAATGTGATTATGTGATCAGTTGTTTTTCCAAAATTTGTAAAAGGGAAGTCTATAGGCATAATGCTTTGGGACTAAAGTCTATTTCCACTCCAAGTGTTCCATATTGTACTTTTTGTACCACTTGCTACTGTGGTGACTGAAACATTTGTTGGAGATACAGGTAGGTAGTAGGATCCTGTTGGCAATCTGGTCCTTGATGACATTTTGCATTAGAGAATTCTCTTCAGTGGGAGCTCTACAGTTAGCAGGATCCCTGGTCTACCTACTAGATGCCAGTAGCAATAACCCATCCTCCCACAATTGGAACAACATTTGTGGGAAGACAAAATTAGCCTACCCCAACCCACTAAGAATGACTGAACTAATGGGAGGTGGATTCATGATTATTTTTCACTTGTTCTGGGATATAGTTGTATAGATATGGTCTCTACAAATACCTGAACTTCATGTGCTGCCAACTCAGACAGGTATATAACCAGGATTACAGATCCCAACATAGAGACCCATGAAATGGAGGTCAGAGACACTGTCTTTGGTCCTCCCAGCCTCCAAATGCAGCCTGTGTATGAAATAAATGTTCTGGAAACATCCTTGGTTTTACTGTGACGCTTAACACTTACATGACATTACCGAATGTTTGAAGGAAGGTAGCTAACTGCTCAGAAATACAAAATAAATCCTAAACAATTAGAGGAAAGACATGCTATCTTCCTTTCTTGTCACTGAGAATATTGGACAATTATTGTCTTATATAGAGAGGATCGAGGAGTCTATGCCTAAAATAATATCAGAAAGGGAATTAGGGAAATGCTAATTAATAATTACATTATTTTTGTGAGGTTTATATTATTTGTAGCATTGGTTAACTATGCAAAATTCTTATTTTGTTGTGGTTTATCATCTCATTCAAAAATATTCATTTAGAGCTTAGCCTTATATTATAGATACATATTTATATGCATATGTTCAAGTATACACACACACACACACACACATATATATATATATATATATATATATATATAAAATCTATGTAGAGTGCATATTTTATTTTGTGAGGAGGCTTATCTTTTTGGAAGTAATATAAACTTCATACCCTTTAAAACTTGCATTTGCATCTGACTTTTAGATATCAAAGTAGGCTTTGAGAGGAATCACTGAGTATTTATAGAACTCATTTCTGGTGAGTGCTACCATGAGCAAGCTCCTCCCACTACCCTCCCGGCCCCTTCATCATCTCTAAGGTAAAGGAAGATGCTGTGCTTGAATCCACAGGACCACCACAGAAGCCTGATGCTCTACCCCCTACAGCTGGAGGAACAGCTGTACAATATCTGTTTAGCCAGAAAAGTAAAAGAGAGAGTTAAGCTTGCTAGCTGCTCAGGCCACAGCAGGCAAACAGGGACAACACACTTGGCTATCAGTCCCCAGAGTGCTTTTTCACACAGAAATAGAGATTATTTCAGATGCGCCAGATGTGTGTTGTGTACAAGCACAAGATCTCATGCAGCATGTGGCAGTTTCAATCTTGCCCAGGAGGTCTATTCCAGGGAGTGCTAATGATTCGAAAAGTTCTGTGTAGTATGGTTTGAAATAGAAAGGGCCAACAGGCTACTTCTGACCAGGAAAAATGTGTCACTCTGCGACAGGAAAGTCTGCTCAGTCCAGAGAAGCTGGAGAAACCCAAAGGTGCCAGCACCATCAAGTTCCAACTTAGAAGACAGCCAGATTCATGTGTAGGGAGCAAGAGCAGCTCCTCTGTGTCTCCTCCTGAGCCAGGCCTCCATCTTCAGGAACAACTAGATAGTGAGGAGGGAAATGTAAAAGGAAAGAGAGAGAGACATATCTTTTTGCACTGGAGGAGCAACTGGACTTTAGACTGTTTTACAGACATCACTTTTCCTCAGAATGCCCTGCTTACAAGGCTGGCCCTCCTGTTTGGAAGCCCTAATTTCAGGAGGGTTTGCCTCTCCTTACTGTTCACAGAGACATGTTTGGTAGGGAATTCTTTATTTCCTTCTAGAATTTTGGTGTGTTAAAGCAAGGTGTGTCCATGTGATAAGACTTCAGCATAAATCCTGGTGCTAAGACTCTCATAAATCTCCCTTCCTGTCAGAAATTCACTTGTGCTGTCAAAACTCCTGGATTGAGTATACCACCAAAGTTTGTGTCTAATTTTTCAGGGCCTTTGTACTTTGTTAATTTTGGTTTGTTTCTTTGTATATTAAACATCCCAGTTACGGGGGCTGGAGAGATGGCCTAGTGGTTAAGAGCGCCGACCGCTCTTGCAGAGGACCCGGGTTCGATCCCCAGCACCCACATGGCATCCGAGAACCGTCCAAAACTCCAATTCTAGGAGGACTCCAGTTCCAGGGGAATCCGACGCCCTCTTTTGACCTCTGCGGCATTGCAGGACACGGGTGCACAAACCTGCATGCACACAGTACATTCATACACATACAGAAATAAATAAAATTAATAAAAAAATTAAAAATCCCAGTTATGAATGCTATTTCTACTGGTGAGTTTTTGTGAAGTTGACACAAACTAGAGTTACCTGGAAAAGAGGAAGCTCAACTGAAGAAGTTTCTGAGCCAGCCTGTGACTATGTCTGTGAGGCATTTTATTCATTGTTAGTTGATGTGGGAGGGTCCAGCCTCCTGTGCCTGGTGTCATCCGTGGGAAGGTGGGTCTAGGCTATATAAGAAAGGGAACTGGAGCAAGTCAGGGGAATTATGCCAGAAAGCTGCGTTCCTACATGTTCTCTACTTCCTGCTCCAGGATCCTGCTCTGACTTCCTGTTCTGACTTCCCTCAGTGATGGATTGTGATCTGGGAGTTGAAAGATGAAATCTTTTCCTCCCCAAGTTGGTTTTGATCAGTGTTTTTATCACAGTCAATGCAAAGCAAGCTGGGACTTGGAGAATGGGGTAGTGCTGTGACAGACCTGACCATAATGTTTTGGGGGGAGAACTGTGGAAGCATTTGTAACTTTGGGCAGGAAGTGCTTAGAGCTTAGTCATCTATTCTGTGGAAGCCTGGAATATAGGAATGCTGAGATAAATGTAGATGACGGGGGCCCAAATTGTGAAGTTTCAGAGTCCCTCAAAGATTCTATCAGGTTCTTTCATGCAATATTTTCAATTAAGAATCTGTGGTTTCTGGCCACTGGGCCTAAAGAATCAGCTATAGGGAGGGATTTCCTGGGAAGTATTTTCTGAGGATCAGCATGCAGAATATGTGCTCCAGAGGGGGTCAAACCTATATCTCAAGATGAACACTGAAGTTGGTAATATGTAAATCTCCCATGTGGTACTAGTTTGGGCAGCATAGAAGCTGTTGAAATAAAGGGGTCATTGAGAGATTATGAGGCTTGGCATCATGAGAGGCCAGGAGAAGCCATGGTGAAGGTACAGCCTCAGTTGAAGTGGAGACCACAGGAGATTAGAGAGGTCCGGACCATGGGATGACCACTAAGGGACAGTGGCAAGTGTAGGATGGGGCTGCTCTGAGCCTTTGAGATAATAAGTTGGCTGTGGGGGTCAGAAGCAGAGAAGTGGGACTGCTCTGGTCTTTGGAGCTCAGAAATCATGAATGAGTCTCGGATGTCTAACATTGAACTCTTTAGAATGCTGGGTTTGCATTCTGCTTTGATTTGATTGTTACTGTGAGCTGCTTCTTCCCTTTTGGAAGAAGAAAATATGTAACTTATTTTGGATTTTAGAGAAGCCTATAACTAATGGAGTTTGGATTTTTAAGGAGGCAATGGACTTTTAAATAATGGAATATATATAATATATGAATATAGATTATATATATATATATATAGATAATTGGTCTTTTTGAGACAGGGTCTCCCTGTAGCTCCAGCTGGCATGGAACTCTCTATATAGACCAAGTTGGCCTTAAACTAAAAAAAAAACCTGCCTGCCTCTGCCTGAATATTTAACACACAAACGTGGTGCGTTTGTGTGTTAAATATTCGAGAGGTGAATTATGCTGTTTAGTTTTTGTCAATTTGAACCAAATTAGAATCCCCTGGGGAGACAGCACCTCAAATGAGGAATTTCTAGTCACACCTGTGAGGCATTTTCTTAGTTGCTAGTTGATATGAGAGGTATTAGCCCACTGCAAGCAGAGCAGTGTCATCCCTGGACAGGTGGACCTGCTGCATAAGAAAGGGAACTGAGAGGCTGGAGAGATGACTCAGCTAAGAGCACCGACTGCTCTTGCAGAGGACCCAGGTTGATTCCCAGCACCCACATGGTGGCTAAGAACCGTCTTTAACTCCAGTTCCAGGGGAATCAGACGCCCTCTTCTGACCTCCCTGGCACTCACTGCATGACATGGGTGCACCAACCTACATGCAGACAGTACATTCATACACATAAGAAAATAATAAATAAAAAATTTTTCTTAAAAAAGAAAGGGAACTGAGGCAAGTCTCTGTGAATCCAAATCCGGCTTGATCTACATAGTGAATTACGGGTCAGCCAGAACTACACAGTGAGATCCCATGTCAGAAAACAAAATAAAACAACAAAACAAAGGTATCTGAGCAAGCCGGTGGGAGAAGCGAGCTGGCAATGCTTTTCCGTGGTCTTTGCTTCAGTTCCTGTGTCCAGGTTCCTGCCTGTGTTCCTGCCCTGACCTCCCTCACGAATGGATTGTGATCTGGGAGCTGTAAGATGAAATATCTCTTTTCCTTGCCCAGTTAAGCTTTAGTTAGGTTAGTGTTTTATCCTTGCAACAGACACAAGCAAAAAGACACTATCGTAGGCTGATTTGTGTGTCTCACTAGCAAGTCATGAAGATCAAAGACAGTTCTGGGCACCCCTGACATAGGCCTGAGTTGTGGGGTTGCAGAACAGTTTTTCCTGTGGATGAAATGTGATGCTGTATATATTCCAGCATCTGCTCAGTGATTGAACTGACATTATTTTGGTCTTAGAGTAGGCAGAAATGCCACAAAGCCAATCAAGTTTTCATTCAGTGATAGAACAGCTAAGCCACACACAGAGTGTAATGAGTCTAATTAGAGGTCATGGAAAGCAAAATAAACATTTGTTCTGATGACATCCCATGGGACAGATTTGCTTGGCATATCAATGCTGTATGCACAATTCTACTGATTTCTTATCATGACAACTGGAAACAGGAAGGGAAATTTTTTTTTTTCTGTTTTAAAAAACAGGAAATTCAGTTTGGATAAGAGCCAAGGGCTGAGTTAGTTCCTCTGATTCCAGGACATGCCTGAACTTCTTTTACTTGAAGGATGATTTGTTGCTTAATGCTCAGTGGTAGGACAACCCAAAATCTGTTGCTGTATTCTCAAAAGAGAAGATCCTTTTACTACAGCAGGAATTTGTGCTCCATATCCATTAGTCATGTGTCCTTGGGAGATGTTTAACTTGTTGGAGGGGGGTCTTCGAGCAAAGACTTCTCTATTATTTCACCTTATAATCTTGGGGCAAACTGATCAGATCTCTGAATTGGAGTCTGCGAATGTCTGTACTCACTACGAGTGGAGGATAATTCTGGCTCCTCAACAGCATGCTGAATGAGACCCATCTGCTTTTATGTTGATCAATAGATCAATAATATTATAAGATTTCCTATCAGTTTTGGCTTTGGATGAATTAAAGCAGCCAAACTTAAATCTTTCTCCCAATTCTATTTGTTCAACAATGAGATGTCACCTTGCCAGGCACTATGCCAGATCGATGGATATAATCGTAATTGGGATGTAGGTACTCAGGAAACTCAGAGATTAGAGGAAGATGATTAAGAGAGAATCAGATAGTGACATCACCAGGCTGTTCTACAGCTGTGCAGAGACTGCTCACTTGACGCCCTGCCCTTGCTCTTCTCCTCTCTATCTTAGTGGCCATGAGCATGTTGCTTAAGCTTTCTCTGCTTCAGGTTTTTCATCTACAAATATTCAACTAACATCAACTACAAAAGAGGCTGTTTAATTATATTTGAGCCAAGAAAAGAGAGGTTGTGGTGACAGTTGTGACAAGACCAAGTCATAGCTCACAAGAACTCCCTGTCTACTGGGGGACACACTCAAGGAAACAATGAAGCATTCTAGTTCATGGGTTAAGCACTTCCACATGGTAAGGAGAGCTATGTGGGACAGGTTGCTAACCCAAAGCTTTCTTAACATCAACTGATTGTTCTTCTTAGGTAAAGGCCTCAAGAAGGAGGAGGCACATTCAAAGAATCAACCAGATGACAGAGGGCTGTCAAACAAGGAAACATGGAGAGAGAAAAAAAGTGAAGAAGGCAGTTTCATTGAATGAGAGGAATAAAAGATTCTGAAATATATGGGCATATTTTAATTTGTAAGATTACCATTTGAGGCTTTTCTGTTTGCACCCCTCTGCTATTCATCATGGTCAGTGGCTGCTGCAAGCCTCATCTTAGCATAGTCCCCCTAATGTCTGTCCACATCACAGCCTATTGCTCCTTTGGATTAATTTTCTAGGCTCCCTCCTTTATTGTCTTGGCAGTGGTGCTCCTGAGATTCTCCAGGAATAGTTCCTCTTTGGGTGTTTGCATTTACTCTTCCCCATGCCTCTTTCATCTCTTCTCCTTCCTTACCAGACAAATACTTAGCTAATGCCACAGGCCTCCCTGTTGCTCTTTCTTGTTTTTTTTCTCTTTTGTTTATTTTTTAGGGATTCTACAATATAATAACACAGTTGTTCTCAGATAACATTGATGTTACTCAGTTTGCCATACAATTAGGTAATTGATGCATTTTGCAAGTATCTATTTCCAAATTTTGAACAACCCAAGGTTCCCATAGTCCAGTTGGTGATGCTTGTATGCACAGGTATGTTGATCAATTAGGAGTCCAGTCTATATTGCTGTAGTCTCATGATTCACCTCTATCTCTCCGCAGCCCTTACATTCTACCATGCCTCCTCTTCCCCAATTTGTTCCCTAGGTTTGGGAAAGGGGCACAAGTGGGTGAGAAGAAAACAGTCTACTTTCCTTGGAGTTGTCATTTTGGACTCTAGTCTGTTCAGGTTGTTTCCCTTCATGGGTTGACAGCTTTTTCAGTGATACCTTTTTAGTCATACTAACAAAGCACAAGCAATCGGATGTACAGGCATTTAAGCAGTACTAATTATTATGGCAAGCTAAGCTGTGAGCATAGATACTTGGATGGTATGTTTAACCACAAACTCTGGTTTCTCTATAAAGGGTGACAAGTTCTTATTGTGGCTTATAACATCTCCTAACCACTAGAGGACATAAGCTTGTGGCATCCGCTGTGAATTATTCCTCCAAGGAGAGAGCTAATAGCCAACTAGATTTGGGATATATATAGACACATGGCTGCCACTGTTGCACAGTATCTCCAGGCAGTTGAGGTGTAGCTGATACTGACGGAGGAGTCTTGCTTGTCTCAAGGAGACCAATATTTTGCTGTATTGCTTTAGTAGTCTTTGGTAACACTCTTGGGCATTTCAGAGGCCAGTTGTACATTAGCAAGTGAAGTCTCATAACATTTTTTCATGCTCACACCAGGTCTTCAACAACAGGGACTTACTGCCTTTCTCCTTGCATATATCCCACTTATAGGCAAAAGGTCTTTATAATTTTTTTGGGGGGGGTTGAATCCCCTAACCAACATCTCCTAGGCAGAATAATTCATTGCTGATGTCAGAGCTTTCCTATACTAATATATTTTGCTTAATTTCACAGCTTATAAAGACTTTACTATTGAATTTGGCTCTAGATAGAGAATTATCCTTTCACAGTTTTTATTACTATCAGTCAATTAAAAAAGGGTAGTTATATCTGATTTTATAAGAAATTACCACTATAACAGTTGGCTCTAATTTACAGTTAGGGAATGGTTTCAGTACCATCATGTTTTTCTTTTTCCTATAAAGGGAAGAGGTAGGAAGGTTTCTCAGTATCTGGAAGGTAAACTTCATTAGGGCACATTATAAACAGTTAACCCCAATAGAATTCAGAGAGATGCTCAGTGTCTGTGACTCAGGCAGTCTGAGGTTCCTCTTTCTTTAATGTTCAGATGGGCCAGTCTCTCTGCTGGCATTTCCCAGTCCATCCTGCACAGCCAAAAGTTGTACGTTTTCAGGCATTTAGATTGGTAATTTTTACCTGTGGGAACATACAATTCTCCTCCTATTGTTAGTTTCAAGACCTCAAAATTGAAAATTTATCAATAGGATTGGAACACAGAGTTTTCCATTTGTATCCCAGAAGGGATACTACCCCACCTCCCACATTCCTGTTTTTTTTTTTTTTATTTTTATGTTTTGACCTGTAGATGCCTAAGTTGTATTACACATACCCATAAACAGGAGCCAAGGCTTAAGTTTTCATTAAATTTACCCAAACTGTTTCTCATTGACTGTATGCTACTTAATTAGGAAGTAAATTCAAGCTTAATTCCTTTAAATTGTCATACAAGTAAAAGAAAGTGTTACAATGTGATGTTGTATAATTCAGAAAAATATAGAGACCATTTGTGTATCTTAAACCCAACGTTAATGTTGGAAGTTCAATACAAATTATAAATAAAACAATTAACATTTTATATTCCCAATTAGTTCAAATGTATTACCATTTTCA